>OX459104.1:2987985-3432985 GCA_949775045.1 Metridium senile
CCCTCTACAAAAACCAACACGTGAGAGAGTTGTGTGTTGTAAATATTGAATGTAGGGGTAGTGAGTATGTTGACAATGATTAAAACAGCACACAAGTAAACCTTACACTGCTGAATCACCAGAGATTTGCTCCTTTAACCAAAAAAGTTGCTTGTCTGTTTTCAAATAGGTATATCTCCTTAGACAACCTTTTTCAAATAGGTGTATGCCTATATTCCTTTCCTTCTTAGAATGACATATCTCTTTAGACAACCTTTTTCAAATAGGTGTATGCCTATATTCCTTTCCTTCTTAGAATGACATATCTCCTTAGACAACCTTTTTCAAAAAGGTGTATGCCTATATTCCTTTCCTTCTTAGAATGACATATCTCTTTGGACAACCTTTTTCAAATAGGTGTATGCCTATATTCCTTTCCTTCTTAGAATGACATATCTCCTTAGACAACCTTTTTCAAATAGGTGTATGCCTATATCCCTTTCCTTCTTAGAATGACATATCTCCTTAGACAACATTTTTCAAATAGGTGTATGCCTATATTCCTTTCCTTCTTAGAATGACATATCTCTTTGGACAACCTTTTTCAAATAGGTGTATGCCTATATTCCTTTCCTTCTTAGAATGACATATCTCTTTGGACAACCTTTTTCAAATAGGTGTATGCCTATATTCCTTTCCTTCTTAGAATGACATATCTCTTTGGACAACCTTTTTCAAATAGCATGTGTGCATTATTTCGTTGCTGTTTGTCATTTAGAACCACATGTCATGAAAATTGCCCTGGTTTTCGTTCTCGTCGCCGTCCTGGTAGAGCAGTTCCAGCCAAACTACTGTTCACCTGTTGCTGAGAAAAGCGTAAGTGTTGATTTCATTTCATTTCATTTTAACGACAACGCTTACGATAACGATAACGAGAAAGAAAATGGTGACAGTAATGATAGTGATCACATTAACTATGACGGTGACGACTACGACGACGTCGACGATCGCGACAATGACGATGACGGATGACAATGACGATGACAATGACGATGAAAATGACGATGTTGATGACGATGACGATGACGATGAAAATGACGATGACAATGACGATGACAATGACGATGACAATGACGATGACGATGACGATGACGAAGACGATGACGATGACGATGACGATGACGATGACGATGACGATGACGATGACGAGATGACGATTACGAGATGACGATGACGATGACGATGACGATGACGATGACGATCATTTGCCGCCATTTATGAAATCAAAGGCCTACAATGGCGGCATGCACTATAACGAGATACAAAGATGTACATTTGCATGGGCAATGTTTGCCGGAAGTTCTGTTTGACGTTTTGTACTTTGTATCTCGTTATAGTGCAAGCCGGGAAACTCAAAAGTGCTGTTTGTTTTTTATTATTTACTTTCATTTGTTGAATTCTTTATTTTCGTTAAATTTTTATATCCTCTGATTGTTCAGTCTGTTTAACTAACCGTAAAAACCAGACGTGGGAGAAACTTTTATACAATAACAAAGCAGTTATCTTCACCAATCTTGCAGAACATTTCAGTTTGACCCTGTCTATTGCGGTATCATGCGATATTCTTTGCGGTTTCGTCATTCTTGAAAAAAAAAAAAAAATTCTGTTAGCTCATGGTTCGACAACGAGGGTTGTCCAATACTGACGAACTGATTCGATTCGTGAACTGGTCTTACGATCGACCCGTACAGTTGGTGAAACTTATTAATATGCACAGAATGCACATATCATTAATTAACGATTTGATCCGCAACTACAAAGTCCTGATGGTCACCCTATGTTACATAAGTTACTTTATATTATGCATAGAATGCGCATATCAATTAATATGAATTTTTGGAGAGTGGGTGTAACATATTTAACAAATGGTACCGATCGTACGAATGGTACGAATGGTAAACCATGCCGGGCTTGTTAATTCGGTAAACTTTACTTTGGTCATCCTGTGTTACTTTTTTTAACGACATCAAAAACATTTGTTGAGGAGGTCTCAGATATTTAACGAATGGAACCGATCGTACGAATGGTACGAGTCGTAAGCGTACACTTTGGTGAAATTGCGTCTTGGTCGTCCTGTGGTAAAGTATACATATATTATCTCGGTTTGCATGTGACGTCATCAAAACGCTAAAATCTAAACTATAAATCGCAGAAAGCTGGTCGTCTAATATTTTGTAGATGTGTTTGAAAGTATTATTCCTGAAAGTTTGGTTGTTTTTTGTTGTTTCGTTCGTGAGATATAAATTCACGTCACGCAATATTGTCACACATTTTCTAGAGCCGTAAAAAGATGTAAATTAGCCACAAATGTCACCTTTTTTGGCTGGTACACAAATGAAATTGTTTGTTGTTTAAACGTTTCACCTCTAAAGAGTTTTGGTTTGAGTTAAATCGACGCCTGAACTTTTGTCCGCCATTTTGGGACGTGTACAGAAGCTAAGTTGTACACAAACATGACGGCAACATACATTCTTACCAAAAAAATAGTATATGAAATTGTTCTTATCTTGGCAGTAAAAACTTGGTTTAATTTGAATTTTTGCAAAATTACATAGCTTTGCCCACTCTTTCACGTGAAAGTACTTTTATTATGTTGAGGTCTCTGAAACCGCCTGAAATATTTTTGATGACGTAAATGCAAACCAAGAATACAGGGGCAACAAAGTTTACCGTTCGTACGATCCGTACATATCGTACGATCTGTGAATGCATTTCACGGGTCGTACGATTGATGAAAGTTTGTCTTGGTCACCCTGTGGTAAACTATGCATATATTATCAGATCAGTCTTCTACTAGAGTGACGACACAAAGGAGCGGCTGTATAGCAGGCTGCTGGAGGGGCCTACAAAGTTTACCGTTCTTACGATTCACACGGGTCGTACGACCCGTGAATGCCTTTCACAACAAGTTCGATTGAGTGAATTGTATATAATATGAATATTATCAAAGCTTTCATGGCAATCAAAGATCATGATCGACTATTCAGTTATGACGAATATTATTTTGCGGGTAAGTCGATTTGTTATTACTTGTAATTATGATAACCGAAGCCACTAATATAATCTTACCTCTTTTAATATTATAGGCTAAACATGTTAATAACCGTCGACTTGAACTTGCCTTGTTTAAGTATATTGATAAAACTGCGACGAGAAATCGGCCTTTTGTTGATGTGTGCTAAACACACAGATCAACCAATCAGAGTATATTATTTTTAAATTAAACTTCTCTGATAGGTTGATCTGTGTGTTTACCACACATTAACAAAATTGTCATTAGTACAGATTCAAATGGGAAAGTACAGAATTAAATGGAAACGTGTTTAATGTATTTTTATATTATTTGAAGTATTAAGAAGTATTTAGTTTGAGATAATCATCTTACTTTTCTTAGATTTATTGTTATACACAGCAACGGTAGTTTCTGTACAACATTCTAGTAACTAATTTTATTTTTACACGGTTGTGGAATACATTTGTACGCGTTGAGATAGTAAGAAAGTGTACTAGTGTTTGTTTGCTGGAAACTGTGGAAACTCCGAAATGTTATGTTAGAGTTTGTGCTATAGAAAAAAGGAACATAAAGAAAATGCTATGTATATTCTTAAGTACAGCTTGATTTAATTCTGTTGTTTTGTTTCAGAATGTTAACACAGAAGTGTGCGAACAGCTTTTCTCGTGTCTATCAAGATTTTCGACAATGACCAAACATATGAATAGATGGAGATTCCTTTTTTTTAATATTGTATGTACTGGACAATCACAATTAGTGATGATAAAATTAAAAATGATTGTTGGTAACTAATTTAGATTCTATTTTATGGTAGAATTGCTTTTTGGTATCGATCTTCTTCCTATAATAATGATTAAAATGTACTCCTTCGTAAACATTCTTGTTCTATCTATTCAAATTGAACTACCTAATTTTCCTCAATTTGTATATTTTCTAAATTGTCTATTCTACTTAACCGATTTATATATACATAATATTTATTTGTAATTTTTGTTATAATTATACTGATAAATGATGGATATATTGTAATACTATAAAATATTCATATGATAGCCAACTGGCTTTGTATAGTTTCGTATAGTTACCTCAATTGGTTCTCACCTCCATATAAGGATAATTTATAATATGTATCATAATTTATAAATTATAAGGTGAAAATAAAAAAAATGTGATTGTGAGTCATTGATGTTACAGTGAACTAAACTTTATGATGATCAGCATCAGTTTGAACATGGAATTATTAAAAAAATGTTCTTATTATGATTTAATTTATGGATTAAAATTTAGGAAATGTATGTTTTTCAGTGACCCGGCGTAGTCAATGGAATGATTCGGAAATGGAATACAATCGATCGCAATCATATGAATGGATTCGATTGCATTCGGTTTTCGAACAAAATTAGTTACAACTTACTATGAATTAATCTTGAAAAAATTTAATTTGATTGTGTTCGATTGATCCGAACGTTCGATTGACTACGTTGGGTTTTGAAAAGAACTGAAAGGAAGTCTTAGAGAACGAATCAAACATTAAATGAATCGTTGATACTACGAGGGATGTTTGTACGTGATGTAGTACTGTTTTGAGTCTTTAGAGAACGAAGCAAACACTAAATGAATCGTTGATATTACGGGGGATGTTTGTACGTGATGTAGTACTGTTTTGAGTCTTCAGAGAACGAAGCAAACACATTCGGCCAAAATGGGGGTGGGGTGAGGAGGGTTGGTCTTGATAGAGAGTTGTGTTTGCATTGTGATGTAATGTATATTTCTGACCGCAAGCTTGGGGCTCAAAAGTTTACACTGATACTCTAGTGAGTGAGTGAGTGAGTGAGTGAGTGACGCTTCCGGTTCAAAAGCCCCATCCCGATAACTTGAGGATTTTCAATCCACGAGTTAAAAAGGTCTAACGTCAATGATTTTGTTTTCTTCTTTTAGCAGACAAAAAAGGAATCCAACCCAAAATACGATGATCTATCCAAAGTTCATACACCTCCAGAAATCTCAAGCACAAAATGTAATAAAACTACAGATATGTATGCCGACAATCTTTGCAGAGAGAAGCTAGAGGATGAACTTGCTTATTGTGCAGACAATGGATATTGTTACTATATGGACCCGAGAATTGGATAAAAACGTCATAAGAATTAAATGATTTGTATGTTAGTCTTTGCTAGCTCCTGAATAAAGTAACATCCAAATTAAGAATGTCTTGGTGATAAGGAATTGTATTGAAAATATATTACGTATAAAAAGCTTTGTACATGTTATATCAATGCTAAGCACGCGCTGCATGTGTTCGTTCTGTTAGTTGTGATTACAGCTCAGTCTCACAATAATTTAATCGAAATATTTTGATGATAATATTATTAAAATTAAATTAAATCTCTAAAGCTCTAAACCAGAATACAATACATACATCTTACAACGCCAAGAAAGAACAAAACAATACCTTGCAATAAAAAGAGCTCTAAACCAGAATACAATACATCTTGCAACGCCAAGGAATAACTATACAATACCCTGTAATACAAAGAACTCCCTTACACCAGAATACAATACATCTTACAACGCCAAGAAAGAACAAAACAATACTTTGCAATAAAAAGAGCTCTAAACCAGAATACAATAAATCTTGCAACGCCAAGAAATAACTATACAATACCCTGTAATACAAAGAACTCCCTTACACCAGAATACAATACATCTTACAACGCCAAGAAAGAACAAAACAATACCTTGCAATACAAAGACCTCTAAACCAGAATACAATAAATCTTGCAACGCCAAGAAATAGCTATACATTTCTCGCAATAAAAATCCCTCCCTTAAACCAGAATACAATGTACACTTTATTGCAAAAACGTTTTCCTGACTTTTGCAATTTAGTAGGAATAAGGAAATAATTAAAAGACAAAAGAAGATCACTCAAGTTGAACTCTTTCTTTTGTTATTCCTTACTTACTTAATCACTAATTGTCTTTTTTCATGTGACAACATTCTTGCAATTATAGGTGTTTTCATCTTACAACACCAAGAAAGAACAAAATAATACCCTGCAATAAAAAGAGCTCTAAACCAGAATACAATACATCTTGCAACGCCAAGAAAGAACAAAACAATACTTTGCAATAAAAAGAGCTCTAAACCAGAATACAATAAATCTTGCAACGCCAAGAAATAACTATACAATACCCTGTAATACAAAGAACTCCCTTACACCAGAATACAATACATCTTACAACGCCAAGAAAGAACAAAACAATACCTTGCAATACAAAGACCTCTAAACCAGAATACAATAAATCTTGCAACGCCAAGAAATAGCTATACATTTCTCGCAATAAAAATCCCTCCCTTAAACCAGAATACAATGTACACTTTATTGCAAAAACGTTTTCCTGACTTTTGCAATTTAGTAGGAATAAGGAAATAATTAAAAGACAAAAGAAGATCACTCAAGTTGAACTCTTTCTTTTGTTATTCCTTACTTACTTAATCACTAATTGTCTTTTTTCATGTGACAACATTCTTGCAATTATAGGTGTTTTCATCTTACAACACCAAGAAAGAACAAAATAATACCCTGCAATAAAAAGAGCTCTAAACCAGAATACAATACATCTTGCAACGCCAAAAAGAACAAAACAATACCCTGTATTATTATATGGCTACGATAGTACGCGCGCTCTGATTGGCTGATTTCCGGTCTGATATTTTCCCATATCAGACCGCTACCATGATAACGGTCCAATTTTCGTATTTTTTTCAGACCGGGAATTAAAAAAACAACTTGTAATGTTGAAGCAATAAACGAGCGATTTCCGTGGTTTATCGGTGTAATAAACCACGCGGGATGTTGGGAGAACACGAAAAAAGGCCTGAGAAAATCTCGAGCCTCCGGGCGTCCGGGCGCTCGTTTATTGCTTTTATAATATAGAAAGTGTTTCAAAAACGAAATAAAAACGAATTAAAAGAAGTAATTTTTTTTCATTTTGCTGATGAACAAATCAATTCTCCTGAGAATTCTCAACCATCCAATCAAATCGCTTGTTATAAGCACAAATGTACAAATCTTTCACAACTTTCAAAGCTACAAAATTATATTCTGCAGGTTATGTTTTCATGAAAATATTACATTCTTTTTAAAACTTTTGGGAGAATATGGTAGATACAAGTGGAGAATGCTTCAAATCAAAGCTCTATGGATCAATGTAGCTTGCAAGCTAATGAAACGATCGAGTTTGTTGTCAATAACATGTTTGTTGGCCGGTTCTTGTTGGGAAATCCCCGATGATTTTGGTCGTAATAATGAAGGATTTATTGACTAACAAACAAATCTAGACATCGTTTAACCTCAAGCAGATGATATTTACTCACTACTGACATCGACATTATGTGGCTGGTTTGAGTTGAGGATTGCTTGGACATTTTTCAATCAAGTTAGATTCACCGCTGAATTCGGACGAACAAAAATCGCCATGATAGTCAGGTAATCCTGCTTTGAACAAAAAAAGATGTATTCGCCGTTGGTCAGTTATTAAATAAATGCATTGATGAATACTTAAGGTATTGACTATAGTTATATCGTAAAGCATCTGTTTTTGCAAGCTTATTTATTCAAGTGGATAATTTGTGTGCTAAACTAGCTTTGTCCGTTGGATGCCGTGTCATTCGCTTGGTTTGCATTGTGAAATTTAACTTCACTTTCTTCACTGAACAGATATCTTACTTTATCCTTTGACATCAATAACCTAATTAGGCTGCTTTTTTGTATATTTTTCTTGCTGTTTTGTAACGTCTACGAGTATTTTATGCCTCCAGCGTAGCGTATTTTAATACATTTAAAAATGTACTCTTTCTTTTTAATTCAAAAACAAAACTGTCAAATATAAACTTTTTTTTTATCTTTTTTCGCTCTTATTCAACAATAAAAGTGACTTTTAGAACTACCTGTTCTGTTTATGTGATGCATTGAGTGTTTTTGTTGTTTTTAATTTGTTTATATCAGCTTTTTAATAAAAAGAAAATATTTACTCGACATTTTGAACGCCATTTTTCAAAAGTGAACAGGGAGCAAACAACAACTTTTTCGCTGTTCCTTCGAAACTCTACAAAACCGTGGTTTATCGGTGTAATAAACCACGGTTTTGGACCAATCAGAGCGCGCGTTATAATCAAACTATATTATAAATTGCAATAAATGAGTTCACGATGTTCAAGGCGTGAAGGGAGCTCGGAATCCACGGCTGCCAAAAATTGAACAAATGTCTCTCCTTATGTAAGATTTATCATCTATTAAGTTCAAGTAACTAAAGTTAAATGAGTAGGAGAGGCAGAGAGGGACTCCAGAGAGGAGCTGTCAAGTTGTTCTAGCGAAGAACCATCGCCGATGTCAAAACATCTCAAAATGGCCGACGAAGAGAATGAAGAGCGTATGTCAGGTAGCATCAGACATCGGCTTGTAAATCGTGGCAATGGTCAAAAATCCGATTTTGCTAATACTTTTACATTTTGTACCCTATTATATCCCAATCATCCCAATCTACTTCATTAGTAAAAATATTGCTTAGTTTTCGAGAAATAAGGATTTTTGTGAGAGTGGGTGAATATGCTAATTTTAGCGATCTCAGATTACCCCACTTCAATGGCCTGGCGTGACGAAAGTATTTAACCTTTGAAATTGTAAGTAACATAATATTCTTGTTCATTATTTAGACATTATATTATGTAGTTTTCAATGATTAAAATCAAAAACTAAATTTTTTACGAATTTTCTTGTCGACCATACTTTTTCTGCTTCTAAAAATAGCCTCAGAAGAATGGACTTTTAAACTATGTGCGATACAACCAAATCCAACGACATTCTCGATTTATATAGAAGAAGTGATGGCCTTGATGCTGATATAAAAATTTACGTCCGTATTTTGGTTGTATGGCATGAACAGCGATCTCAAAGTTGGTTAAAATTCAACTTTAGCGACTCTGAAATTGACATGTTTTGTCTAGCCGTTACTCGTTTTGCCGTGTAAACTATCGCCAAACTATTGCGAAAATCTTCCATAGATTTATAAAACCACTCACCTTAGCTATTAAATGAATACTAGTTTCAACCAACATCTGTTATATTAGTTATTTCTGGGATAAAAGCAATGCATACATCCCTGACGGATCACCTATTAACTTTTTTGAAAGTTTTGCACGAGTACAAAACACTGCCCATGATAACTCGTTTAATAACAGTTAAAATAGTTATTTGAAAGTAATTTTTTAGAGATAGTTGAGGCAACTAAAAGCTATGTCAATATTTTTAGCCGTACGTGTTTATATCGATAACAAACAGGCAGCCCATTACATGACATTAGTGTAAGCTCTTGAAGTTCCATAAATTTGTAAAGACCACCAACCTTAGTTACTAGATGAATGATAGTTTCAACCAACTTATGGTTATATAAGTTATTAAGCATGCACATATTTAATATATATATATTCCTATGTGCATGTACGCAATCTGTTCAAAAACATGTAATCTGACAAAGCAGTGTCGCATTGTTGTAATATTTTTTTTTGGCCATTTCTGATATATGATATACGATTTCATTTGCTGCTTGTACTTGCCAATTCTCATTTCTAATCACAGAAAAATGTACGATGATTTAATAAGGATATGAATCCGAGCAGATGTTGAGTTTACGTTAAATTTTCCAAATCATTTGATTGACAAGCGTTGTAAATACATAATCATGATATGTTTTTCTAAGATGCATTATCAAAATGTAAGGCTTCAGATTGTCGAACTACTTAGTGGTTTTACAAATCTTGTGGTCGCGATTTTTAGCAACTTTTAGTGCAATTGTTTTTGTTGATTTTTTTTAGCGGTTTTGCGCCGGTTTCGAACCACCTACTACCCCCCTCCCTTAACGCCCCCTCCGTGTACAGTGCAAGAGAGACATCTCAAGTAAACTGCATAAGTTTGCAGTTTTTTGGTCCTGAAAGTGAGATTGAATTGACACTATCACGTGCTGCCATGTTTCAAACACCAATAAATATTGGAAATTTTACAATTTCACAAAACAAGGGAAGCAACCGAAGTCCGTTACGGGCATTAATAAATACTCAACTCAGTGGCTATTAAAAAGCTGGCGTACTCGTTCAAGTTGGTTCAGGTAAATTAATGTATGGATGATTGATCCTTTTTCATAGGACAGCCTGATACTGATAAACTTATATGTACTTCAGGGTGTGCACACATTGCAAGAAAAAATTAAAAGCAAAGTTGTTCGTTTACAAATGCAAAACATACGAGCCTAAATTATTAATGATGATGATTAAGAGATGACTATGATATATATACAATTATCTATATATATATATATATATATATATATATATATATATATATATATATATATATATATATATATATATATATATATATATATATATATATATATATATATATATATATATATATATATATATATATATATATATATATAACGAACTTCACTTTTCAAGTACGGTAATTTTAATCAACTTTGTCTTTCTATTGTCATGATATTATCATCGTTGTTGTGATTAAAATATCATTTTTCTTCTTATATTAGTATCATTATTTGCAATATCGGTAGTATTATTTTTATTACACTGCCGTAAAAAAGGTATATAACAACCGTTTATATTTATATATATTTTTTTATATATTTATTATATTTGCTTTATACAGGAGATATCAGCCTTCAATCTTTTTTGAACAGGGTGGGGAGGATGGGATGTCCAAATGGCTCCTTCAGTAAAAAACCTTGTTGATTTCAACCCCTATGTACGATGATGCGACGAATCCAATTAAAAAATCAGTGTCACTTACGCACACTAAATATTTTATAGATAGATATCTAATTATTTTATATTGTAAGCGCATTGAATTAAGGCACTTTACATGGAAAAACTAAACTTTAGAAGAGTATTTTTAGTTTAGACAGCGAGCAGTCCCTACTTTTCCCTCCTGATTAAAAAATTTTTAACTTTGATAAAACGAGCGATCTGTGTTTTTTTAATGCTCATTTTTCTCTCGTTTTCCTCGGAATCTGGAGAGGAAAAGAAGGAACTGTTCGCAGTCTATTTTTAGTTAGACAGCATCAATTTCAAGAGATTGATACTATTAAGAATCTTAATTCCTGTTATTAAGCAAAACTTATCGGACTAAAGTAAAATTAATATTTTTCGCCAGAAAGTGCTGACCGAGTGACACAGACACGACGTCGTGTAATGTACATGTAAACATCAACGTCACGCTATAGCTATACCATGTTTGTAGAAAAATCAAATATCGACATCTGAAAGACTTCTTCGCAAATAAAACACTTTACACTACAAAGTGTTTAAATATTTTATATTTGTATTTAGAAGTATGGATTCTATAATTCATTTTTTATTCAATGCCGCCTTTGAAGTCGACGAAATTAGATGAACCCGTGAAAACGTCAATGTTTGCTAGCACATAGCTAAACGGAAGAAGATCATAACCGCACAATATCTTTGCATTTTAGTATTCGCTAAGGTGTGGAATTTGAAAATATCTACTCGTTTTGAGTGATTATTTCCCGAATATTTGTGTTTTTGACCTTTGAACAGAATTCATTTCGCATTATAAAATATTTAAGTTAGTCCGTGCGCTCTGATTGGTGGAGAGCCGTGTTTGCATTTCCCTGTGCAAACACGGTTGTGAGCGACACCGGCGGTAAATTTGATAAGAAATTTTTTCATAATAAGATAACATCTTCTTAATAAATCTATTACTAAATTACCTGTAGCTGCTTTTGTGTTACAGCCAAACCTAATGAAGCGTTCCTATCGAGGTTGGAAGGCTCGATTTATTCTTCAAAATTGTTCTTCAAATTTATTCTCGAGCAGGTGCAAACACTCGCCTGCGGCTCGTGTTTGCACTGATCTGCTCTCGAATTCTCCCAACCACATCTCGGTTTGCATTAGGCTGTGCAAACACAGTAAATTTGTTTTATTTGTTAATTTTTAGTTTTAGTAAACCAGTTAACTATGGTGTGTTTGGAATAATTGTGTTTCGCGAAGAAAAAAAGCAATAGCTATGATATTGTGTCAATTAGATGTTCTAATGATGTACTTTCTAGCTGTTTTAAAAAATAAGCAAAATACGTCCACGTTGCTCAGTGAGGAATTTGTGAAGTTGCCCAAAATTCACTCGAAAATTATGCTAAAAAAAAATCGACAAATGAGTCCCAAACTTCAAACGCGTATAAAACATCATTTTAATAGATATCGCTTAAAAATTGCCGAGTTTGTGAATAACCTATAAATTACTTTTCACAGGCAGAAAATGAAGGAAATAGAGATTACTTCATAGTTAGTGAGTGCGTACGATTTTTATTCACGAGTTGTGAAGAATTACAAAAGAACGAGCGAGGCTCCGCGAGCGAGTGAGTTTGTAATTCTTCACAACACGAGTGAATAAAAATCGTGCAAGCGAACTAACCATGAAGTAATTTGTTTATTTTATAAGTACTGAGATTTATTTTCAACAATGACAACATGCATCAAATATACCATGAAATGAGTTATATGGTTAAACGATTCAATGATTAAATGATTAATGGGTCTTTCATGTAGTTATGTTGTATTATATTGATTGTTCTTTTTACACCTAATTGCAAGAATGTTGCCACATGAAAAATGAACATTAGTAAATTACAAAGAAAGGAATAATAAAAGAGAGAGTTCAGCTTGAGTGATCTTCCTTTTGTGTTTAAATTTATTTATTTCCCACTAAATTACAAATATCAGGACAACGTACGTTCTTGCATGCAGTAAGGTGTGTCACCAAAACTGAAAAACTGGTACAACATGGATCCATTTATGTATCAGTAAAGTATTGTACTATAACAAAACTGGTACATAATAGAAGCAATAGAGTGAGTTTACTAAACCCATACCCTGACAAAGATCTTAAAACAAGAATACAATACATTTACTCGAAACCAGAATACAATAAATCTAAACCCTGCAATACAAAGATCTCAAAACCAGAAAACAATAAATCTAAACCCTGTAATACAAAGATCTCAAAACCAGAAAACAATAAATCTAAACCCTGCAATACAAAGATCTCAAAACCAGAAAACAATAAATCTAAACCCTGCAATACAAAGATCTCAAAACCAGAAAACAATAAATCTAAACCCTGTAATACAAAGATCTCAAAACCAGAAAACAATAAATCTAAACCCTGTAATACAAAGATCTCAAAACCAGAAAACAATAAATCTAAACCCTGCAATACAAAGGACTCGAAACCATTATGCACCCGGGACGATAGTAATGGATCTAAGTATTTACAGGGCCCAAGTAACAAATATGTGTATATGTATTTTGGGTCCCCGTAGTGGAGTCTCGCTCTGTTGGGTAAACCTGTCGTAGAGACAAAGCTTATAAAAACATGAATGTTATTTTTACACCGACCCATCTTTATTTTTTTTTAAGCTTTGTCGCCAAGGCAGACAAAGCGAGACTCTAACTACGGGTACCCAAAATACGTATACATATTTTATTACATTTGATCTCATACATTTTAAAATTCATCAAATATATGTAAATATATATAGATAGATATATATGTAACCATTTTTCTTATCTGAATAAGAAGAAACGCGGGCATATTTTTAACAAATTTTAAGTAAATTTTTGAATGTTTTTTTTTTTGATACCAGTGTTTTTGTGTATCATTTTGTTGTAAATTATCGCATCGTGTAAATATGCTGCCATTAAGTACCAGCTGTTCCAAGTGTTTTTGTGATCTATTATTGAAAAAGAGCTATATAAGAAGTGTTTGGAAATCAAAAAGTCATTCATCTTTTCAGGGGTGAGGGCGTCGAGTTCAAGCAAACACAACACAAGACTTAAAAGGTAAGCATGGTATGATGTAGTAATCTTGGTGTGGTTGTTCAACGATCGCTTTATTAAGTACGTTATGTCTGCCCTTTTACTTATATGTAGAGTGCAACCATAAAATTATAGATATCCCACTTGCCAAACATACACATCAGTTTGAAAAGTCTTTATTAGGCGATCGTTCATTACATACCAGATGTATCAATGACATACTTAGAAATACAGTAGAGGTTTTAATACTAGTGTAGTGTGGCATGGGTGGCCCAGCAGTGAGAGAGCTGGTCTTTCACCACGTCTACAGTACACGGGTTCAGTTTCGATTATCGACTCGGGCGACAAGTGGATAGAGTTTACTGAATGATGTGCAGCGATGTTGTTACGATTGTCCTGTTGTTGAACTGCTTTCTGATGTTCCTGTTTTCTAGTATTAAACGATCTACCTGTTTCACCAATATTATATAAATATCCATGCATTATACCAAGACTGGACATTCCATTAACTGGGATTCTGGTGAATGTATTTCTTTTAGTGGGAACAGAAAGCAAAGACTAGTCCTTGAAAGTTGGTTTACCAAGTTAGAACATCAACCAATTAATAGATCTATTACACTTCCAACACAATACAACCGGCTTGTAAACAAACTTAACAAACAAAACGCCGCCGAAACGGTACCGCCACACAATGGGACTCATGCCGCTAATTACACCCAAGCGGTTCAGCCACACAACAAGACCGATGCCGCTAATGACGCAACATCCATTAATTAGCGTGGGAGTATAAATATCACTCTATCTGACTTTTTATTCACTTGACTCTGAAGATGACTTCCGCACAGGATGTCGAAACGTCAGTCACATCAAACAGCCCTTCTGAGGGCTACATCCACCCGGATGATCCTATTACAAATATTGTTACTTCGACAAATATTGTTACTTCGATAAACATTCATTCACCTGGGTTCAGACCATTCAATACAATATTTTCCAACAGTGTCAGCTTTTTCACTTATTTTCACTATAGACAAGTTTGATATGTTATTCTAAAATAATCTACATCGTTTTGCATGAAACGGAGCATTTTCTGCAAAGTTAGAGGTGGGGGACTTCGCACAAGTCAAAATTGAGGGATTCTTCCAAAACGGGGCAAAACAGCAAGTATGGGGGGTGGTCATTTTAAGATTTAGGCACAACCAAAGAACTTTAATTGGTGCACCGTGTTGAGAGGACACAATACTTGTATGTTGCGGTCTCGAGTTTGACAGGTGATGCTAGTCACGTGACTAACGTAGCCTTAAACTTAGCCCTAGGCGATAGGTTAACCCTTGGCATGACAACTAACTGCAGCCCAAAATCTTAACCCAAATCCCCAAAACCCAACCCAAACCCTATCCAAACGTTAACCCTAACCCTAGTCATCACGATAAGGGGAAAAATCCGGATCACGTGACCCTTAAGTTTTTCTGTTTAACTCTTTCCTGTCCGCGATTTTTATTGGATTTGTGGCTATTTTTGATGCGAAAAATTCAAAAATCGATTACAATTCTAAATAAGTCGTTGTCAGGGAAACTGTTGCTGTTTCGAACTACCGATGGCTCAAGGTTTCTAGGAACGCCTTGCGGATTTTAGCTCGTTCAATTCCGAGTCAACAATTTGACGCTGAGTTGAGCTAAAATCCAGTTTATAAGTGCTTTTTTCAGTCATTTTCTACTACAAGAGCCCCTAGTCATGCATCATTAAGTTTGTCTAGGTGGTGGAGACGCACTTTTGGACGAGTTCAAAGGTGGAAGACGATTTTACAAAGAAAATAGCGCCAGTCGTTATGTCCATTGACAATGGCGTCGTTGGAGTAAAATCGCTTTCCTGGTCGACTTGTGGTAGATACCAAAACCAACCAAGGCAATTTTATTGAGTTTCGCCTTGAAAAGATGGCAATCGGTGCAATTTTTGTCTGGTTGGAGCGGATGACTGGGCAATTATAAAAAATCCATAAAGAATTGATGTCTGGGCCATGTGCTGTCGAAAATTTGCATAATTACCCACAATGCATTTCGTAATAAAATGAAGAATCGAGGTTTTGCATTAGTAGGCTAAACGAAACGGCTGCCGTGCGGATCGTGGAAGATGTTAGATCATACAAAGTTGAGAAATCAAAAGAGCTGGAGCTCATGTATTCTGAGATTGCCTTTTTTTTTTTTTTTTTTTAACGATATTATCTGTATTAAAATCAGAGATGAAAAATGACATTTACCGTGGTTGTTTTATGGCGCAAAAAAGCACATTTTAACGTTCACCTTAACACAAAGGACTCTATATTTTCCAAATTCGGATCTCAGATGATCAATTAAGTGTCAGATGTTGTGGAATTTACCAGGCAACACAGTTAAATAGATGTTAGAGCCATGACTTTAATTTCAAAGCGAGAAAGCTAGAATTTTTTTAAGTCATCGGTACTTAGGTACTGATTGTTAAAGGGGCAGACAGGAAAGAGTTAAGGTGACCGGCTACTTTTGAACGCTTTTGAATGTTCGATTCGAGCCCACGATGTGCGCGCGCACAGAAACCGCTGAAAAAAATACAAAATTTTATTAAGGAACGATACACGTTTTGAGCTTCAACAGGGCAAAACCCTCGAATTTTGCTAGGAACTCTATACTTTCTTTATGCTTAGTTGAAAGAACCTAATAAAATCTACGTTATTTTAACTAGTTTTTCAAAAAGTTAAATTTTCTAACGTACAAAAAAAATCGATTTTCGTAGAATTTTTGTCCGACTTCATGCGAGTTTTGAAAGCACTGAAAGGACAAAATATGACAGATCAAGGTATTTCTTTGTCTTTTATTCAAAACTATCCATGTTGTTTTTTAGAATGATTCATTACCCGGCATTTGTGCTTGATATATAGTATGAAAAAAAACTATTTTCTTATGAGTTGTGAGTTTTTTTCATATCGCTTCCGTTTTCGCAAGTTTTTCTTCAAAATCTCGCCCGTAGGCATCCATTAAATGCCGATTATCTCGAAAACAAGCTCGGGACACCTCATTTTTCTTTTCAAAAGTAGCCAGTCACCTTAAGCCAGAATACAATAAACACTTTATTGCAAGAACATTGCCCCTGATATTGTAATTAAAAGACAAAAGAAGATCATCAAGTTGAACTCTTTCTTTTGTTATTCTTTCTTACTAAATTACTAATTGTCTTTTTTTCATGTGACAACATTCTTGCAATTATAGGTGTTTTCATCTTACAACACCAAGAAAGAACAAAACAATACCCTGCAATAAAAATATCTCAAAACCAGAATGAACCAAGTTGGATCCCCCATGTCTTACCAAATTGGTACCAAAATGAGGGCAGTTGGGACGATAATAATGTATCAAAGTGTATGCATAGGAGCCCGAGCTACAACAGATTTAAATATATCGAGTTCTATCAACAACAATGATCACTAAATACCAACCTAGTTCAGTACCTTTGTTTAATCAGTTGAATGAATATGAAGGATAAAGACGGCCAGTTATGATGATATATAAACTACAGCTATATATAGGTACTAAATAGGTGTATGAAGAAATAACTAAAGGTGCGCAAGACATGCTGTAACACCCAGAAATGTTTATTTTTCTTGCACAGGCAAATGATAATCAAAGCAATGATAATTACACTGAAATGTTAACTTGCTTGAAACCACACGTATAGAGTACTTAATGTCCATAATGGAAGCAATTAAGACAATAACCACTCTAAGAAATGTATATTTGTCTTGCACATGCAGGCAAATGATAATCAAAGCAATGATAATTACACTGAAATGTTTAAACCCGCTTGAAACCATGCCACACGTATAGAGTACTTAATGTCCCTTATGGAAGCAATTAAGACAATAACCACTCTAGCTCGAGATTCTTAAACAAATTTTATAGAGAAAACTTAAAATGCTTAAAATTGTTCAAGATAGTGGAGGATATATACAAATCAATATACAGTTGACTGATTCAAAGTGCCCAACCGGACATGTTACAGCACCTAGAAATGTGCACCTTCATGTAGAATTCCCTGTAATATATATCTAGCTAATAAATATATAAACAGAATATGTAATATATCTTATAACACCAAGAAAGAACAAAACAATACCCTGCATTAAAAACAGCTCTAAAACAGAATGCAATACATCTTGGAATGCTAAGAAATAGCTATACATTTCTCGCAATACAAAGAACTCCCTTAAACCAGAATACAATGTACACATTATTGCAAGAACGTTGCCCTGACTTTTGCAATTTAGCAGGAATAAGGAAATAATTAAAAGACAAAAGAAGATCATTCATGTTGAACTCTTTCTTTTGTTATTCCTTTCTTACTAAATTACTAATTGCCTTTTTTTCATGTGACAACATTCTTGCAATTATAGGTGTTTTCATCTTACAACACCAAGAGAGAACAAAACAATACTTTGCAATAAAAAGAGCTCTAAACCGGAATACAACATAGCTTGCAACGCCAAGAAAGAACAAAACAATACCTTGCAATGCAAAGAACTTCCTTACGCCAGAATACAATATATACATCTTACAACGCCAAGAAAGAGCAAAACAATACCATGTAATACATGTACTAAGAACTTTAAACCAGAATGAACCAAGTTGGATCCCCCATGTCTTACCAAATTGGTACCAAATTTCAGGCAGTTGGGACGATAATAATGTACCAAAGTGTCATAGGAGCTCAAGATACAACAGAATTAAAGATATCGAGTTCTATCAACAAAAATGGGGAAACATTTGGCAAGATTTTGAGTCAAAAGGATCGACTTCGCGGTGATTGATTATATAAAAATGTATTCGTCTTTGGCTAACGCCATTTTTTAGATAAAAACAAATCGTGTGCCATTGCTTAAAGTTTTGTACTTTATTTTGTAACTGATTCATGTGAGATATCAATGATCACATTACTGATTTTTATTTTCTAGGAATAAATAAAACAATAATTTACTAAGAACTTTTAAGCAAGCTTTTAAAAAAGGTTCTTTTTGGATTTATTAAAATAGTGATACATATTTTTTTATATTATTTTAGTCCGTCACTTATATCATAATTGTGAAGCACGGGGTTGATAACTAAATATCAACCTAGTTCAGTAACCTTTATTTAATCAGATGGGTTAATATGAAGGATAAAGACAGCCAGTAAAGATGATATATAAACTACAGCTATATATAGGTACTAAATAGGTGTATGAAGAAATTACTAAAGGTGCGCAAGACATGCTGTAACACCCAGAAATGTTTATTTTTCTTGCACATGCAGGCAAATGAAAATCAAAGCAATGATAATTACACTGAAATGTTTAAACCCGCTTGAAACCATGCCACACGTATAGAATACTTCTACTAGAATGTCCCTAATGGAAGCATGCAATTAAGACAATAGCCACTCTAGCTCGAGAGCCTTAAACAATTTTTCAAGAGAAAACTTAAAATGCTTAAAATTGTTCAAGATAATGGAGGATATATACAAATCAATATATAATTGACTGATTCAAAGTGCCCAACCGGACATGTTACAGCACCTAGAAATGTGCACCTTCATGTAGAATTCCCTGTAATATATCTAGCTAATAAATATATAAACAGAATATGTAATACATCTTACAACGCCAAGAAAGAAGAAAAAATACCCTGTAATACAAAGAGCTCAGAATGCACCTACAAGGTGGATCCCACATGTCTTACCAAATAGGAACGAAATTGGGGGCAGTTGGGACGATAATGATGTATCTTTAAGTGTCATATAGGGTTCCAAGATACAACAAATTAAAAAAAAACCACACACACAGGTTTTTCTTTCAATAAGTGAACCTGTGAGTTAGAATGATGAGATCACTAAGACTTGCTCGGCTGCCTTTTACTGGCTATACAACATTACAAGAATTAGGAAGTACCTATCCAAGAAATCTGCGGAAATACTCGTCCACGCTTTTATATCCAGCCGCATCGATTACTGCAATAGTCTTCTATTTGGCTTACCAGAATATCAACCTCACAAGTTGCAGAGAATACAGAACTCAGTTGTTCGACTTATTTTCGAAGAGAGTAAATACTGCTATATTACACCGCTCCTAAAATCACTACATTGATGATGACTAGTATTGATCTGTTTAAAGCCGCGAGGGACAGTAAAGACATTCTTATTCAAGCAAGCATGTTTTAATCGAATCTTAATATAATTTATAGCAATTTTATGATTAGAACGTTTTCATATATTTGTACAATTTGAAGATTTTGATTTTGTTAATATATTTTTGATATTATTTTAATTTCATCATCATCCAGTCGAGCTAGCTCGGACTTGCCACAACCTGTCCCTCCAAGCGCTTCTATCCTGCATTGCCGCGGGCAGTTCTTATATATAGATAGGGGCTTTTTATATTTATATTTATATTATTCTATTCTTTCTTTTACAAGCGCATTTGAAAATTTATCAATTGAAATTTGCGCTTTATAAGTGAATAAATCATCATAATTATAATTATTATTAAATTAAGTTTTATCTGTTAAACATTATGATGCATTATTATTGTTCCCATTAAGTACCAGTTCTCTTTTATCTACCACTTAAGGGGAAATTGTCGCATCGCGTAAATATGCTGCCATTAGGCACCAGTTGTTCCAAGTATTTTTGTGATCTATTATTGAAAAAGAGCTATATAAGAGGTGTTTGGAAATCAAAAAGTCATTCATCTTTTCAGGAGCGTCGAGTTCAGGCAAAAACAACACAAGACAAGACTTAAAGGTAAGCATTGGATGATGTAGTAATATTGGTGTGGTTGTTCCTCGATCTGTTTTATTATGATTTGTTTGACTTGCTCATTATAGACATATATAAATAGATATCATTTTGACAACATAAGCCACGTGGACGTCCGGAGAGCTATCTTATATATACTTATTGCTTGTACTACTTATTGCAGTGCGAAGAGCAAACTTAAGACCAACTTTAATGTTTCATATTTATATTCTTCTTCTTTGCACGGGATCGTCAGTACGTAGAATTGATGTCGAGTTTCCGCGAGAAGCTGTCTGGTTTAATAAGGCGTCTGAACTACTTATTCGACAGAAAACAAATGTACACAAAAGTATTTGCAACATTAATGGTTGGCATACCGTTTGCGCTTTGCGTTGTAATACATTTAGAAGTAGCTATATGAATAACTTTCTTTCTTTCTTATATACCTACTCACTCTAACGCATCTACTTACTAGCTTAAATGGAAACTAGCGAGTAATAAACTAGTATAGGCTGCGTCGGTGTTTGATAAAAATGATAGGTACTATGATGAAATGTGTAACAAGACAAATAGAAACTAGCGAGTAAACTAGTATAGGCTGCGTCGGTGTTTGATATAAACGATAGGTAATATAATGAAATTTGTAACACAAACACAAATCCGACAAAGGGCTAAAGCTCGAAAAGTCATTTAAGTTAAGTTAACATTTTTCACGGTGTTACACATTATTTCATTGTCTATTACTTACTAACTTACTTACTTACTTGCATGCTTACTAATATTCATAAGGCACGTATTCGTAAGCGAAGAGTAGTTTCTGAGGCGTAAATTCTTCTTCAGTTTACGCTGTCAACTTTACGCATAGCTACGTCATAGATAGACTGGTATACAAAAAATAGCCCATCCATAAAGTGCAATATCAATAAATATAATATTGTTCTTTACACGAAGCTTAAGGCCCGGGCAAACGGTTTCAACATTTGCTTCAACATCCGTTCGATTTTGTTAAATGGCAATGTTTAAACGCTTTTAAAATCTTCGTTTTAATAAATGTTCAAGGCAAGGAGAATACTCCAGTACATGTAGCACGTGCACCGCTGTATACTGTTTGATAAATGGCGCATTTGCACAGGAATAGCCTCAATTCAGAGGGAATTGAAATGTACAAATCGAGGCTTTGCGCCTTTTGACAAATAGTACAGCGGTCACTAGATAAAGTGGAACTGGAGTATTTCGAGTTATGATAACCTGAAAACAAAATCCAGGCTATTATTCACCGATATTCATCTAACCTTACTGAAAAGTATAATTGTTTTAGTTGCACATTATATGCTAAGTAACTGCCCATGCTGGATACGTACTATATACAATATGAGTGATATACACTTGAGGAGGGGGGGGGGGGGGGGATCTCCCTTAGAAAATGGATAGGGGTGCTCGACGGACCTTTTAGGGTCGAAGATGAGACCCTCGCGTACCTTTTAGGGTCTCGAACTGGCACCCTTTTAGGGTCAGTTTTCGAACTTAAGATTATACATATGCATATTGAAAACTTTTTAATGTTGTCGTACCTTTTAGGGTCTGAAATCAGTATCTGATTAATTAATTAATTTTTAATTAATTGATCCTCAAATGATTATGTTGTGTTTTATTTAGTCCACAAACAAACATTGCTCACAACTCGAAGCAAAGAGTATCCTATAGCCCGTGATTGTGCCTAACAGAAACGTTTATTATCATTTGTCAACCGCATCGGTACACATTAAACAAAAGAAACGAGCTCGTATCTGCATGCCGGCATAAACGAAAAGCGCTTCAACGTTTCCACAATGCTCATAACATAAACAACCATGCATGTAAACTAAGTCAAATAAATCTCCTGATGAGTGAGGTTCGCCTCAAAAAACAGGCCTGTAGAGATACATGATGTTTGATCATTCCTGACCAAACACACATATATATATATATGTACCCTTATAACGAGAAACGTTCGGTCAGGGGACTTTTTTAGGTAGCAAATTATGGAATGCAACTCCATTAGATATAAGACAAGCTTCTTCTTCAGATAATTTTAACTGATAAATATCGTACACTTTTGTCAACAAACATTCATTTCTATTTAGTTTGTTAGTTTTCATTCAATTCGTCTTGTATATAGCTAGTATCAAATAATTTAATTTATCATATTACCCGTATTTTGCCCGGTGCGCGCTCTTAAGAAAACCTTCGAAAAAAAGTCACGTAATGGGGTCCGTACGGCTTTTTCCACCTGGTCCTTACAAACACGTACGGACCAGCTACTCGAAACATTACAAAAAATGGCGCGCGCCGGGCAAAATATATGGGTCATGTGATAAAAAACTTATTGACTGAGTTAGGTCGGGCCGTACGGGAAAATATTTGGCTCTTGGTCATTTGTATGTACGTATGTATGTATGTATGTATTGTACGTCATGACCGCGAGCCAAATATTTTCCCGTACGGCCCTCCCACTCAGTCAATAAGTACTTAGTAATTTTTATATTTGTACCGTGTTGTATTAATTGTATTTATATTTTTTTTGAAAATTATTTTTTTTGGAAAAAGTGCCACTCTCATTAAATATAGATATTATTATTATTATTATTATTATTATTATTATTATTATTATTATTATTATTATTATTATTATTATTATTATTATTATTATTGCTATGTTAACTCTGCATTTGTTTTTCTATAGATGCCTTGCTATCCCATAATGCTCTATTTGGTCATGACGTCACTACTATTAATGGCTTACTCTTTACCAATCAAAAACGCAAGGCGCATTGTTTTGAGTCCAGTGACTGACATCATTGATGGCAACATAATTCTAGACGTAAATGTCACGGGATCGAATTTAACTTCCAAGAACAATGACGTCGCTTATAACAATACGGAAAGCAATTTAGATGACAAGCTCAAGATAGAAGACTGCGTAAAGAAAATTAAAGTGGACTATAAGTGGAGAAGATCACCCAAAACAATCGTACGACATATATGCAAGAAAAATAAACTGTGTGAGACCAAAACATTTAAAAAAGCTGCTCTTCTATACTTAGGGAGAGATTTGAAAAGTGGAAAGGATGTCTATAAAATAATATACATTACATGGGATCGATGTTATTACAAATACTGGTTGGCGCCGGCCGGCTAATGGATGACACTTTTAGGTAAATAATATCATAGCTAGGCCATTTCAATGTTCTCACCTCGATCAACCTCAGCCTCGATAGCGTGTAATATATACTTCTGAGATTGAGTACAACTCTCGGTAATTTAAGGAATGTACACATGCACATTATCAAACAAAACTTGTTGAACAACCTCAGCCTCGATTCCATGTAAAATATTCTTTAGAATTCCACTACAGCCCAATGGAATCTTTAAGTATCATTTTTTAATGTACATTCCTTCAGTTAAGAATTTAAAAATTCTAAAGAATATATCTCACGCTATCTTTTCTTTATATACTGGACACCTATTGTATTTAACATGTGAATGTTAAATATTCTTTAGAATTTCACTACAGCCCATGGTAGTTTCAAGTGTTTGATAATATGTTCAATCCTTAAACTACCACGAGCTGTAGTCAAATTCTAAAGAATATTTTACAGGCTAACTTTTCTGTACTGGGAACCTATTATATTTAACAGCTGAGGAATGAGCTGCTTCGATTAATTTAAGCTTCTAAGAAAATATATTTATATTTTATCATATTCTGATTATTGTATATGCTTGTCAATCAAGTAAGAGTAGAAGAATATTACTGTAATTTGTATGCAAACTTATAAATGTTTGAGAATATTAAAATTATTATATTGTTCATTGAGTTGTTTTTCAATTTGTTGTAGTATATTGCCATGTTTATCTCACGTATGTGAAGTATCAAGTACGCTCTTTTATAAGAGCTAGAGCGCTAACACTATATCTATGAAATAAGATAAAAGTGCTATTGTGTAATAAAGCGCTAACAACTATATCCATGTAGCCTGCGTAGCAAGCGTTTATTTTGGGGGAACGGGAGAAAGTTGTTTTTTAGCTGTTTTGGGATAGCTGTGTTGCCAATATGGCCGCGCGAAACCTATGACGAGAGCTCTTCCCCCCTCCCCCTCCCCCACCCTCGTTTTTTTGCACTCGTCTTAGGTTTCGCGCGGCCATATTGGCAACACAGCTATCCCAAAACAACCAAAAAAGCAACTTTCTCCCGTTCCCCAAAAAGAAACGCTTGCTGCGCAGGCTAATATCCTTGAAATAGAATCAAATTTGTACTGTGGAATTTAAGTAGTAGTGTGTGCACCGAATTAGTGCAGGGAGAGCAGGGAGAGCAGGGGGTTATAAATATTCTACTACTAGAATCTACTACTCGGCTCGGCTCGGCTCGACTCGGTAATAAAAATAAGAATAATAATAAAATTAAAATAAAAAAATATTTGTGTGACAATAAATGAATTAATTCATATCTTGTACTGTTTGTCTCTGGATTGTTTTTCTGCTCAACTTAATAACTAAAACTGCTTCGTGTTTGAATGAATAATAAAGTAATATGACCTATTAATCAGGCACAAATTTTTTATTGTGTTTACTTTTCAAGATTTTCTTTGTTTACATTTGCAAAATTTTATACACATCAAATCATATATCAAATAAAACCCATCCTCGGGAACCCAGGGGTAATCTTCTGTCGCTCGTTTCTCGCTCCCAGAACAAATACCCCTGGGAACGTAGTCTGTTGGAGCTTGTTCCGGAAGTCAAAATTCAAACTTATTTAACGACTTTCTTTGAATGGTTATCTTGATTTTCATTGGTCGACCTAATAAGGTCGACCAATCAGGAAAGAGCTGAATTTTGACATCCGGAACAAGCTCCAACAGACTATACGTTCCCAGGGGTATTTATTCTGGAAGCGAGAAACGAGCAACAGGAGATTACCCCTGGGTTCCCGAGGATGCATAAAACCTAGTTAAACGTGAAAATATTGTTTTTAATTGTATGATATTAAGAGTTTCTTTACACAATGACACTTGGTTTACAATATTTTGTAATGTATCCTAAATATTAGCCCTACTTCTCCTATACAGACAATCCTCATTATTATTATTATTATTATTATTATTATTATTATTATTATTATTATTATTATTATTATTATTATTATTATTATTATTATTATTCAGTCAGGCATTACAAGGACTCCTGAGTTACTCAATCACACCAAGGCACGAGTAAACGTTTCATCAAAGCATCTAGTTACAAGTTACGATACAGACTAGTTATAAAGTCTAACACTGTCATTCTTTAAATAGGTTGTTTTGTTTGTACGATGGACTAGGTTCTACTCTTAAATATTATTACAAGTCATTATACAAACTAGTTATAAAGTCTAACAGTTTAAGGATACACCGGACAAAACAGAGGCGTTTTTTTAAAAAGCTAATATCGCGCTCAATTTATACGCAAACCCCGACAAAGTATACATTTTTTTTTTTTAAAGCTAAAAGGACAAACAGTATAGATATGAAGCTTATTTTTGACAAAACCGATTCAATTTAATGTAATCCGACATTAAACAGGAACATGGTTGTCTAGCACGGAAGGTTAACCTGCAGTAGTTTTAACGTAAAGATAATTTTTTTTTTCCGGCATCCTACTGAAGACACATTGTAGTTTCAAACTGTGCTGGCATTTTTTTTTTTTAACGCCTCGTTATTTTTTAGTTTCATTTCAAAGTCAGACCTATCCTTTTTTAGTGCATCCTCCAGAGAATGGTTGATATCTGTCGAAAAAATGCGAATAAATACAAATGCCAACACACTTTGAAATCTGAATAGTGTCGGAGTAATCATGCAGATTTTCGCTGAAATTCATTAAAAAACTTCTGCATGTTAAGGTGACTCCAACATAATTGGAAGCGTATTTGATACATTTTTTAACTCGCTGGTATCGCGTCAAAACCCCACCAATGAATCTGAATTTTACATATGTGTTACTTCAAGTATTTAGGCTTCTAACAGTTACAGCCAAACCTACAGAAGCGTTCCTATCGAGGTTGGAAGGCTCGATTTACTCTTCCAAACTTGATTTGAAATTTGTTTTGAAATTTGCATAAATGAATCGAAACTTGTAAGTTTCAAAAACCGCCTCAAATCAAAACATTACTTTCAATGGTTTTTTTGGACAACAGAAACTTGCTAAACCTGGTCTGCTTACAGAAATATTGTTATAAATACTTACTAAAGTATTCTATTACAATAGCATTATCAGTTATTGACCACAGATCGTGATTTCGGGACCATTATCGGTTGACGGTTGAAGTCTGCAATTTGAAACTAACAAGATTCGATTCATTTATGCAAATTTCAAACCAAATTTAAAATCAAGTTTGGAAGAATAAATCGAGCCTTCCAACATCGATAGGAACGCTTCTGTAGGTTTGGCTGTAATTCGAAATTTTATTTTATAGCCGCGTTTGCCGTTACAAGCCGATTTTCTAACAATGATATTTCCAAATATTGCGCTCTAGCTCGGAAAAAAATCTATTGATTTTTATGAAACTTTAGATTTCTAATGAATAGATAATCATCTTGCAGTGTATCAAGTTTGAAGAAAATTTATAGAGCGGGAGTAAAGTTACAAAACCGATTTAAAAATGGACCATAAAACCTTGATGTTGTAAACATTAATAAACATGCGTTACGTATGGTCAAAGAGCTTTTTCTGTAGCTGCTCCAACCCTCTGGAACTCGTTGCCACAAAACATCAGAGATGCCCAAAACATTGAAAAATTCAAGTCTTTACTTAAGACATATTTGTTTATATAATATTATTTTGTTAATCTGACTTTATATCTTACTGTTTTAGTTTAATTCACTAGCTCCGTATTCGGTCACAATTAGTCCATTTACGCTCAAATTTGAGCAAATCATAAATTGGTCGTCTGGCTTTAAGCTAATGTGGCCTAGATTGCTATTTGTATCGCAGAAAAGATCTGGTTAATGTTATAATCAACACAACCGGAAATGCTTTTGCCGCTTGACTATATAGCTCTGCTTATATTTATTTTTCTGAACTCAGATTTGCTAACACTGCTATATAAAGTATGTGCTTCATGAATTCAATGATTGTTTACAGTTTAAGCGACAATTTAAGGACTTTCAATATGTTCATGTGATATGTGAAAACCAAGAGTTAAATCTACGAGCCTGTGATTCTAAACCGTGATCAGTTACATAAATATATCCGATCGCATTCGAGATCCACGAGCACATGTAATAAACTAAAAACATACAATTTCGTACATTCTTGAAAATAGGAAAATAAGATTAAAAGTCAGCTTTTCGACAAGTTATTGAACATAATGCTTACATATTCACTTAATGGCCAGGATTTTTCTGCCTGTGGAATGTTATGTAAACAGCTCGCAGCAGTTCACTTTTGATAGAAACGGCTAGTTTAAATTATATTATATATATATAGCAGGTCCACATCAGCCTTTGGCTGCCTACTTTGTAATTGTAATCAATTTTTATAATCTTTTTTGTAATTCTTTAACCTGCTTCTCCAAATAAAGGATAGATCGATTGACTTAGCCGTGTAAAAATGCGCCTTCTTTCAAAAAGTACGATGTTATTTAAACGATGTTTTGATTGGTCGTTTAAACGCCAGACAACTATAGTTTGTCCTTACAGACGATTTTTCTTTCTTCTAGCTAGTCTGAAAATGGTTATTAGGTTAAGGAGATGTTACGTCACCTAGCAGCGCGAAAAACAAGACATGTTAACTAACAGGTGACAACCTGCACACGTATAACATCCACTGCCACCAGACCGTCCTTCTATTAACTCTGATGCCAAGATTCTCAGTCTTGAACGGCAGTAAATCCTGTTTCCCTCTCCTGTCACAATGGGACTTTCATGAAGTTATATTGTATTATATTTATTGTTCTTTTTACACCTAATTGCAAGAGAATGGAAGCAATGAGGTGATAACCAATTTACCCAACAATTTGAAATGTGTACTTTTTGTAATAAAATGATAGATATTGATGGGAAATTCATTCTAAACATGAAATACATGTGAAATAATTCTCAAATCAACACATCGCATGATCTCTCTGTAATAACAAATATATATTTTTTGCAGCAAGCTATAACATATACAAATGAGTATTCACTTGTCGAAAAGAACTCAACAAAGTTTCTCCTATACAACAATTACGTTAAGAGCTAGCCTAACTTTTATGGAAGAAATATGTCAAACAAGTAAACGCGACAAATACATCCTGAAGTATTATAGAAATCAAGGCTTTGTAACTAGAGTAATACACGAAATACGAAATGTTGACAAAAATTGATTTTTTTATTTTTTTGACGTGTAGAATGTAAACAAAAAATTAAATTTTACACTGTTGCTGATCATCAAGGTCGATCAGCAACAAATTTGCACTGAGTTGTCGAAGATAAAGTAAAGTTCATGTTCCATCGAAATTTGACAACTGATAAACCAGTTTTAACACATTATTTTCAATAAATTTTACTGATATCAGAAATTAACGCTAAATTGTTACACATAGTCGTGGGAAATAAAATCATCAAAAACAAATCTGTAAGACTCTCCTTTACTGATTTACCTCCACAAATGTATAGTTATGTGGCCTATATACTGAATATTAATCGCTTTTTTTGGTAAAAGACCGCTAAGTAGGTGCAATATTGCAATAACCACTAAAGTCAGCTAATAAATGTGACGGGTTACAAACAAATGTACACTCCCCTTCATTTCTATGTATTCAAATTCATCCGTATAAACTTATACCGAGTACTATATTCTTTTACATATAGTAAAAACCTCCCTTTTCACTATTAGTAGAAAAAAATCTTATTCTAGCAATAAAAATCTTATTCTTCCAATAAAAAATATTTATTTTGAACACACGGCTAAATTTGATGTGCGTTCCACCTCATTGGTTCAAGTAAAGAACTGTTGTCACATGAAAAATGAACATTAGTAAATTACAGAGAAAGGAATTGAATGACGAAAGAAAGAGTTCAGCTTGAGCGATCTTCCTTTGTCAGTTTTACTTAATTTCTTTGCCGCTAAATTACAAACATCAGGACAACAATGCAATAATGTTTGTAACCAAAACTGAAAAACTGATACAAAATGGATCCATTTATATATAAAGTATTGTGAGTACTAGAGTGCAGGCATTATGTCCGTGAAATATCACCAAAGTTATTTGTTGCTAACTAGTTGTCAGTTAGTAACTACTTGTCACTATCACTCAACCAGAACATTGTTGATAGAATTACACTGTAGACACTAAATACACAAGAGACTTAAGGAGCATGGACAATGAATATAAAGATGTCATTACTTGAAAATACGTTTTATTGTTGTATTCTTAATATCTATTGTTTGTACAATGTTCTACACATTTGAAAATACTAATTACATTGTATTTAGTGTCTCCAGTGTATTTCTATTAACAATGTTCTGGTTGAGTGATCGATAGTGACAAATAGTTACTAACTATAACAACTAGTATTAAAGCAACAAATAACTTTAGTGATATTTCACGGACATAGTGTCTACACTCTATCAATACAACTGTCTTTATTAATAAGATAAAAATACATATATTCCTATTTTACATCAGTATAAGATTAAAAGTATAGCAATAATAATAAAAATAAATTTATAAAATACATCGATATTAAAAAAAGATAAAATATATATAACTCTCAATATTTAAAAATTTGTCTCAAAACAGTTGTACTGCATTGTTTAAAACCATTGCTCCCATGGTATTCTATTTAATTAGTTGGACATTATGTTGTCATGGGAACTGTGGGGATAAGTTGGGGTGTTATGACTTGTGGGATAAGGGATTATGATACTTAGATAGAGGATTATCACCTTCTTAGCCATTTTGTGGTAAATTGTCGCATCGTGTAAATATGTTTCTGTTAAGCACCAGTTGTTCCAAGTTATTTTGTGATCTATTATTGAAAACGAGCTATATTAGAAGTGTTTGGAAATCAAAAAGTCATTCATCTTTTCAGGGGTGAGGGCGTCGACGAGTTCAATCAAACACAACACAAGACTTAAAAGGTAAGCATGGGATGGTGTAGTAATTTTGGTGTGGTTGTTCAACGTAACGATCTCTTATATGTAGCGTACAGTGTTAAGAGAGGAAAATAACAATATTTTCGGTCATATCAATTTTTCATTCTAAACCACAGTTATTTTAGTTAAACATAACATTAACATGTTATCGGTTGACCTTACAAAGCAATACAGTAAACAAGTGTTTTAACGATTATCTAGCCAATTCTCGATAAGCAGAAAATATAAAGCCTCACGCATCGAACCACAGTTCGACGGTTTTGTGATATATTATATTCAGAGACTCTAAGCTACTTTTAGTAAGAGTATTTCTCTTATTAATAATTATAATCCAAAGTCTCATAACAATAACTTTTCACCCATTATCGTCAACACATTGTGCTCGACCACACAAACGTCTAGAAATAAAGATAATTGACACATATATGAAATGTCGAATATACCGAGTTGCATTGTATAGCTTAGTATAAATAAAGGTCACACTGCCTTGTAACTTCACCGATCACAACCACAATCACAAGTACGTAATCAACTGAATTGACTTCAATAAAGAACCGTTACCAGCACTACCTGTCCAGTCCCTTTAACAACAGTTATAAAATTAGATATCCCACCAGGCGATCGATCATTACATAGTTACCAGATGTATCAATGACATACTTAGAAATACAGTGGAGTTTTTAATACTAGTGTAGTGTGACATGGATGGCATAGCGGTGAGCGGAGAGCTGTACTCCTGCCACGTCCATGCACGGTAAGACGAGTCCAGTTTCGATTATCGACTCGGTTGACAATGTTTCATGTGTAGCTCCCTCTTAAGCTAGCAGGGTTTTTCCTCCAGAAAAAAACAACATGTGAGCAGAGTTGTGTGTTGTAAATATTGAATGTAGGGGTAGTGAGTATGTTGACAATGATTAAAGAGATTTGTTCAACCAAAAGATGCTTGTCTGTCTTGAAATTTTTTTCATTTTAGAATAACCTGTCATCTTTTACAAAACGATTTCAAATAGGTGTATGCCTATATTCCCTTCCTTCTTAGAATGCCGGAGATATCTCTTTGAACAACCTTTTTCAAATAGGTGTATGCCTATATTCCTTTCCTTCTTAGAACGACATATCTCTTTGAACAACCTTTTTCAAATAGGTGTATGCCTATATTCCTTTCCTTCTTAGAACGACATATCTCTTTGAACAACTTTTTTCAAATAGGTGTATGCCTATATTCCTTTCCTTCTTAGAATGACATATCTCTTTGAACAACTTTTTTCAAATAGGTGTATGCCTATATTCCTTTCCTTCTTAGAATGACATATCTCTTTGGACAACCTTTTTCAAATAGCATGTATACATTATTTCGTTGCTCTTTGTCTTCTTTAGAGCCACTATGATTTTTGTCATGAAAGTTTTCCTGGTTTTCGTTCTCTTTGCCGTCCTGTTGTTCCTACCAAGCTACTGTTCATCTGTTGCTGAGAAAATCGTAAGTGTTGATTTGATTTCATTTCATTTAAACGACAACGCTTAGGATAACGATAATGGTGACAATAATGATAGTGATAACGATAAAGTTAACTATGGCGATGACGATGACGATGACGACGACGATGACGATGACGATGACGATGACGGCCAAACACGGTCACAAGGCAACCTCGTTCCCAGGGCCCTCTCCCTTCGCTTTTGGTGGGAAGGGAGAGGGCCCTGGGAACAAGGTTGGGTCACAAGGGTCATAGGATAGACATCAACCAGGTCATTAACCATAACAATAGCATGTGTATCATAAAACCTACAATCGAGTACTCAAGTGATGACGTCATAAAATAATATTTTCACGATATCATATTTTTGGTTCTTGATTTTAATAGGCAATCCAAAAAGACGTTCACACAGCAAATGTAACCGGAATTCGTCAAATAGCAGCTGAGACATTGAATATACACCTATTTCAGAAAACGTTGTCGCAATCAAAGCTGCAGTCCACACTCTGAAGTCTGCAAAGTATGTCGATATTTCTTCTCTTGCAATCGATTTCTTTATCTACCACTGCAACATTTTGTTATGGTAATATAACAGAAACACATAAAACAAAATTATGCTATAAATAACACAAATTTTTCTATTAAAAATGTGCAAGAAATCACAAATTATGTTGATATTACCAACATCCTTTGCAGGCTTCAGAGTGTGGACTGTAGCTTCGGCGCGCTGAGAGAACGATTTTTGAAAAGTTGAATAATTTCCCCATACAATTCACTGTATTTCCGGCTTTATTTGGAACAGAGCTTAAATTACAATGATTTGTATGGAGAAATAATGTATTCAAGTGGCCATATCTCAGCTAATATTTAACTGATTCTGTGTGAACATCTTTTGTGATTGTCCATCGCAATTGGTAACCAAAAATTGTAAGAGTCAAAATTTGTTTTTTGACGTCACACTTACGTCCTCTATTGTAGTAAAACAATACATCATAAAATGCAGTTCTTTAAAACAATTTTGAAGCCTTTCTTTAGAGTAATGGATTAATAATTCTCCTGATAAAACTTATTGTTGATGCTTTATGATATGTTAACTGATCTTTAATTTATCACACTTTACAACATATTACAGTGCGACCACTTTCATAAAGTTAACCAATCAGATTGCAATATTTATACAATAGCATCTTTCAAGCTATCTTATTGGTTGATTACAAAGCCTGAATTAATTGTTGTGATTGGTCATGATAGAAGTTACTGCGGTTTTCGACTTTCTGCGAACTCAGACATTCCAACAGAGTTAATTGTGAAACTGTTTTGGCTGCCATCAATCAAAAACATAAAACGTGCCGAGAGATTAGCAGCAGGCAAAAACGTATTTCACAACTAGCAGTCGGAATGTTCGCAGAAAGATGGAAACTGCAGTTAAGAAAATGTAATATCTAAAAAGATGATTTGGAAGGGAATAAAACAGTTTTATATGCACGTTATTTTGAATTACAAGACAAAGTTAGATTTTAAGGTTTTCTCTCTTTCCTTATCATTGTTCCTTTTCTCATTATTCAGGAGCTTGCAACTCTTTCTGAGCAGAAAGTATTCCAGCAGTACTTGACTAACCGCAATGTCTCTGCACAGGCAAAAATGCACGTAAGTTATTTTGTAAAGTGTATTTCTTAAGGAAAAAAAAAACATTATGCCCCACCCTCCCCTCACTTGTTACTTGTTACTCCCTGTCTTTATTATTAATATCATAGTCATTATTATACTCATTATTATCATCATCATTACCATCATCATCATCATCATCATCATTTCTATGATTTTCATTGTTGTCAATCATATCATCATCATCATTCTCTCCATCGTTATTATCTTTTATACTTTCATTTTTATAATTATCGATAATTAACTATATCTTACGATAGGTAGTATAATGAAATTTGTAGCACCGTAAAAATGTTGACTTAACCTTACTGACGTTTCCAGCTTTAGCCCGTCGTCGGAGTAGAAACTAAAGGCTAAAGCTCGAAACGTCAGTGAAGTTAAGTCAACATTTTTTAATTACGGTGTTACAAATTTCTTTCTATTACCTATCGTTTATATCAAACACCGACGCAGCCTATACTAGTTTACTCGCTAGTTTCCATTTATCTACCTATATTTTACATTTATCGTGGCTGTGTTTTGCCCATATTTTTACGGTTTCTAGTACCCTTCTTCTTGTATTAGTGTGAATTACTAAGAAGAGTAATAAACCAAGAATATACCAAGAACCCTTGTAATTGTCATCAAAATTCTCCTTTACTCGTGTATTTCACATTTATTAACCATTTTATACTTGCTCTAACAGGACCATGTGGACGTCCAGAAAGGTTGTGTAGTTATGTAATTGTACCGAACCATGTAATCACGAACAACACACTTAAAGTGTTAGCTTTATAACTAGTTTGTATAATGACTTGTAATAATATTAAGAGTAGAACCTAGTCCATCGTACAAACAAAACAACCTATTTAAAGAATGACAGTGTTAGACTTTAAAACTAGTCAGTATCGTAACTTGTAACTAGATGCTTTGGGGAAGCGTTTACTCGTGCCTTGGTGTGATTGAGTAACTCAGGAGTCCTTGTAATGCCTGACTGACAATACAATACAATGCCCTTGAACAAAATCATGAGCTGAACCATGGTGCTATTTGGTGCTAAATTAGTTGTCTGTGTAGGAGAGAAGCAGGGCTAATATTATTTTAGGAAACATTACAAAATATTGTAAAGCAAGTGTCATTCTGTAAAAGAAACTTAACATAAAAACATCATACAATTAAAAACAATAGTTTCACGTTTAACTAGGTTTTATATGATTTGATCTGTATAAAAATGTGCAAATGTAAACAAAGAAAATCTTGAAAAGAAAACATAATAAAAAATTGTACAATTATAATAAGTTATATAACTTTATTATTCATTCAGGCCCTGTCCACACGTAGCCGGGTATTTTTGAAAACGGATATTTTTTTATCCGTATTCAAAAAGATCTGCGTCCACACGTAGCGTATTCGAATCGTATTTGCCCGTCCACACGTACACGCGAATACGCTTCGAAAACGCTAGCCGTCCATACAGAGCATGCGCACGCATGCGCTCTTTACAGTAGCACATCCGCGAAAAATCAACACTTTGCGCCATCTTTGTTTACTTCGCTCGCTTCACAATCCAACCGCTTTTTATATAGTAAATATGTCTAAACAAGCGAGTAAATCAGAGGGAAAAGGGAAGGCTGTATTCTACATATTATCATATTCTTTTAAAGGTCAAAATCGCCATGGTCTTGCTGGCCGTCGGTTTATGCTCTTTAACGGCGGCGCTGTTTTCACTCCAGATCAGCGAAATTATCCTTAAAATGTTGCGTCGCCTCCTTGTATAATTAGCTTTAAATAAGCAACTTGCGATTGTATGTAGGCTATAAAATTTTAAACAAGCCCAAGAAGAAGTGAAACGAGAACAGCCTGACGTCATCGTATTCAAAAATCTCTTTTTTCGCCGTCCACACGTATACGATAAACCTCCGGGTAAACAAATCTACAGTCTGGAGAGCGTATTCGAAAAGCTCCGTTTTCGGTTACCGAAAACGCTGTTTACGTGTGGACGGAAGGCGTAAACGGATAAAAAAATATCAATTTTCAACAACAAAAAAACGGCTACGTGTGGACAGGGCCTAAGGCCTAAGAGTTTTGAACTGAAGAAGACTGGTAGCTTGCTTAACATATTTTGGGATGGCATTCCAAAATTTTACAGTCCTGGGAAAATAAGAGCCAGTAAAGTAGTTCTGAGTGTGAGAGTACAAAGACGGTAGCTCATGGAGTCAAATTTGCGTGTAGAGTAGATTGACAAAGCAGGTATAGCAGTTGTTGTGTACACCTATTTCAAAAAACGTTGTCAGAAGGAGATCTGCAATCTGCAATCTAAAATCGAAATAAATTGTGGGGTACGGCAGTTTTTTTCTCATTGCGTGCACTTTCTGGCTTCGGATAAATATAAATCTGAAGGAGCTAAGCTAAGCACAAAAAAACAGGGCCAGGCCTGGTTTTTGCAGTACGCAATTTTCCTGAATTCATTTCGGTCTCAGATTGCAGATTCACATCTCCTTCTGACAACGTTTTTTGAAATAGGTGTACACATATTTCAATTCACGTTGTCCATCTGGAATGGTTGATCTGAGACCGATAGGAATTGTGGGAGCTCATTAAACTGCAAATACACTATTATAATCACGCTTGATGTTAATGTTTACTTCTGAAATACTGTTATCTGTAATTCAGCACCATTCAAGTGTGATTAAAACAACACATTTTGAATTTATTGAACTCCCACAAGAGATCCTACAAGAGGCTTATATAGTAAAATCTTCCTGGTCACACTTCTGATTTTCAATCGCATAATCACTAAATATATCTTAGCTAAATCGATCTGATGTTCCAAAGAAATTTTGGTTAGGATAGACGCTTTGTTGACATAGATGATAACTTAACGTGACTCCGCATTTCCAAATGACTGATTCGCGTAATTGTCGACTTTCGTGCCTCTGGCACAATTCCCATGAAATGTGTACGAGTTATCGAGCAATCATTCAGCTACAATATTGTAAAATCTGATTGCATGTAAAATAAATAATTTGCAAGATATATGAGATTATGTGAATGCATTATTTTCACAAAAACTCGATTTTACAGAAATTCTGTCCGTTTTATTTCGATGAAACATTTTCGAATCCTCTTCTTTAAACATTATGCACAACCTAACACAGTTTCACACAAATCCTTGATTTGGAGCCGAAGTTCCGCTACAAAAGGATTACATAAAACAGTACTGCTGTTATTTTGTAGCGGAACTTGGGCTCCGATAATTTTTTTAATACTTGCAAATTATTTATTTTACATGCAATCAGATCGGTCTATTGGTCTCAGATCAACCATTTCAGATGGACAACGTTAATTGAAATAGGTGTATACATACATACGAGCTCCCACAATTCCTATTGGTCTAAGATTAACCATTCCAGATGGACAACGTTAATTGAAATAGGTGTATACATACATACGAGCTCCCACAATTCCTATTGGTCTAAGATCAACCATTCCAGATGGACAACGTTAATTGAAATAGGTGTATACATACATACGAGCTCCCACAATTCCTATTGGTCTAAGATCAACCATTCCAGATGGACAACGTTAATTGAAATAGGTGTATACATACATACGAGCTCCCACAATTCCTATTGGTCTCAGATCAACCATTCCAGATGGACAACGTTAATTGAAATAGGTGTACATACATGGAAATGGGTCGATTTCTTTAGTGGACAGACCATTTAAATAATGTCATTACGCTAAGATATACAGGACACAATCGGGACGTTTTTTTTAAAAGCTCTTAGCGCATTTAGTTTACATCAATTTCCTACAAAGTATATGGCATTTTCTGAAAGCTTAAATGATAAAAATTACATATTTAGTTGAAGTTTTAAATAAAACTCATTCGTTTTGGAGAAATCGGGCATAGTGAGAGAGTGTTGTCTTAGCGCGAAATCTGAGTTTATTTGCAGAACTGTTAATGTGAACGGCCGGATCAATTTTTTTGACCTTATTATTGTACATATATTGATCTATCAAAGTATGCCTGCGATTTGTCTTTTGGCGCTTCGTTAATTTATTATTGATTTTTTAAGTTCAACCTACATATTTTTCAGTGCATTCTTTAGTTAATGGCTAATATTACTCGTAGGCCGAGTACTTTTATTGTTTTTGAGTGTTTGGAAACCCTAATGAAACACGAAGCACGAGCTTTTTGGAATTACTTCTCAGTCGAATAAATAATTCATTATGCAGGAATGTGGCTAGTTCTTTATAATATAATAGGTCACTCATTATGTTGCCTGGGATTATGAGAGTTATTTTGAATTCCTCTCGTGCGGAATTTATTGGATTTCGAAATACTGTAGTGTTACGGGATTCTTACTTGAAGTTGTTCAAAAAGGCTTAGAAAATGTTCCTTTAAGTTCAGTTGAGGAATATTTCAAATTGTACTCTAAATATAACCGTGTAACTACCTACATAAGTAGTTTTTTTTTCATTTTCTTTAGAAAATAATCCAAATTGTCATTTAAATATAAGTTGTAACTTCAGTAGGGATCATTAAAGATGCGAATAAAGTTCATTTATGTGAGTACTTGACGTCAGTGTAATTTCTGATATAATATATACAGAGTATTTGATTGCGTGGGAAATAAGACTCTACTTTGCCAACCAAATCACCAATAGCTCAGCTGGTATGAAGAGGGAATTCAACTTCAAGGGTTGCAGGTTCGACACTCGGACATGCCAATAAAAAAAGGAACAAAAAATAATGTAAAAATAATAATAATAATGTAAATTAGGTAGAAAGGTTAAGGTATTAAAGGATAGTAAGGTAGGTAGGTAACTAGGGAATACTAATTCTTTTCAGATTTCCCACCACTATGTAGATTTAGAAATATTTTCATCACTAGTGATGAAAATATTTCAAACACCGGTCAACCTATAATCGTGTTTCATCGGGGTTTCAAATCCATGCACGTGGTACAAATGGTGTGCTCACATTGGTTGATTAGCTCATGAATTATTAATCAGTTTGAGAATGTTCGTTGAACAACTCACAAACAACTCTAACTACAAAAAGTTTTTCATACTACACATCAGTCAAACTTCATGCGGTGATATAGTTCTTTCTGAGTTGTTCAACGAATAATAAACGATTTCTAAAATATTTCTAGGTGCCCACGGTTTTGTGATTCGCACTGTAATTACTTGCGTAATTTTAATTAAAATTCAAAATGGCGTCCCGCATTATGGGAAGGGTGTATGGCAGACGTTTGTGGGAGTGAACCGTTAAGTGCATGACGGCTCTAAGTATGGCGCGGTACATAGGTCAAATCGATGTCTGTTAATGAAGTGAGGTCATTAGACTTGCCCAAGTCGAACTCGTTTATCACAGGACTAGTTATGCGAAGTTTGTTACAGTAACGAGCGAAGCGAGCCAAGCTCGATTGATGCGATCGCGAGGTGACCACTTTTGAAGTGATGCAGTTACACTTATGAAGCGAGGAAAGTATGCAGCTCTGATTTGAAGTGATGCCCGATCCTTTGAAGTGATGACAAATACCTTTTGAAGCGACGTGCTCCTTTGAATTGACTATGGGCCTGCAGTAAGCCGAACGTTTCGAACAGCGGAATTATTCACGCATGCGCAAAATCAATCGATAAACAAAATAAAAATATTCACTTGTGTATACTAATTTAATGCTTTATAGATATTCAGTAAGAAATATATTTTTAAAGTAAGAGTACGAGAAATAGTATGTAAATGAAGTTGAGATTCCGAGAAATAAAGTTGAGAAGATTGCTAAATTTATGAATGTTCGATAACAGTGTGGTCCTAAAAACAGCTAAAAATTGTTGTGCAACTTTTGGATCAACTAGTGCCAACTAGTAGGTGACCAACGACGCCAGGCGCCAGGCCAATATGATGATTCGTGACTCATGCCTCGACGGCTACCGGAAACACCCTTCAAGCGCTGGAATAATGATTGTCTCTATAAAATTGTCTAGTGTAGCTGAATGATTGCTCGATAACTTGTACACGTTTCATGGGAATTGTGCCAGAGGCACGAAAGTTACGAGTCGACAATTGAAATGCGCGAATCAGTCATTTGGAAATGCGGAGTCACCTTAAGTTATCATCTATGTCAATAAAGCGTCTATTTCTTTGGAACATCAGATCGATTTAGCTAAGATCTTATGCGATTGAAAATCAGAAGTGTGACCAGGAAGATTTTACTATAATTATGAGCCTCTTGTAGGATCTAAAATATAAAGCCAGCAATGGTGCATGTAATCAGCAAAAAGCAAAAGAGTGAACCTTTTACATTACAAAATGGTGATCTTATTACCTTTATTCAATTGTTTTTTTTCTGATTGAGCACAAGAGAAGAAATAATGTTCGTAGAGTGTGCTGTCCAACATCAAAACCGAAACAATATGTAATACAAGCTAATATATAATCCTTCTTTCTCTCGGCTCGGGGACTCTGCTAGCAAAGTAAAACTATCTGTGATTTCATTCAAATTATCAACATCAGCTAAACAAAGTTGTTCAACCTTTTGACCCCTCTTAATTGTACCACGAGGTAAGCAACGACGCCAGGCCAATATGATAAGTCTATTGCTAGAGCTACTAATGTATTCCAGCGGCAGATGCTTGATCTTCCAACAAGTGACGAGAACAAACCACTTTGGTAAAGTCGAACAGTCAGCTGAACAGAATAGCCACCATGGCTTGCATTTGCCAACACGCATCCTTCAACCCAGTTCAAATTGGTCTTGGACACCTACCTGAGAAGCCTACATCTAACCCAGCATTCTATTCTATACCCTCGGAGATTCCACCTGAAGCCAAAAGCTTGTTGTTATACGCTTTTGCTACAGTTGAAAGCGAGACTGGTGAATTCCACCGTGGCTATTATGAGATCTTCACCGAAGATGGCCCCAAAAAGTACACCATGTTTATGAATTTTGCCACTGGGGCGACTGCCTCCGATGTCACAATTTCTTCTATTAACGTATGGCTGCCAATCACGAAAGATAGAAAAGTGAGAGTCAATCTGATTTCTGCAGGTAACAAAAGTGTTGCACACAAAAAGAAGACCTCAGTCCCAAAAGAATTCAAAGGGATGCAAGCTAGTTTGTGTGGTGGAGAATGGAGTGATCTGTTTATCACTGGCTGGAAGTAGGCACTCCCGTGAAGCCTGTGAAGCACCGCAGGACTAGCCTGAATAACAACAAACAGTATTTAGTTTTAAAATAAGAATAAGTTTCTAAAACGATATTCCGTGTACGATTCAAATGAACATCGGTTCAGCATGCAGAATGTACTAAGTAATATGATAACTGTTATTTGTATTAAACTGTTGATGAGGCTAGAAATACGTTTATTCGTTTTGTTCATAAATGTTTTGAGCCTATACCAGACTGAGCGTCTTAACTTGATAAAAAAGCTGAACATTTCATTGCCATTTTCGGTCGTCTGCGAACTCAGACATTACAACGACTAGTTGTGGTCGTTGTGTCTAAGGCGCAAAGGAGAGTCTTGTTGCGCATGCCCGGTCGAAGTCGACCATGTCCAACAAACATCAAAAATAGCTAATGTTTACGTTGAGTGTGAGAGTGAGATCGGTAAACGATTTATTGAGTTTTTATTCTGTTGAGTGTTTTAGTGTTTTAATTGTGTTTTATAAAAAAGTTACTTTCAATTTTTTGATTGATTGCAACTTGTTATACAATGACTGCGTAATTATGAAACTGCCGAGGGCTATGTTTTTCAGACATAGCATAAATGAACACATTTTGGCCAATTAAATTGAACAAGTCATTATAAATGCTCTAGCGATTAGCAATTATGGTCTTCCGAATTTTTTTTCGTATTTCAGCGGTCTACTAGCGCATTCTCATACTAATCTCCGTCTGCTTAAGGCCCAGACAAACGGTTCCAACATGTGCTTCAACATCTGTTCGATTTTGTTGAATGGCAATGTTTAAACGTTTTTAAAGGGAGTCTCCCCCCCCCCTCCCCGGGTGTTAAAGCAAATGTTGAAGCCGTTTGACCGCTTCTTTAAGGTGACTCATCACACATAATTGCAAGCCGATTGGATGAAAAAAATTAACTCGCAATCGATCGTATCTTGTCAAAATTTAATAATAAATCGGAATTTTAAACTGATATGGTACTTCTTAGAGCGGGAGTAACGTTACAAGATCGACGTAAAAATCGACCATAAATAGGACTGTCCACAAGTTGCTCGGCAACTTTTATACAACTTTTCCGATTTCGAGCAACTTTTCCAATTTCGAGTAACTTTTTCACTTTCGAGCAAATCTTGTTCTTTTTTGTTAATTTTTACATGAATTCAAACCAATTAACTTGCCCAATAAGAACAAAATATGTTTTTTTTTACTCCAATGTTTCAAATACTGTTTGACAATAGGCTTTACAGTATTTGAATACACTTTGTGAAACAGTGGTCTTCAGGCCTGTGGTAATGTGTAAATACGATCCAGTTTGGTCAGCCGTTGTAAAATCAAAACAAACGTTTCTGCAAAAGCAAGAAAACATTCTAAATATATCAGTACCACGTTATATTTTTAAATCTAACGGAATTCTATGCTATGAAATCATTAAATTGACAAGAAACGTCAAAAACTTTCGAGCAACTTTTTAGCAACTTTTTGTTTTTTTTTAGCAACTTTTTAGCAACTTTTTGGGAAATTATGAGCAACTTTTTTGACTTTTTGGAGCAACTTGTGGACAGCCCTAACCATAAAACTAATATCAGTTATAAATGTGCAATAACACATTCAAAGTATAAAATCGATTTCTACCATTTTTGAGAATAACCATTGCCATACATTGATAAGTATGCTGCCCTTATTTCAAAGTCATAGCATAAAAATGACTGAGTGATTTATATTTTACTAGTACAATAAAAGTGACTGTAAAATAACAAAATTCTGAATATTAAATATGGATAAATTAGTATTAATAAGAAAGATAAACGCAAAGAAATGACGACTTGATAATGACAGCGGACGATGTCGAAACGTCGTAATTTCTTTGCGTTTGTCTTTCTTATTAATGTTCTATCAAAGCGTAGGATTAATAAGTGCCGGGTCTGAATGGGGTTAGCTGCATGACAACTGATCATGACAAACAGTCTAAAAATAACCTGTTAGCTGACAAAGAACGCAAATTTTAACTCGGTTTACTGACAAATAAAACTTAACTGTTAACTACCGTTTGAGGTAGTGGTGCTTTTTTTGCTTTTCCCGCCAAGAGCTTTGTTTTGATTTAAGAAATGAAATACGTCTTCTGTGTTTTTACGCGCTAATGAAAACCGAGATGCGTTTGGGTGCCGAATTGGAGAGCAGATCAGTCCAAACATGAGATGAAGTCGAGGTGAGTTCGACTGAACGTTGTAGACAGATTATTAAAGGTTTATAGCTAGATATTACCTTATATCAGCTTGATGACAGAATTCTGCGCTTTTTTAATATAGGTGTAAATTATAATTTCTCACATTTCGCCCGGCGAGATTTAAAGGTTCGCTTGAAGTTAAGTAAGGGACTGTTCATTATTAATGGGTAGGGGAGGGGGGGAGGGGTTGGGTCGGTAAATGGGAAAAGGGATTGGTAAAATGTTTTGTATCCCCCTCAAAATGCATCAAAACTTTGTTGTCCCCCCCCCCCCCCCCCCCCAATAAAAGGAGTGAAAACGTTTTTGATCCCCACCCCCTAACAAGACTGAAAACAGGCTTATCTGAACTTTTGGGAAAGGATGCCTTGTCATATGGTTGTTGTGTTGAGCTGAGGGGATCAAAATCCACCCAGATGGGTTTTCTGATTGTGACTTTTTCGATTCCAAATAGAAGCTCTTCAATAACATTTTGAGTCCACAAATTGAGAAAACATTTGTGACCCCCCATCAGATTATCTTGAAAATCTAACAACTCCCCCAAAAAGGTGATGTTTATTTTGACGCGAGACAAGTTGGTACGCGGGTGGAAAAACGCGCAACATCGCTTTCCAACTTGTTTTGCAGCAATGTTGCGAGACAAGTTGGACAAATTTGTTGCTCGTATTACCGTAGCTTTAGTTTATTTATTTGTCAAAAGTGTTGCTAATTAATACATTCAAAAACTATATATATATGTGACAGGAGAAAAAAACAGAAGTTACGTCCCAATTGAATATCGAAATATAAAATTGCATAAAAATACTATCAAATGCAGCAAAAAATATTAGGCTAATGAAGAAATACTGTAAAAACATTTTGGAAAAGTTTATTGCTATTATTATTATCATAATATTTGCAAATACGTTGATAATTTCTAATTAAAAAAACCTAAAATAAGTCACAAGTGATTATTTGTTTATTTTTGTGCACATTTTAAACATTTTGTTAACATTAATCAACCAATATCTGAATATAGTTCTTCTTCACATTTTCCTATTAGTGTCTCAGGATAGCTTCGTGTAATATGAAAATATGAATCATTTTTAATGCTGTTTTAAAATACCAACCATGCACCAAAGCGGGCAAAAACGTTTAAAATAAAACACAACTCTGTCTCTGTTGTCTCCTTTGATAATAACATTTTCCTATTTGTGTTTCAGGAATTTGCTTAAGCTAGTGTCTACGTATATAGTTATGTATTGTGTATTGTGTATCAGAATCTCTTCTGATCAGTAGCCCGAGTAAACGCTCTCAGAGCGTCTAGTTTGAAGTATGTTTGTCACTGATTGATTGAGTTTATTGAAGATTTTAGAAAAGTAGCGAAAGTCAAGTCAACAGGCTCAGTCAAGTCAACAGGCCCTCGCGGGAGACGTGTCGAGCGCTGAATAGAGCCTGTTGACTTAAAAAAAAAAGATAAGTCAACAGGCTCTATTCAGCGCTCGACACGTCTCCAGCGAGGGCCTGTTGACTTGACTGAGCCAGTTGCATGGCAGGCTAACGAATACATCTTTCCATTATACAAAACGTAAATAAAGCATTCAACTGGCTTTCAGTGAGTGAATTAATCGAGAATATAGAAGAAGCTTCACGAACGGCATCGATCGTTTATTCCATTTCTAGTTTGATCATGTTTATCGGCGTTAGGACTGTCCACAAGTTGCACGGCAACTTTTGGGCAACTTTTCCGATTTCGAGCAATTAACGTACTTTTCCAATTTCGAGCAACTTTTTCACTTTCGAGCAAATCTTGTTCTTGTTTGTTAATTTTTACATGAATTCAAACCAATTAACTTTCCCAATAAGGACAAAATATGTTTTTTTTTTTTTTACTCCATTGTTTCAAATACTGTTTGACAATAGGCTTTACAGTATTTGAATACACTTTGTGAAGCAGTGGTCTTCCTGTGGTAATTTGTAAATACGATCCAGGATGGCCAGCCGTTGTAAAATTAAAACAAACTTTACTGCAAAAGCAAGAAAATATTCTAAATTTATGTTAACACGTTATATTGTTAAATCTGACGGAGTTCTATGCTATGAAATCATTAAATTGATAAGAAACGTCAAAAACTTTCGGGCAACTTTTTAGCAATTTTAGAATTTTTGAGCAACTTTTGAGCAACTTTTTGTTTTTTTTAGCAACTTTTTAGCAACTTTTTAGCAACTTTTTGGGAAATTATGAGCAACTGTTTTGACTTTTTAGAGCAACTTGTTGACAGCCCTAATCGGCGTTGCTGCTGCTAACTAGTGTATGGCGTGATATGCAAATGAGTTGTCAATTTAAAACGTCAACAGAATTGGATTTCTAATCTCGGCGCGCAGACCTTCTTCGCGGGAGATGTGTCGAGCGCTAAGTAGGGTCTGTTTACGCTGCCTACGGGATTTTTTTACATTGAATGACTCTTCTAACTCGTTACAATGCTGAGAGAGCCCATGAGATAGCAATTGCATGCGCCAATCAGTGCAACGTTTGACGCCGATCAGTTTAGTTCATCTGATTTTACGATCGCACATTACAACCAAACTTCAACTTCCAGGTAAGCCTCGTCTAATTTTCAAATTAAATTGCCAACATTTAGGTTGATGAATAATATGAAAAGCTTGTAACGATAAACTGTACTTAAAACAAGCTAAAAACAACATAGGTTACATTTGGTCCCACAATGTAATCCAAAGCGATTTTGTGTACGTGGTCTTATTCCTATTTCACGGCTAGAAATCAGATTTACAGATTGCGTTTATTTGTGTAATCATAGATATTGTTGAATCAAACATAACACCAATATTTCTGGCTGAAGTTTTTGGTTTTATAATTTCATCTCCAAGGTGTAAATCAAGAAGAGAGTTCTGAGGACTGTGTTTTGAGTAGAAAAAAATGTTATGTTTTCTCTTTGTTTAATTTAATTTAATTTCATAATGAACCTCGAGGTATCAATATCGCCGAGACAATTTTCAATCAAAGTCATTGTGTTTTTCATCTCACGATCGTCATTTTAAATAAATGGAAGGTAGAGTTGGGTGTCATCAGCATACAGGTGGTAGGACATATTATGATTACGAAGAATATCAGCCACACGTGATGTATATAAAAGGATCGAAACAACCTTTCTACGATGAGAAATATATGACTGGAATCACTGGGCAACACTACTAATTCCAAAGTTTGTATTGAGACGTTTTAATAAGATTTTATGGTTAACAGTGTCACTGAAAGGCAGCCGAAAGATCAAGGAGAAGTAGTGCAACACATTTACCATTATCAATTTGCTGTAAGCTGTCATTGTGGACACGAAGAACTGTTTATATGCAGACTGAAACGGTTCATGTAGATCATGTTCGGTTAAGTAGATGTTAAGGCGTTCTGCAACATTTTTTTTCAATTACTTTGGTAGACTTGCCCAAGTCGAACTCGTTTATCACAGGACTAGTGAGCAAAGTTTGTTACAGTAGCGAGCGAAGGGAGCTTCGAGCCGTAAAAAAGTCTATCAAAAGTCTATCAAAAGGGGAACTTGATGTTGGTAGAATTGTGGAGGCAAGCGAGCTATAGCTACCAATGTTCGCAAAAAATCATTAAACGCGTTTGCAATTGACTTACAGTCTGTGAGCTCAACTTCATCGCTTGTAATTAACTTCGATGGCAAATTTGAATTGCCGCATTTAAAGACAACGATTTCTTTAATAAATAAAATTAGCCCACGATAAATAGACACAAATACAACCTCAGAAAATTTAGACCAAGGTGGGAATCGAACCCAAGTTTTTTTCAGATTAGATTTATATTATCAGAAAAATAGTTTTTGTAATAACTTGACCTACTTATTTTTATTAAGAGGTGGTTTAGTTTGTTTCTGTAAAATTTAATTTATTATGATAATACACAGATTTACCCCTTGGATATTTCCTATATAATTTTTTTTTTTTTTACATCAATTGATATACATAAACCCTTTATAATCCAAGATTCGACATTAGATTGCAATAATTCGCTTTAATGTCTCATTTTCGTCGTAAAGTGCTCTATGAAAGCATTATTTTTGAATAAATATAACTATAGAAGTGTTGTTTGAGTTTATTGAAGATTTTAGTAAAAGTAGCGAAAGCTTCGCGGGAGACGTGTCGAGCGCTACGTATAGGGTCTGTTGACTTGACTGAGCCAGTTGGCAGGCTAACGAATACATCTTTCCATTACAAAACGTAAATAAAGCATTCAACTAGCTTTCAGTTAGTGAATTAATCGAGAATAGTCAAGTGTCAAACATATTCATTTTCAAAAATTTGCAATATGATATTTTTCGCAGGAAAAAGTTTTGCTTTTTCCTAGGCTTGTTTATATCAAATGTCTTGACACATTCCGACATTTCTAACAAAACAATGAAATCGAGTTTAGAGCGATTTTATGTTTTGCCGAGGCTATTCGTACGTCACCCGTACGCCAACTTTAATTTTGTTTGCTATTCGTAAGGGGGTCAAAATTATTTAGATTTTTACAGTGTCAGTAATCCTGTATTATTTATGTAAAGAAGATATACTTGTTTAGATAGAGTAAGCAATAATTATCGTAAGCTATGTTAAAATGATTCAGAGTAATCTACGAGTCTGTACATGGTAGGCCACAGGCACCCCAGGATCCAAAAACACGTGCGCGCGCGTATATATCGAACGAGCGAAATTAGCGAGCGAAAACTGGATTCCAGCCTTCTAGCTAGGTGCTTTAAATCGCGCGTTTTTCGCTTTTCTTTTTCAACGAGTTGAAAAAAGGTCGCATCAGTTCACTTTGATAAGCATGCAGCAGATATATCATTTTGTTTGAGGTTGTTTTTATAATTTTATGAGAGTTCAAAGTTTGGGTTGAAATTTCATGTTTTAGCTGAAAATAGCCTAAAACCGAGGGTTTTGCAGATTTCCACCACATACTATACTCATCAACCCCTATCTATGTGCTAAATATGAGCCAATTCCGTGATTTGAGGTTTATCACCTCCTGCCCGGTTCTTACCTAGACATTATCTTACGAGTCACTTTGAGTCCTAAGGTTCAAAACGACTTCTTTCTTTTTACAGTGCAGACAAGTGACGGGGACAAACCACTTTGGTAAAGTCGAACAGTCAGCTTAACAGAAAAGCCACCATGTCCTGCAATTGCAAAGACGCATCCTTCAACCCAGTTGAATGTTGTCTTGGAAACCTACCTGAGATGTGTTCAGAGAAGAAAACCTATCCTATACCCTCGGAGATTCCACCTGAAGCCAAAAGCTTGTTGCTATACGCTTTTGCTACAGTTGAAAGCGAGACTGGTGAATTCCACCGTGGCTATTTTGAGATCTTCACTGAAGATGGCTCCAAAAAGTACACCATGTTTATGAATATTGCCACTGGGTCGACTGCCTCCGATGTCACCATTTCTTCTACTAACGTATGGCTGCCAATCACGGAAGATAGAAAAGTGAGAGTCAATCTGATTTCTGCAGGGAACAAAAGTGTTGCACACAAAAAGAAGACCTCAGTCCCAAAAGAATTCAAAGGGATGCAAGCTAGTTTGTGTGGTGGAGAATGGAGTGATCTGTTTATCACTGGCTGGAAGTAGGCACTCCCGTGAAGCCTGTGAAGCACCGCAGGACTAGCCTGAATAACAACAAACAGTATATAAAGAGTTTTAAAATAAGAATAAGTTTCTAAAACGATATTCCGTGTACGATTCAAATGAACATCGGTTCAGCATGCAGAATGTACTAAGTAATGTGATAACTGTAATTTGTATTAAACTGTTGATCAGGCTAGCTTAGAAATACGTTTATTCGTTTTGTTCATAAATGTTTTGAGCCTATACCAGACTGAGCGTTTTAACTTGATCAAAAAGCTGAACATTTCATTGCCATTTTCGGTCGTCTGCGAACTCAGACATTACAACGACTAGTTGTGGTCGTTGTGTCTAAGGCGCATAGGAGAGTCTTGTTGCGCATGCCCGGTCGAAGTCGACCATGTCCAACAAACATCAAAAATAGCTAATGTTTACGTTGAGGAGAGAGTGAGATCGGTAAGCGATTTATTGAGTTTTTATTCTGTTGAGTGAGCAACACATCATGTTAACACTTACCTCCCTATTCCTTGGTAATTTGATGTTGATGTTTGAAACTTTGCGGTGGAATACAAAAATTTATTTCAGAATGCATCAGTCAGTTGACTGTATTCTCGTGCCATACTATGGATTTTAGTGGTAAGAATGGGGAAATAAGTCAAAATAACAATTGTGTTTTATGAAAAAGTTACTTAAATTTTTTGATTGATTGCACGGCCTTGTTATACAATGGCTGCGTAATTATGAAACTGCCGAGGGCTATGTTTTTCAGACATTGACCTTATTACTGAATCGAAGCGAAGCTCACGTTGACGTCACGCTGACGTCACGAGGGGTGTTGCTTTGGTCTACGATTGGCAAAATGCCAATCAATGCGCGGTAAACAAAGATTATGTAATCTGATAAAAAATTGACACATCTCTATAATGGTAGTAAGCTGCTGCGTAACTGACTGCAAAAATCGTTTTAGAAAGGATTCAGTAATAAGGTTTTTGAGGATTCCAACGTTCAAACACAAAAGACGGCGATGGCTTAAGTCGATTAGTCGGCGGGACTGGGAGCCGACTAAATACTCGAGGGTGTGTAGCAAACACTTCTTGTCAGGTTAGTTCATTGTTTTAATGTTCATTTGCTACTTAAAATGCTTGTAATCTTTTGTTATGCCATAAAAATATTTGGAAAACATTGATACTGAATCAATAGTATGGAAAACGGTGTTAAACGATCGCACAAACAAAAGTAAAACTTGGAGATGACAAGATGGCGCGCGAAGATAATAAGACACAAGCACATCTGAGTTTATCACGTCCTTTATTTATTGTTTTACTTACAGGTGACACCCAAGCTGATCCGAATGACCCTGACTATGAACCAAGTTTATATATGGGTCATGGAGATGACGGTGGTTCCATTCAAAAGGCCCATAAACGAAAATCAAGACACGAAAGAAATCGTCGTCGAGCGACGAGGAGGGATCGTGAAGCTGATCGCAAACAACAACAACAACAAACTGAACTACAGGAGAGAGAAGAAGTACACCAGGGAGCTCAAATCCTTATGGATTTGAATAACTCATGTGTTAAAATCACAATCCCAGAAGAACAAGAACCATTGACAAGCGAAAAGGATAAAAAACTAGGTAAGACAAATCATAATATCTTAAAATTGCCCGCCATTTTGAAACTGAACTATTCGCACGAAACAACAAATATGCCTTTGACTTTTCGTTCAATCTGTTTGTATTTACAACATTTTCACTCATGTATAAAAGTTAGGGATTAGAAATTACATCATGGCAGGGTTTTCATTATATTTTCAGAGACAATATAATAATAACTTTGAAGATGAGTATGGCGTTCGAATATTACGCCGAAGGTCAAAGTATAACGAATGCCAAGAAGAAAACCGCTCAATTACTACATTATGCTGGAATGGACCTCCAAGATTTGTTCGAAGATCTTCCAGACCCTGGACCGATCCCAGACAGTGATGATGATTATAAGAAAGCTATAAGAAAGCTGGATAATCGTTTTAAAGCCGAGGATAACTTTCCCTACGAGAGACACGTGTTTCGTCAAATGGTGTTCTTTGAAGGCGAAACGGCTGACCAGTTTGTAACAAGACTTCGAAAGCAAGCAAGACATTGTAATTTTGAAGGCACTCTTGAGGATAATTTACGTGATCAACTCATAGAGCGAGTGAAAGACCTGGAACTGAAAAAACGTTTACTAGCAACTAACAACATCACCTTGGAGTTAGCTCTCGTCAAGACACGAGCATGGGAGAGTGCTAACCTTCAAGTTAAGGATATGTCCGGCGGTATTTCGAAGGAAACCGTCAATTCTGTGAAAGAAAAAAGGAAACTCAACTGTTTTAACTGTGGAAAAGAAGGACATTTTGCGAAAGACCAAAGTTGCCCGGCCAGGAAAAGGAAATGTGCGAAATGTTCTAAAACGGGACACTTTGCAGCTTGCTGTAGAAGTGGAAGAGAAGAAACTAGCAAAGAATCGGGACAGTCCGGACGGAGAGGACGTGGTCGTGGTCGTCAGAGACGTGGTTCATCAAATGTGGTTGCTGATAAAGGAGATTCAAGTGATAATAACTTTGCATTTAGCGTTGCGGGACAAGAAACTGGGGTAAATTCTGTTCTGAACGAGCCATTGGTACCTGTGAGTATAAATGGAATTGTTAAACCTGTCCTAATAGACTCTGGCTCGGTAAGTAACCTGATTAATGTTAAAGAATATAAAGAGTTACAAGCACAAGGTCTGAATGCTAGTTTGTCAAAGTGTGATAAAAAACTGTTTGCCTACGGAGGAAAGCAGCTAACAGTGATTGGCCAATTTACAGCGGAATTGAAGATCAATGATAAGAAAATCCAGTCTGAATTTGTTGTAACTGACAAAGGACGGTGCCTGTTAGGGCATTCTTCATCTGTTCAATTGGAAATTTTGAAAATTGGGTTTACACGTGCAACTAGTATTGAGACTGATGACATTGAGTCATTTTTGCAAGCAAAATATCCTAAAGTATTCACGGGGATTGGGAAACTAACTGATTACAAGCTTAAGTTATATGTTGATGCAAGCGTAGCACCAGTCGCACAAAAGCCGAGACGGGTTCCCTTTGCGCTCCGTGACAAGGTTACTGCTAAAGTACAGGATTTGATCGACAAAGATATTGTGGAGAGGGTAGAGGGGCCCACTTCCTGGGTTAGTCCCATTGTTGTTGTGCCTAAGCCATCAGGAGATATACGCCTATGTGTAGATATGCGCCGTGCTAACGAAGCAATTATTAGAGAAAGAATTCCTATTCCTACTGTAGACGAAGTACTAGAGAATTTCAATGGAGGAACAGTATTTTCTAAACTTGATCTTCGTTTAGGGTTTCACCAGGTAGAGCTGGATGAAGAGTCACGGGACATTACAACTTTTGCCACCCACGATGGATTGTTCCGGTACAAGAGGTTAATGTTTGGAGTTAGCTCAGCACCTGAAAAGTACCAACACATTGTCAGGCAAGTCATAGCCGGGATCAACGGTGTCCAAAATATTGCTGATGACTTGGTAGTGTACGGCAAAGATCGCCAGGATCATGACAAGAACCTAGAAGATGTGATCAAGCGGCTTGAAGAAAGGAACCTGACCCTAAACTTGGAGAAATGTTCGTTTGAAATGGACAAGGTTGAGTTCATGGGCCTATTATTGTCCTAATATGGGATTGGACCAACTGAAAAGAGAGTCAAGGCTGTTCTGGAGGCAACTCCACCCACATCTGCTCTTGAAGTACGTAGCTTCTTAGGCATGGTTGGTTTCAGCTCACGCTTTATACCTAACTTCTCTACGATTTCCGAGCCACTGCGAATGTTGACAAGACAAAGCACGCTTTTCAAATGGGGTACTGAACAGCAGAACGCTTTTGTGGAATTAAAGAAAGCACTGGCCACTGCCCCAGTGTTGGCCTACTACGACAAAGATGCTCACACCAGTGTAGTTACAGATGCAAGTCCCGTCGGATTAGGGGCTGTGCTTATCCAAGAAAAGGACGGTGTAAGTAAGGTTGTGTGTTATGCAAGTCGCAGTCTTAGTGATGTAGAACGACGTTACAGCCAGACGGAAAAGGAAGCACTCGGGATTGTCTGGGGATGCGAAAGGTTTGATTTATATCTTCAAGGTCTGGAAACCTTTGATCTAATCACAGATCACGAACCGTTGAAGGTGATATACTCCAGTAGGTCCAAGCCCTCAGCTCGTATTGAACGATGGGTTTTGCGCCTGCAACCCTACCACTACAGAGTCCGCTGCATCAGGTCTAAGGAGAATATAGCTGATGCTCTCTCGAGGCTTACAGAACAGAAACCTGGCAACCAGCACAAATCTGATGACGAGTATGTTCGGGCAGTTGCCCTGCAGTCAGTACCTGCTGCAATGAGTGTCCAGGAAATAGAGAAAACGTCTGCAGAAGACGAAGAGCTACGAAAAGTCAAGGACTGCTTAGTAAGTGGAAATTGGGAGGACTGCCCAAAGAAATATTTGCCTGTTAGAAATGAACTGACATACATTGGACATGTCATCTTGCGTGGGACAAGAATTGTGGTACCGACAGCGTTGAGAAAGAGAGTTACCGAGCTTGCCCATGAAGGCCATCAAGGAATTGTTAAGACGAAGGAAAGGTTACGGACCAAGGTGTGGTGGCCAGGCATCGACCGGGATGCAGAAAGGAAGTGTCGTGAGTGTTATGGGTGCCAAGCCTTAAAGATATCTGACAGGCCTTGGCAAGACCTAGCTCTTGACTTAATGGGTCCAATGCCTACTGGTGAACATTTGATAGTACTAGTTGACTACTACAGCATATGGATGGAAGTCGACATAACACGTTCTACCAACTCAGAGAAGATTGTAAAGGTATTAGATGTTCATTTTGCTAGGTACGGAGTGCCCAAGTCCCTGCGAACAGACAACGCGCCAAATCTTGTGTCTGCAGAGATAGAGAAGTATCTGGCCGAGATGGGAGTGGAGCACAAGCTGACAACGCCGCTATGGCCCAGAGCAAATGGGGAAGTCGAGCGACAAAACAAGACACTTTTGAAAGAGATGAGAGCTGCTCACGCAGAAAACCAAAACTGGCGAACTGAGTTGAACAAGTTCTTACTGGCATACCGATCGACCCCTCACACAACAACTGGAAAGAGCCCATCAGAACTGCTATTTGGCAGAAATCTAAGCACGAAGTTACCCGATATTGGAGTAAAGAAGTGAAGCGAGAGCGTGTAGTTGTTCGTTGTTTTACTCGTATATTTCGACGGCCTTAGTGGCCCAAAACTCTACAGGTGACATACACAATGCCTATAGCCAGCTCAAAGAAGAAAACAAACAACTACATAAAGAACTCATTAGACTTCAGACTGAAAATCTCCATCTTAAAGAACAACTCAAGAAAACCAAAACTGATGATAACTTCCTGAACAACAGCAATACTAAAACAGTCTTCTACACTGGATTCCCAAACTACTTGTCATTCATCTGGGCACTAAATTACTGTTCTTCTGTTCTTCCCAATTCTAAAGTTCTATCTAAAACCAGTGTCTTTCTTTTAATATTCATGAAATTACGTCTAAGCCTCCTAAATCTAGATTTAGCATACAGATTTAATGTTTCTGAAGGTTTAGTTTCTAGAATATTGAACCAAGGTCTTTCAGCAGTAGCACAACGTTTGTCATTTCTTGTACGATGGCCCTCAAGAGATGAAGTTCTACGCACTATGCCTTCTGTGTTTAGACCTCATTTTAGAAATTGTAGGGTCATTATAGATTGTACAGAAATATTCTGTGAAAGAGCAAGAAACTTGACATTACGAGCACTTACCTGGTCAAACTACAAGCACCACAATACACTAAAACTCTTAGTTGGTATCACACCTACAGGTGCAGTCTCTTTTATTTCAAAAGGATTTGGTGGAAGAGTGTCTGACAAAGTTATTACTCAAAGATCTGGTTTCTTAGATATTCTTGAACATGGTGATCTAGTATTAGCTGACAGAGGTTTCTTGATAGACGATGATGTGGCTGCAAGAGGTGCTAGGTTGGCCCTCCCAAGCTTCACGAGAGGGAAAACGCAACTAAGCATGCGAAGTGTTGAAAAGTCAAGAAAGCTAGCTAGGGTGTGTATTCATGTAGAAAGGATGATGGAGAGACTTAAGAACTTCAGAATACTTGTAGGAGTCTTGCCATTACCTTTAGTACCACAAATAGATAATATTGTCATGATAACTGCAGCAGTGAGCAATTTACATAAGAGGTTGGTTAAGTAGTTTGGTTAAGTAGTTTTTTTTGTTAATGACACTGTTGGAGTGTAGTCAGACACTCTATTTTAAATCAGCTAAAACAGACTATAGTAGAGTACAAACACTAAAAGTGTGCAACATATAATTACCACTAAATGCTGCTAAATTATGCAAATTCTTTTGTTCTCTATTGTTTAATCAACACTATTTAGTGGTAAATAGTACAAAGTATTGCACACTTTTAGTGTTTGTACTCTATAACTTTCAGTGAAACATTTGTAAATCAAAGTTGTACAGTTAACAAATCGAACACGGTTTTTCATTGTCTGTCCTGTTATTGATCATAGATGACGGCAAAAAATGTTCAAAACTCAAGTGGAACCACGAGCGTAGCGAGTGGTTTCACTGTAAAGTTTTGAACATTTTTTGCCGTCATCTATGATCAATAACAGGACAGACAATGAAAAACCGTGTTCGATTTGTTTTTTTACAATAAACTAACGAGAAAAGCAAGCGAATTTTTTCGAGATATACAGCAGCACACCGAATAATACAATAACACCGTCTAGATTAGATATTTTGATAATTTTTAGCTTGTTGGTAAAATATATGCAATGGTAATTGTATTTCACACTAATAATTAAAAAAATAAAAAATAAAATAAAGATTTTTCAGTGTTTTATAAAAAATAAAAAAACAGAAAAAACACGCTTTGTTTACAGTTTTTAGGCGCGCTACGCCATCTAAAACGTCACACATAACTGACAAGAGTTTTGATTGGTTTATTTTGACAAAATAACGCATTTGATTGGTTCAGAAATGACAGTGACATCGAAATGGCTTTTCACTAAAAGTAAACTAAATATCAAAGTCCAGTTCTTCAAACTTGTTCTATGAAAAAGTCAATGCAAAATGAGGAGTTTTATTAGTTTTGATTGTTTCACCGATTGCCATAAACATAGACATTAACACTTTGGATTGTACAGCCATTGAAAACTGACTCGGGAACTAAGTTAAAAGCCGTGTTTGACTGTGAAAGTTGGACAGAAGTCGCCGTTGACACTACAGAGGAATCGGCTTTGGCTTGATCTTGGACGTGCGTTCTACCGTTTGAAGAATTTGAAGCAACTAAAGCGCTGGAAATTACGTCAGAACATCTCTTTAGCTGCTGAGCAGATGGTCTTCTGTTGTAATGGCTAATGCTTTGCTCGTTGGCATGCCCAGAAATGCTCATAATGTGTCTAGCAGGGACTTCTGCATCTGACCACATGGTGATCGCCGTCGCTCTAAAGCCCCGTGCAAACGCACGCAACATTGTTGGCCAACATCACGCAACATTGTTGGGCCCAACATGTTGCGAGCGTTTGCACACCATGTTGCGTGTTGTTGCGTGTTGCTGCAACATGTTGGATGTTGTTGGATGAAGTTTGAAACTGGTCAAACTTCAGAGCCAACAAGTCCCAACAGTTCTTTAATTTGTTTCGCGGTCATCGAAGCGTAGCCCAACAATGTTGCGTTCGTTTGCACAGCACATCCAACAATGTTGCGCTGGTGGCCCATCGTTGTAATAGGGAAATATCAGCAAAATCAAACTAATATGGAGTTTTTCCTTAATAAAATACAATAAAAATTTCAAAAAAATTTTAAGACAAAAAAAAAATGAAAAAAAAAAAAAATTCAAAAGAAAAATATGTATCGCTTAGAAAAAGCAAATATAAACAAATAAAATAAAAAACATTAAAAAACGACTTGAAATTCAACAGTGAGCAAGATAGTCACCCATTATTCAACATGGCGCCCCAACAAGCAGTGGTTTGTAGGGAGTTGTGGGTATTTGTGTCCCAGAATCCTTTGTATTATCACCGGAGCGCCCAACATGTTGGGACTTGTTGCGAGCGTTTGCACACACCCTCCAACATCGCGAAAAAATCACACAACAATGTTGGTCCAACAATGTTGGATGTTGTTGCGTGCGTTTGCACGGGCCTTAACGCTGTGGTTTGTGTACTTTTGTGACAAGCCAGCTCCAGTAGAGATGGTCTCCATCATTTCGCCTAGCTTGTTGACTCACAGGGGCTTGTTCTCGTACCATACAGCGTCTAATGGAGTAAACTTTGGTGATGGTCTTTGAAAGAATGCTTGTTGTTTTGGGTTTAGTTTGGAAACGTACTTTTTTAGGCACCATAGCGAATCGCCAACTTCACCCGTTGAGTACAATTTGGTGTCGCTTTCATAGCTTTGTTTTTCGCCAAAACCTCCCTGGTGATTCTTTGTCTGTTCTTGGTGGGTCATGACAGCATATTCTTTACCGTCTGCGTCGACTGAAAATTGAAAACTGTCACGACGAAGCGATCTTTGCCCTTCCAACCCGCGGCGACACCAGTATAAGGTCACGAAAAACCAAACTCGTCGTAGGAGACCGAATGGATCTTCATGACCTAAAAAAGGACTTTCCTTGATCTTGATGATATCTGCTGGCTCTATAACAGGTTTATGGCAACGGTTTTCTTTCCCTTCTCTTCTGTTTATCTTGAGCTTACTTTCAAGTATCTTGTTTGAACTGTGAAAGGTATGGTTCTTTGTAAGCTTGATTACTCTGCCATTGGCTGCGAAATGACGCTCAACTGCATTTCTGAATCCAAGTAAAGATGATCTATTGTATTCCTCTCCCTTTTGGTTCCTCGCTTCTGCATAAAATTTTCTCAAGTTTTCGTTTAATTCTTCGCCTGTGAATTCAAGGACTGGTTTGAAAATCTTTCGTTCACGGCACCATTCTGCAAAAAAAAATATCATCCAATCGTGAGTACTAAACATTACTTATTTATTTCATGTATCGATATATCGAAGGGATTGACATATTTACCTTCAAAAAGCTTGTTGAGCCATTTTGTATTTCTTTTAGTGCCTTTGGCATCTGCATTTGCAACAAGGTCGTTTAGATCGGTTTCATTGTAACTCCCAAAACGAGATTTCTCCGCTTCAAATTTTTCAACTGCGCGAACTAACGACTCGTCGTCCTCTTCTTCCTCTTCGTTCTTTTCCTCGTTAAGAAACATTTCCTTTAAGCTAACGTCAAAATTTGGGAACTCGTCAGGCTCCATTTTTGCTTTTTCACAAAGAAAATTAACAATAAACTTGAAACAAAACACTGTATCAATGAAACTATTGTCAATCAAAAAAAAATGACGCCGTCCTATGTGTCTGTCCTCTTATTGAACATAGCTGTCAGCCAATCAGCGTGCGAGATTTCACACAAGTATTGTAAAAAAGTGTATTTACACACCTCGGTTTTTATAGGCCTAGTTTATATGGTGAAGTTTACATGTGGAGAAACTAAAATTTTATATCAAAGAAAACTGCCTAATAATGTGAAAATTATCTATTGTTTGCAATACATTTGGCACATTGATTCAACCTATATAATAATATCTTATTTCATGATTGTTTACTGTTTGCAATCCATTCAGCAGTGTGACTAGCACTTGATCTATTTCAATGTACATAATTATTTACACCTATAATTGCAATAACATTGTCATATAAAAAAGAAAATTACAAAATAGGAATTAATTACTCGTGCCCAGGCCTATGGCCGGCACGAGTCTTAAAATGCAACGCGTATTTTTTTTTTTATTTGTGGTTTCCATGTCAGAAGTTGTACTTCGGAAAGTCCGAAAATGTCCGAAGATGTTACGAACCTCAAAAAAACAAGCCATAAATCGCTCGATATTGAAGTAAATGTCCTCAAACTTTACAGAAATGCAAAAAAAAACACAACACACAGTAAGATACATCTAATTTTTCCATATAAGAAGTTCCTTTGGCTTCGCCATGAAGTCGTGAATAGCGATTACTCTCCGGTCAACTTCAAGATAGCGGCTATATACCCGGCTATATATAGCACAACTCAAAACGTCTTGGTAAGAATGGCTTGAAAAGCGGTTAAAAGTCGCAATCGACACTAAAAATCGTCACAGTTTGGCTTTTTATTCATCAAAGTTCGTAGATGGAGTATTAGTTTTCATGTTCATCGCCATTTTCGTTTCAAAATAGTAAAATATACAACTAAGGGGTGGACCATTTGACTTTTGAGGGTGGAGGGTGGATGATTTTGAAAATAAATTTCGTGCATGGCCCGAAAGGCCAAAAAAAATTTCTTGCAAGCCAAAATCGCCACTCAAATCTTTGCATTTTTATCAAATAAATTTCGTGCTTATGGAAGCCAGCAAAAAAAAAATTCCTGCACGGACCAAATCATCCACCACTCCCCCCCCCCCCCCCCCCCCCCCCCCCCCCCCCTCCCCTCAAAAGTCAAATAGTCCACCCCTACTGGATTTGAAGGACTTCGATCGTATGTTGAAGTTTTCGATACCATGTGGAAAATCGTCTCATCAAAGGGTATGCATGGATATACAAGCTTCATACTTCGGTAAAACAACAATTGTTTAATGATGCTAAACATATCAAAATAGGATTTCAAAATTTTTCATACGTATTTTCAAACGAACCTAATTCATTGAAGTAAATAACATTGTGTGAATCGATCATTTGTGGGTCTTTGTATGTAGCAGTCAATAATATATTTAGATAATCCTTTTCTGTTTACGTAGTCGTTTAACTCTTATCCCGCTGAAAACAATGGCTATATTTTTTGGTCTGATAATCACCAAGCCATTCCCTATCATTAAGTGCTGTACAAAAAGGTTGACTTTTTAGAAAAACACTAGGAAATCTTCGCCGGAATGTGTTCGAAGACCGCCTTGAGCGATCGAATAATATACAAAACAGATGAGATGTGCCAGCAAAATTGTATTCGCTACGGCATATTACAGCGATATTCGTTGTATCGCGACCTGCTGTTTAAAAACTTCGGTTTGATTTGGTCTTTTGTGGACCGTCAATCAACTAGAGGGCGGAGTTATGTAATGGTTAGCCGCTGATCATGAGCTATATATAGGACACATGACATTTTTGAGGGAAACATAGATCGTTGTATAATTTACTAACAAATGAAAATTACTCATTAATAAACCACAATAAGGACCAATAAAAGTTTGTAAAGTCTGCTTTATTATCTCATGTGTTGTATTACGCTTTGCGAAGTCCAAAACCCCCAATAAATAGACAAAACATTTGAAAACCCCAACGATAACAACCCGCTGGTTATCAAACGAACGTTGACAATTTAGCTTAGGTACCTAGCCTTTAGAGGCAAAAAACTTAGCTGCCGAGCCTGGGTCAAAGTAGATTATACAACGATCTATGTTTCCCTTGGAAATGTCATGTGTCCTATATATAGCTTATGATCAGCGGCTAACCATTACAAAACTCTGCCCCCTAGTTGATTGAAGGTCCACAAAAGACCAAATCAAACCGAAGTTTTCAAACAGCAGGTCGCGACACAACGAATATCGCTGTAATTATCTAGCACTTTCCAACAGAAATCTTGAGTTTATATTGATTAATGTGCAATATTTTCTTCGCAATGTCACAGAATGTGACTTTCTTCACGAAACCAAGCGAACTCAACCGCGGCGTGGGAAATCTCAAATCGGCCTGTCTGGAAACCACTCTAAACATCCCAAATCGCCTCAAAAATCACACATATTGCCTAAGTAACTATCCATCTTTCTTGTTCTTACGTTTAATTTTCGAGAACAACTTCATAAAATTCTTTCTGAGACAGTTTTCAAAGCTCTCGGATACTATAAAACTTGAGCTTCCATAGCTGCGCTTTAGGGGGAGGGGAGGGGAGGGGGCAGAAATGTCAACACTTGGTGATACAGGGATCCCGCTACATAGAAACAAATGTCTCGCAGGTTTCTGTACAAACCAAAAAATCACACAAATTGCACAGTAACTGCCCATCTTATTTGTTGGACGTTTTTTTCTCAAGAACAACTTGATAATAATGTTTTTGAGACTTAGTTTTCAAACACTTCGCAACACAGGAATCCTGGTACATAGAAACAACTGCCACAACCTAGTAGCCCAGTTAACCCTGGAGCCCAGGGTCTAGTTAGTTTTTCTATACCTGTGATAATCTGTCCCTAACTATAATCAACTGTCCCTAGCTATTTATCATCTCTCCATAAGAGCCAGATCAAGGGCACGAGTAAACCCTGCAGCCAGGATATAGTTAAAAGACAAAAACAGAGTACTCAAGCTGAACTTCTTCTTTTGTCTTTTAATTAATTCCTATTTTGTAATTTTCTTTTTTATATGACAAATGAATGTTATTGCAATTAGGTGTATATATATATATATATATATATATATATATATATATATATATATATATATATATATATATATATATATATATATATATATATATATTATATCTTTGTATATCATTAGAGCGACTAAATTCTAGTTATGGAATTAATGTTCAGGTATTGAATGTTCACTCATAAGGCATATATTGCATTGAATACAACAGAAGGCCCAGTGTAAGATTATCTTTGCTAAACTGGTGTATTTTGTAAATATTTTTTAAACCTTCTTTAAATAAAGTTCATCAATCAATCAATCAATCAATCAACTTTGTCTCTCGAGAGCCAACATACTTAAATGACATTTTTTGTGCTACTTCTGAAAGACCTTCAGATTTTCAATATTTTAGAAACTAGAATATAATATTTATATATCTTTAATATTTGTGATTTTCCCCGAAATAAATACTGATATTTTACAAGTTGGGAAATCAGTATTTATCTGGGTCCTTCAGCAACAAGAAAAAAGTAAAAATATTCATTTCAAATCACATCCATGAAAAAATCACGACTAAGTTACAGATCAGCAAAGCCCAAAAGTGACCGCAGATAATTTATTTACATTCTTTTGACATGTTTGTCAGTATCTGCTTTGGATTCAAATGGACTTCATTCTAGCTATTTTAACCTCAAAATTCATCTGAAGATTGACATCATTCTTGTCTTGTGATTCACAGTGAGAAATGTTGACATTTAATCTAGAGGAGTTGATTGAAAAGATGTAGAGAAAATATGAATAAATTATTGCCGGTCATACTTTTGGGCTTTGCGCTGTAAATATATTTATCATGTGAAATCTAAATAGAAATGTATATTTAGGCTTCTATATTGAACTATCATCACCTTCAATTTTGAAACAAAATACATTTTATTTTTGAACATAAATGATAATATGCTGTTAGTTTTGAAAGCCATTCAGATCCGACTACACCCTAACAACATCAATAGGGATTGCGGCATCGATCTACCGGAAGCGTGGATGCCAACAATCAAGAAGCATGCTGGGACATCACGCGTCAGCCAATCACAGCGCCGATAATCCGACGAACAGTATATAAGACAACAGTATCATCCAGTCTACACCATCGCCTGATGAAGTCTAGCAGATTGCAGTCGAAACGTCGCGGTATTTCTACCAATGACCTCAATCGTGAGACAATTGATTAAGTATCCTTTTAATTTCACATTCCACGATGAATAACCTATTTTCCTTTCTAAAAAGTAGATAGATAAATGAATTGAAAAAAACCCACATGTATAAATAAACAAATAAATAGTGCAAGCAGTAAATCCGTGAAACTTTAGTAATATTAAATTGCATTAATTTGTACAATATCCTTCGTCTTCTATCGTTTAATTAGCACTATTTTTGTGTTTCACGGATTAAAGTTTTGTACTCTACACTCCAGGATACATACAAACAAACTAAAATAAATATATAACTGTGATACATGAGTCAATGAAAACTACAGTGAGTAAATGCATATTGGCATCTAGTGCCAACTCTATTATGACTGCAAAATCATTACAAACAAGCACTACAATGTATTATGTATACAAGCAATCATCATGATAAACATTATAATAAGTTTACCTTTTCTCTGAATGTTTTGTTCCACTGACATGCCTCATCTGTACATGAAGTCTTAGTAATACCAAGCCTAACTCCAGCTTCGATTTTGAATAAAACAGCAGCAACGTGACTGCAAACTTCACCGAGTCTTAATAAAGGCAATTGCATTCATTTTGATCAGTAACTGTTACCTAGACTAGTCCAGAAAGAACACTTTTAGCCCGGCGACTGATGAAGAGTATCGACGTAAGTTGTTGTATTGTAGCTTTGGAGCTGTTTATACCGGGACTATTAAACCAATTGTTTTATATCAGATAAAACAAAAGAGTTTTAAAGTAATTCCTCCTATAGTATCCTAGTCAGCAGGCGTACGTCGTCACCTTGATATAAACAACCCATCGAAAGATGACAGTGGGTTATATATAAGGGGTGGACCATTAGAAGTTGGGGGAGGGGGGGGGGGGGGGGGGGTGGCAATTCCCAAAATAAAAAACGTGCAAGGCCAATGTGCCCAAAAAAAAAATCCAACACAGAGCAAAGTTAAAAAAAACAACGTGCAGAACCTTAAAATTTTAAAATCCGAGCCTGAGATTCTTGAAACTTAGACTCCGAGACATTAAAAACACGACAATCCGAGACTTTGAGACATCAAAAACACTGAAAAAATCGAGACTTTGCAATTGAGGCATCAAAAACACGAAAATCCGAGATTTTGAGGCATCAAAAACCCGAAAATCCGAGACTTTGAGACATCAAAAACACAAAAATCTTAGACTTACGCTCTTTGTCCAAGTCGACCTTGGTGTGTTTTCCCGACAAAAAATGAACAAATCGCCCGAAAGTTAACTGAGCAAAGTCGCAAAGTAACTGCGAAAATCACGGGTATCAAATCACGAAAACACGAGACTTTCAGACATCAAAAACACGAAAATTCGAAACTTTGAGACATCAAAAACACTGAAAAATTCGAGACTTTGAGGCATCAAAAACACGAAAAATTCGAGACTTTGAGGCATCAAAAACACGAAAATCCGAAACTTTACGGAAATCCGAGACTTTGAGGCATCAAAAACACGAAAATTACTTACGCTCTTTGTATCAGTATAAAAAATATACCAAGACATAGACTTGCCCCAAGTCGACCTCGGTGTGTTTTCCCGACAAAAAGTGAACAAATCGCCCGAAAGTTAACTGAGCATAGTCGCGAAGTACCTGCGCGTTGCACCGGACTAATAAATAAAACGGAAAAACGGACTTTTCAAAAGTTTAACCAAAACACAAACAGTTGTTTTTGCTTTGAATTTCAGAGAACAAAGTTCTGTAAAAAAAAAAAAAAAACCTGGTCGAAAAAAAAATCTTGCACAACTCGTGCGGCAAAAAAAATTAACCTACACAAAAATATTGCCAAAGTGAAGGATTGTTTTGCCAATTTTTTAAACAATACGGATCCGGAAGCGAAGAAGAACCTTTGTTATATTTTTGCCGTCAATCAGGTTACTAATCGCTTGCTAGCACTGTAAACCTTTAATTTCAATTGTTTATGCTTTTTCTTTTTACAATTCTTTGACAACATCCTTTTCAATATTGTTTTACAGATGAAAGAAACAAATAAAACATTCCATGTACCTTTTTCGACAGGGCTTCATTGCTCAAACTATGGTTATAAGAATAGCAGTTATTCGCTTTCCGGTCGAAGACCAATTTTTCACTTTAATATATTGAAGTCAATGCCAATTCTATTCTCCTGAATATGAATACCTTTTTTCACTGCCGTTTCTCTCTACATTTCACAATGAACAAAATCAGCAAAATAGTTATCCATTTTTTATTAAACTATCTCTCTTTTTTGCTCTAAGGTGGTTGTGATAGCTAATGGCAGCAAAAATGTCAACATATCTCGATGCCGTAGCGAGGTCGATTTGAGCAAAAATATCCAACAAAATGATAGATAATTAACTAAAAAACGTATATGAAGTCGTATGTATGGCTAAAAATAGGCTAGCTTTTTTGAATTAGTTAAAAAGATCAATTTACCTGACTTTGAATCACTTTTCTCCTCCATAATTTCATCGCAGAAGGGCGTGAAGTCGAGCAGTGTAAAGGTCAAAAACAAAATAAAATGCTACTAAAGATTGAAAAAAGGCTAACTATTGTAAAATATAACGTAGAAAGCGGTAATTTAGTTGAAAATTCTAGTATTTTACAAAAGAAAAAGGTGGAAAAACGACTATAAAATGCTGTCAATGAAGTTGTAGGTTTGTCCTTAGCGACGGAATGTTTTTTCTCTGTTTGCATAATAAGCCTCATTTCCGTGCGAAAAAAGGCGCGGCTGCTAAGTTTTGGCTTTGGTCTATACTAAGAGTTTTTGTTAAAAAAATGTAAGCTCAGTAAACAAACCTGGATAACGCAGTCATAGAATGTCTATATTTTGAAACTGAAATCGCCGGATAGCTTTTATACCGAAATGTGACAAATTTTTCAGTTATTGAAATGAACGGCTTTCGTCTTCATACTCACTACGAAGTAAACTGCAATCTACACAACAATACAAAGGCCAAGAAAAATACATAACCAAGGCAGGGTGATGAATTTCTTTTGATCTAACTAATTTTCTTTTCTTTCTTTTTCGAGAAAAACAAAGTCACTTTACTAATAATATTACATCTGCAAAAAAGGACTTTCATTTTATATTTTTCTAACTATCAAACAGACTTAAAACGATCTAAAGGAGAAAAGCAATTCACACTTATTTGAATATGCATATTTTATTTGACGATAAACTTACATACAAAATTAATTTGAGTCAAGAAAACTTTTTTCAAAGTATTTATTCAGTATGAAAGTCGTGCGAGTTTTCAGTTTTCATAAAAGCAAAAAAAGACCACTTCAAAACATTTTTCGTATACCTATATATACCCATATACATATGTTAAATTGATCTTGGGTTTAGTGAATCTAACTTTTGAGGCTGAAACTCGCAGTATGAAAGGTCTTTTCAGGGTGAAAATTAAAAATGCAAAACTTTTCTCGATGAAAAAACAGCGCCGGTAATTTTGACATATCAGCGGTATACACCAATGGAACACCCAGAAATACTGGGTGTAAAACACCAGCCGATGCCAGGGTCTTTTTTCCCTCGCGGAAAAAGGCCCTGGGAACGAGGTTGTTGGATTAGGTGTATAAACAAAATCACCCAGGCGTTCCTCGTCGCGCGTTGTCGTGCGTAGTAGGATTGATAATAATAATAATATATGTTTACAGCATAGCTGATGTGGTCGTGTTTTGTATATTCACTTTCTCACTTTACATTTTACACTAAACATTTTACATTTTACATTTTACACAATATATTCATCTTGATCATGCTAAGTTTAGCCATTAGATCTTATGCTTGTCTGTTGTCTTGTCCTGTCTTGATGTTCTGTTCAAATCTTCAGGACTGCATTATCAAGTGGGTGGCCAACTGTCAAATCTTTGTGCATGCTGGCCGTTGGCTCAAGACGAGCTCATCCGACCTTTGACAGGTTTTGTTTTTCGTCCTACTGGGTTGCATGCCACCCTCCTCACTAACATATTGTTAGTGGGGGAGCCGGTTTAGTCGCCGACAACCCGACCATGCGGCAGGTGGTACTGGGTTACAATGTTACCAGTAGCAGAGTCATCAGTAGACTCTGACCTGACTCGATTGATTGATTGATTGATTGATTGATTGATTGATTGATTGATTGATTGATTGATTGATTGATTGATTGATTGATTGATTGATTGATTGATTGATTGATTGATTGATGGATGGATGGATGGATGGATGGATGGATGGATGGATGGATGGATGGATGGATGGATGGATGGATGGATGGATGGATGGATGGATGGATTGATTGATTGATTGATTGATTGATTGATTGATTGATTAATTTTATTTAAAGAAGGTTTAAAAAGTATTTACAAAATACACCAGTTTAGCAAAGCTAATCTTACACTGGGCCTTCTAGGGAAGAAAATTAAATAAATAATTTGTATAGAAGTAAGAATAAATAAATTAAATAATAATATTGATAAAAAGACATATGCAAGTTATATCTAAAAATTTGAATAATACATTATATAAGAATTTAAATATGAAATAGAGAATACATAAAATGTAATTTCACATTAAATAAGTTCTAAGAAGAGATAGCATGTCCAAAAAGTATTTATATGATTTTTCTTTGTAATTGATTTTGCATCCTCGGGAACCCAGGGGTAATTTTCTGTCGCTCGTTTCTCGCTACCACAAAAAAATACCCCTAGGAACGTAGTCTGTTGGAGCTTGTTCCGGAAGTCAAACTTCAGCTCTTTCCTGATTGGTCGACCTTATGAGGTCGACCAATGAAAATCAAGATAACCCTTCAAAGGGGGGGGGGGGGGGGGGGGGGGGGTGGGGTTGGGTCTCCCTTTATCCAAGTGGATATTTTTATGAAATAACTATTTGAAATCACCTATTTTTATTGGTTGAGGCGCGAGCCCACAGCACGCATGTTTGCATTTTGATCAATTTGTATTTTATAAAAGAAATAGAAAACTTGCTTTCTGTGCTGTATACAGTTATAAAGCACTTGGGGATTGTCAGAACACTCGAGAAGTGTTCACTCGTGTTCTGACAACCCCGCGTGATTTATAACTGTACACTATTCCTTCAATAGAAAACACATTAGCATACAAAAAACCGGTTTATGTGAAACTACTCTAATGTCATAGTTAACCTGTAACAATATCAATCTTCACAATAACTTAATCTAGACAGCTTTCTGCACGTACTAGTAGTTATGATTTCTTTTTTTTTTCTGTTAAAAGAAAAAACAAAATCATTGAAAAAGCCTTTTTCAATGATTTTGTTTTTTCCTAATACCTTTTTCATAAATAGCGTCAAACAACTTTTAGAAATAACAAATACTTTAATATTTTACATATCAAATTTTTGCTGTCCGTTCTTTGTTTCAGCAAATGATGATAGTAAAAAAGCTTCATTATAAGTTACTGTCACTATATTGAAGTTCATAATCAGTATCAAACACATTTTTTTAAACTTGTGGATAGTTCTGGTTTCATGAGAAATGACTGTCATGCCGATTGTGACAATCAGAAGTGATCCTCAATATTCATTATCATTACAAGATCATTTCATGAATTAATTTATTTTTGTTATTATAAATTAAAGCACATAAACTCATTGCAACACATTGTTGTCCTGTATTTTGTCCAAAGATATATAAAAGCATTACCTTGGGTGTGTTTTTAGGACCAGGATTCTTCTCTACATCATTATATAGTTTACACTTGCAGTAATTCATTACATGTGACTGAGTCTTATAGAGAGACCCCGAGGGGAGACGTCGGTCTATTACAAGAAAGGGACGATATATACCGACTGACTTTACATTTGAACCTTTAATTCTTTGATAAATAAATGCTTGTGTACCAATCCCCTTGAACTTTGAAGAAAAATGCTCGCTTTTGACCTTTGCACAGTTAATATAATTATGTAACTTAGAAGAGCTGGGTATATTTGAGCGTATTCTATGATAAACAAACCGTCTAAGCTTCCTACTTTTGGTGTTTAAACGCCTTACTAATCGCGTTTGAATTCTACTTGGCTCACGAGTACGATGAGAGCGAAAATGTCTATAATTATAATAAACAAACCTTGAATAACGAGATCTGGTATTATTTGTAATCTTTATTGTGACTTCTGCATCATTATATACATGTACAGTCAAAAAACTAGTTTTATCTAATATATCACAATCACTGAACGATGAAATGACAACAGTTTGAGTGTAGCAGTCGAAGAACTTGACTGTTTTGTTCACTAATAAAGTTAATATCAAATAGGGAAAAGAGAAAATACTTCCTTGAATTAAAAATAACAAAAGAAGCAAGGTACTCAGTTAGGATTATTATTATCATAGTTAATAGAGGGGACTGGTTATGAAACCCGGCGAACTTCAAAGGGGCATGTTATTGTTATGGATTTTTAGATATCAGAGCATATCAGAGCAAAAGAGAAGTTTATCGTATATATTTTAGTCTAAAAAGTTTAAATCAATCCTCATGTAGCCTTGATGTGTTAGAACACTTTCTTAGAGCAATAATGCCTGGTGAAAATTGCGCAATTCTTGGCTGTGGGTCTTGTAGAAGGACGAGACATAGAAATATGTAAGTAAATCGAAGCGTTGCTTTGTAATTATAAACATGTCAATACGTACTATAGCTTGTGTTTGCCGTTTTATAACTACGATTTCGTTTGATTGTCATTTTATTACAACTGTTATGACAGGAACACATGAATTTATATTAAATGATTCATTTTCTCGCAGTTCGCACCGAAAAGATGACGAAAAAGAGGCCACGAATCGGCGCGATTCCGAAAGTAAACATGCCTAAAAAGAGCCACGAGACCCCAAAGCCACGTCCGAGAGCAAGACCAAGTCGTCCTGTTGTGATCGAGGAAATGCAACAACAAACCAATCAACATTGCTACAAAAAGTTTTCCTGAGTTTTCCCAAAGACTTTCGAAGATCAGATCTTTAAGTCAGTGGAACACTAAAATGCTTGACGATAAAGTTGTTCTTAAGAAGATGGTTGACCCTTATGTGTTGCCAAAGAATGAAATCACAGTGGACGTATGTCTAAGTTTTACTGTCAAAGTTTACTGCTGCTTTCTACCAGAAGATCATCCTGTTTATCTGAAATACCGGCGCTCTGTAAGGAACATTTCAATCTGCAATCTAATAGCTGAGCTGGAGGATTAATTATGTTGTTTGTTGTGGTGTTAAATTATTGGAATCAGACAACAATCAATGCAAACAGCTGTTCCATCATGTCATCCCAAAAAGTTGCGATTCAGAGGAAGAGCAGTTTCCACATGAAGGATATTGGAGGGCAAAAGGCTGTAGATATATATTAACCAAGACGTAATGTGCAATAGCTGCAATGATCACACCGTAAATATTTGGGCTGCTCACAAGGCAAAGCAAAGGCGTCTTTCTAAACCTGTACATATAAAAGCACCTGTATCTAAAACCGATCCAAGGAGACTCAAGCTTACTCTCCAAGAACAGAGGTTAAGGTGTTCTGAACTTGAACGAGAACTGACTGAAATGCGCAGCGAGCTCAATAAATCTAGCATTAATGTTGATCATGACCTAGGTAATGACTTTGCTAAACTGTTTAGCTCAGCAAACAAGGAGATCACTCCATTTATGAGCCTTTTCTGGCAGCAACAGCAGAAACTATTTTCAAGTAGTGCCACTGGTGTCCGCTATCACCCTATGATAATCCGTTTCTGCCTGTCTTTAGCTACAAAATCTCCGTCATGCTATGAAGAGTTGAGGAATAGTGGAGTTTTGACTCTTCCAAGTCAAAGACGCTTGAAGGACTACAGAAATGCAATCATGCCACAGACCGGTTTCAACGTCAAAGTGATAGAAGAACTTAAGACAATTAGTAACTCATACTTTGATGTTCAGAGATATGTTGTTTTATTATTTGACGAGATGAAGATACAGGCAAATCTTGTGCTGGATAAAGTGACTGGTACGTGAACTTATCGGATTCACAGATCTTGGAGATCTTGATTTAAACTTTGCAGTTCTTGATAAAGCAGATGAAATTGCATCACACGTATTGCTCTTTCTTGTGCGTGGCGTGTGCACAGAACTGAAGTATGCTTTAGCACACTTCTCAACACGCGAGGTTACTGCCGCCCAAATAATGCCTATATTTTGGGATGCAGTTTGCATCTTAGAAACAAATTGCAATTTGTGGGTAATTGGTACAACCTCTGATGGTGCTTCACCGAACAGGCGATTTTATATAGGATGCACAAGCCTCTTGACGGAGATTCTGACAAGGATGTGTGCTATCGTACACTAAATTTATTTGCTCCTCATCGCTTTTTGTATTTCTTTGCTGATGCCCCTCACTTGATTAAGACAACAAGAAATTGTTTGCTGCATTCTGGATCTGGCACATGCACAAGGTATATGTGGAACAATGGTATGTACATTCTGTGGCAACATATCACCCAAATGTTCTTCCAGGACATTGATAATGGGCTCAAGCTACTGCCCAAGCTAACCTATGACCATATCAACCTCAACTCATACTCCGTCATGAGAGTGAACCTTGCAGCTCAAGTCCTAAGTGCATCAATGTCAGCCGTTCTTAAGTCGTTTGGCCCACCAGAGGCAGAAGGAACAGCAAAACTGTATGAGATGGTGGATGGGTTCTTTGATTGCCTGAATGTGAGGAGCTTAACTGAGTACAGACGGAAACGAAAGCCATTTGTTGCTCCCTATACTTCACCTGATGATGAAAGGTATGTAAACATTATTTTTTTTTTACCAGTAAACAAACTGCTTGTTTATTTACACACTTGTAAACAAACTGCTTGTTTATTTACACACTTGTAAAATTATTTATTTTACATGAATCAGATTTTACAATATTGTAGCTGAAAGATTGCTCGATAACTTGTACAACTTTCATGGGAATTGTGCCAGAGGTACGAAAGTTACGAGTCGATAATTGAAATACGCGAATCAGTCATTTGGAAATGCGGAGTCACCTTAAGTTATCATCTATGTCAACAAAGCGTTCATCCTAACCAAAATTTCTTTGGAACATCAGATCGATTGAAAATCAGAAGTGTGACCAGGAAGATTTTACTATATGAGCCTCTTGTAGGATCTAAAGCCGGCAATGGTGCATGTAATCAGCAAAAAGCAAAAGAGTGAACCTTTTACATTACAAAATGGTGACTTTATTACCTTTATTAATTCAATTGTTTTATTATGATTAAGCACAAGAGAAGAAATAATGTTCTAGTGTGCTGTTCAAAAATAAAAGAGTTACTGCTTCTTTGAAAGAAAAAAAAAATTGTGAAAAAATCCAACATCAAAACCGAAACAATATGTAATACAAGCTAATATATAACCCTTCTTTCTCTCGGCTCGGGGACTCTGCTAGCAGGGTAAAACTATCTGTGATTTCATTCAAATTATCAACATCAGCTAAACAAAGTTGTTCAACATTTTGATCCCTTTTAATTGTACCACGAGGTGAGCAACGACGCCAGGCCAATATGACAATTCTGCTCTCCTATGCTTCCCTTCTAAAGCGCTTATTAGCGATTGAGAGAGTAATGATTGTATTTTAAGTACGTTGCGCGTTACACAATAATACTAGTAAAATTAAATTACAAAATGTTCGATTCAACAGTGGTTTCCATTTACGGTCAAATCTTTTAGATGAGCCATTTATAGAATGGGCATATTTTTCAATTCTATAATTCCAAGAAATAAAGTTGAGATTCCAAGAAATAAAGTTAAGAAGATTGCTAAATTTATGCATGAATGTTCGATAACAGTGTGGTACTAAAAACAGCTAAAAATTGTTGTGCAACTTTTCGATCATTTTTGTGGCTAGCTAGCTCGAAGAGGCTAGTAGCCACTATGTCATCGGGCGTGAGTGAGTGAGTATAAGAGTGTAAGTTTGCTTCCAACCAATCAGAATCGAGTTTGACCCTCCCCTCTCCCCTTTCCTCTCCCTTCCGCTACGCAGGCTAAAAATCCAAGATGGCAGACACATGGCAGAAAGCACAGAAAAAACTACTCAAAAACTATCAAAAAATGCTTATTATGAATAACAAAAGCTTCATCATTGAAGAATGGGACTAGGAGTTTGGTATGTGTGGAGTTTCAAGCTAGCAAATTACCATTTTGAGAAGGTTTTGCATCGATGATTGTGTCGCCTTTACACGCCGATTACGACATGATCCGAACGGACCGACTAGCGACTAGCCAATTCAAACGTGACCCGAACTCTTCTTCGGCGATTACGACATAAAATTGTAAACTGGTAATATGGTAAACTGCAAAAAATTGTTTTCACATATTATAGTTCTTGTTTATATCATTTTTAGAAGAATATTGTTCAACTGAGACATTAATATGTTATTCACAAATGTTCAAATAATTTCCGTTTATAACAATAAGTTTTTCTATTGCCTTATTACTGTTCTTGTTAATGTCATTTTTGGCAGATTTCTGTAATGACTTCTGAGATATATTAAAAGATGTTTCTGACAATTGTTTAGATTATTACTTATAGCAGTATGTTTGTAAACAAAACAAAAAAATTGTATTTACATATTATAATCACAAGCGTCAGAATCAATACTATCCTTACAAATCATAAGAACACGAATATTTGTAAAAAAATTGGTATAGTACATAAACTGTGATTGGTCAAAACCATGTGTGAAGAGAGTATCCAAACAGGCTTTACAATTTTCTACAACTACAAACTCAAATTTGATTTTGCCAAATGGGTAACTTTGGAAAACTATTCTGATAACACTTTTTGTGGCAAGCTTGCTCAAAGAGCCAAGCTATCCACTATGTCATGGTGCGTCTTAAAGGTAACAGTGTCTAACATAGAGTAGCTTTATGCATACATGTAGCTAGCCATATGCAGTCATAGACTGCCTTTAATTGTGGCTAGCTAGATCGAAGAGGCTAGTAGCCACTATGTCATCGGGCGTGAGTGAGTGAGTATAAGAGTGTAAGTTAGCTTCCAACCAATCAGAATCGAGTTTGACCCTCCCCTCCCCCCTTTCCTCTCCCTTCCGCTACGCAGGCTAAAAATCCAAGATGGCAGACACATGGCAGAAAGCACAGAAAAAACTACTCAAAAACTATCAAAAAATGCTTATTATGAATAACAAAAGCTTCATCATTGAAGAATGGGACTAAGAGTTTGGTATGTGTGGAGTTTCAAGCTAGCAAATTACCATTTTGAGAAGGTTTTGCATCGATGATTGTGTCGCCTTTACACGATTACGACATGATCCGAACGGACCGACCAGCGACTAGCCAATTCAAACGTGACCCGAACTCTTCTTCGGCGATTACGACATAAACTGGTAAACTGCAAAAAATTGTTTTCACATATTATAGTTCTTGTTTATATCATTTTTAGAAGAATATTGTTCAACTGAGACATTAATTAATATGTTATTCACAAATGTTCAAATAATTTCCGTTTATAACAATAAGTTTTTCTATTGCCTTATTACTGTTCTTGTTAATGTCATTTTTGCCGGCAGATTTCTGTAATGACTTCTGAGATATATTAAAAGATGTTTCTGACAATTGTTTAGATTATTACTTATATAGCAGTATGTTTGTAAACAAAACAAAAAAATTGTATTTACATATTATAATCACAAGCGTCAGAATCAATACTATCCTTACAAATCATAAGAACACGAATATTTGTAAAAAAAATTGGTATAGTACATAAACTGTGATTGGTCAAAACCATGTGTGAAGAGAGTATCCAAACCCCCCACCACTTTTTGTGGCAAGCTTGCTCAAAGAGCCAAGCTATCCACTATGTCATGGTGCGTCTTAAAGGTAACAGTGTCTAACATAGAGTAGCTTTATGCATACATGTAGCTAGCCACATGCAGTCATAGACTGCCTTTAATTAATGGTAGATGCCAATCTAGACCAACGAGGCCAGGCCAGGCCAATATGATGATTCGTGACTCATGCCTCGCCGGCTACCGGAAACTCTCTTCGAGGGAATAATGATTGTCTCTATAGAATTGTCTATCCTTATCATAGTTAAGTTATCATCTATGTCAACAAAGCGTTCATCCTAACCAAAATTTCTTTGGAACATCAGATAGATTGAAAATCAGAAGTGTGACCAGGAAGATTTTACTATATGAGCCTCTTGTAGGATCTAAAGCCGGCAATGGTGCATGTAATCAGCAAAAAGCAAAAGAGTGAACCTTTTACATTACAAAATGGTGACTTTATTACCTTTATTCAATTGTTTTATTATGATTAAGCACAAGAGAAGAAATAATGTTCTAGTGTGCTGTTCAAAAATAAAAGAGTTACTGCTTCTTTGAAAGAAAAAAAAAATTGTGAAAAAATCCAACATCAAAACCGAAACAATATGTAATACAAGCTAATATATAATCCTTCTTTCTCTCGGCTCGGGGACTCTGCTAGCAGGGTAAAACTATCTGTGATTTCATTCAAATTATCAACATCAGCTAAACAAAGTTGTTCAACATTTTGATCCCTTTTAATTGTACCACGAGGTGAGCAACGACGCCAGGCCAATATGACAATTCTGCTCTCCTATGCTTCCCTTCTAAAGCGCTTATTAGCGATTGAGAGAGTAATGATTGTATTTTAAGTACGTTGCGCGTTACAAAATAATACTAGTAAAATTAAATTACAAAATGTTCGAATCAACAGTTGTTTCCATTTACGGTCAAAATGAATGTTCAATAAAAGTGTAGTCCTAAAAACAGCTAAAAATTGTTGTGCAACTTTTCGATCATTTTTAATGGTAGATGCCAATCTAGGTGACCAACGACGCCAGGCCAATATAACAATTCTGCTCTCCTATGCAATGTATATTTCTAGAACTACTAATGTATTCCAGGCAGATGGTATAAAACAAGGTGCTTGATCTTCCAACAAGTGACGAGAACAAACCACTTTGGTAAAGTCGAACAGTCAGCTGAACAGAAAAGCCACCATGTCCTGCAATTGCAAAGACGCATCCTTCAACCCAGTTCAATTTCTTCTTGGAGAACTACCTGAGATGCCTACATCTAACCCAGTACTCTATCCTATACCCTCGGATATTCCATTTGCAGCCAAAAGCTTGTTGTTATACGCTTTTGCTACAGTTGAAAGCGAGACTGGTGAATTCCAGCGAGGCTATTTTGAGATCTTTACCGAAGATGGCCCCAGAAAGTACTCCATGTTTATGAATTTTGCCACTGGGTCGACTGCCTCCGATGTCACAATTTCTTCTACTAACGTATGGCTGCCAATCACAAAAGATAGACAAGTGAAAGTCAATCTGACTTTTCCAAAGAACATAAGTGTTGCACACAAAAAGAAGACCTCAGTCCCAAAAGAATTCAAAGGGATGCAAGCTAGTTTGTGTGGTGGAGAATGGAGTGATCTGTTTATCACTGGCTGGAAGTAGGCACTCCCGTGAAGCCTGTGAAGCACCGCAGGACTAGCCTGAATAACAACAAACAGTATGTAGTTTTAAAATAAGAATAAGTTTCTAAAACGATATTCCGTGTACGATTCAAATGAACATCGGTTCAGCATGCAGAATGTACCAAGTAATATGATAACTGTAATTTGTATTAAACTGTTGATCAGGCTAGAAATACGTTTATTCGTTTTGTTCATAAATGTTTTGAGCCTATACCAGACTGAGCGTCTTAACTTGATCAAAAAGCTGAACATTTCATTGCCATTTTCGGTCGTCTGCGAACTCAGACATTACAACGACTAGTTGTGGTCGTTGTGTCTAAGGCGCATAGGAGAGTCTTGTTGCGCATGCCCGGTCGAAGTCGACCATGTCCAACAAACATCAAAAATAGCTAATGTTTACGTTGAGTGTGAGAGTGAGATCGGTAAGCGATTTATTGAGTTTTTATTCTGTTGAGTGAGCAACACATCATGTTAAGGTTACAGTCCATGTTCGCGGTGTGCTTTCACATGCTCTCAGTTAAAAGTGTGTTTACAGCGTAATTTTACAATAATAATAGACATATTATATATCATTTTAAAGCTTATATAATAGAGAATAAGACTGTGTATGTTTTGTTATATACAACAATTTTCTGTAAGGTATGCTCTTCGAAAAACCTCAAAATTAACCGCCTTCAATGCGAGTTGTTTAAAAAAGTATAAGTCAAAACGTTCATACTGCTTTGCCGTCATTTCTTCGTTATGTCAATCAATACATATTGGTCTTCAAAACCGTGTCCAGTTTTTTTGATAAAATGCTTAGTTTTAGAGTTATGGCCCATTTTGTTATTTAACTTGAAGTTTTAACAATGAGTCAACTTTGAAACACATTTATTCAAGAACGAAGCATTTTATCGAAAAAACTGGACACGATTTTGAACACATGTATGTGCTGATTGACAGAATGCAGAAATTACGGCAAAATAGTAGGAACTTTTGGACTTATACTTTTTTTAATGAAAGCACTCGATTTTGAGGTTTTTCGTGGAGCATTGGTTAAAGATATTCTTTTTCTTAAAACAACTTACATAGTCTTATTCTCTGTTTTATAAGCTTTAAAATGATATATACTTTGTCTATCTTTATTGTTAAGTGACGCGCTAAACAATTTTTAACTGAGAGCACCCCGCGAACGTGGACTGTAACCTTAACACTTACCTCCCTATTCCTTGGTAATTTGATGTTGATGTTTGAAACTTTGCGGTAGAATACAAAAATATTATTTCAGAATGCATCAGTCAGTTGACTGTACTCTCATACCATACTATGGATTTTAGTGGTAAGAATGGGGAAATGAGTCAAAATAACAATTGTGTTTTATGAAAAAGTTTGTTTGAATTTTTTGATTGACTGCAGTAGCAATGCCTTTTGCACCTTCTTTTCTTTCGTAAATATAAACCGTTCAACGACCTAATATAACCGCCATCTTGGTTATTATTGATGAGCCCGCAATATTATATTAAAAAAAAACCCGCAAATACGTCATTAACAAAGGAAGCCCAGTTTATCAACGCATTTGGCTAAACCCAAGTGAAGTACTGTGTTTCGACTAAAACCCAAACGATTTACAGCCTTTCAAAATGTCACGGTGTTGCGTGACACAATGTCTAGCGGAATACCATTCTAAAAATTATTTCAAAATCACCTTCCCTGGCCTAATTTCTACTTGTTTTCAAAAAAAGGTGTTTACATATTTTGTTTTCCTTGTTTTTGTGTTGTTTGTGACAGTTTTGGAAGACTTTAGTAGCATATTAGCAAGTTTGTAGTTAATACAATGACAGGTCGTCAGACCACTGATGCGTGTTGACGTCAACGATATTTACATATCGCTACCGCTCGCATGCGCATCACAATTCTAATCACTCACATCAATTCAGCCAACTCAAAACGATTTTCAGGTTCTAAATTTATGACTATGAGGCCCTTTAAGCCAATCGGTAGCCTCAAGTGTGCTTTATTAGTTTTATTCATTTTTTCATGCTTTCTTTCGATCAGATCGGATCTTCATTTGGAAAAGAGAAATTAAAAGTAAAAAAAAAACGAAAACGTGACCAAGGAGGGATATAACGCAAGTTGTCAGATTATAACTGCGTTGGCTTAGTGAGTCAAATTGTGGCAAATGGTTCTCAGGTTCGTTATTTTATCTTGGTATTTCGCAGTTTGTATATCAACATATTTAAAGCCAACCATAGTGGGGAAAACCCTGCTTATAAAATCAAATTTACTGATTCGTTTTTCTTTTGTGTGTATATATATTACTATAATACTGTAATTCACCGTCTATGGTACGAAAGTATTTTCAATAAACTTTATTATTGATTTCAATAAACCTTATCATTATTATACTGTAAACAAATAACAGGCAAAGTTTGATCCCTAGCGTTAGACATATTCAAAGCAGAAAAATTACTAAAAGGACTCTATCGACATAACACAAAGATTCCAAAAATGGTTTTGAGTTGACTGAATTGATGTGAGTGATTAAAATAGTACGACCATTTTAGGCACTGATATTCATTATTTGTAAAGCTCTGTGTACCATATAACCACGCCCATGTCTGGTACAAAATTATCGTTATCGTTATTGTTATCGTTATCGTTGTCAAAATGAAATTAAATCAACACTTACGCTTTTCTCAGCAACAGGTGAACAGTAGCTCGGCTGGAACTGCTCCACCAGGACGGCAACGAGAACGAAAACCAGGACTAGTTTCATAACAGAAATCATAGTGGTTCTAAAACTGAAACAACAGGCTTTAGTTGGACATTCCTTGTAAATCCTAATACATAGCTATATAGGAAAGAATATATTGATCAGTTATGGGGTGCCCCAGATCATAGTGGACCCACTGCTAGAAATTTAAAAAAATACTGATGATTTAGCGTGGTTCATATTAAAAATTTGAAAAGGCCAAATACGGAGCCCTGTGGGACTCCATACCTTAGTGCTTATTTACTCAATAAATAGTTTTTGACATTAAATTGTATACTGGGATCTACGACATAAATATGATTAAAAGCAGAAATCCTCTAATACCATAGATATAAAGATTTTTTAAAAATGGTATGCTGTGATTACTGTGCCAAAGGCCTTGGCTTATTATTTAATATAAAATTGCTAACCTTAAAGTCTAACCTTCAGGCAATATGTTGTGTTGGCTGAGCTGCTGAACTGGACGTTTTCCGGCCAGATGAAAAGATGAATGACTCCTGGCTCTTTACACAACGGTTATATATGCATTTTTTAACATGATGGGGAGGGGTGTGTGGGTTCGCATCAGTGAAGCATTGAATAATTTCTTAAACGGGTACCAAAAGAGGGCGGATTTAACCGTTTCAAAAAGGTCTAACGTCAATGATTTTTCGTCTTCTTTTAGCAGAAAAACAAGAAACCCAAACCAGGATACAAATACCCAGGGTTTGATAACAAAACAACCACAAAATGCGATCCTAACAACAAAAATAAAAACCAGTGCCAATTGAAGATATGGAAACCCAGTTATTGTCACTATAGTGGATATTGTTACCTTTCGCGATCGCGAAGAGTATTTAAAAAGCCATCATGAAGAATTAAATGATTTGTATGTTAGTCTTTGCTAGATTCTGAATAAAGTTACATCCAAATTAAGAATGTCTTGGTACTAAGAAATTGTATTGAAAATAAATTTCGTATAAATTACGTATAAAAATCTAAAAACTGTACGTATCAAAATCTTCTTTACATACTATTAATCGCGCGCTGTGTACGCCGTAATTCCAGAACGCTTTCAGTGTATGTTGTGAGATTACAGCACAGGCATATCTTAAGATATTTATTTTTTTAGTAATTCGCACTGTTCGGAGGGGATCGAGAAGGAAGAGGGATATTGAAATATCCTTCCTCGTATCAAAGATATGCCTATTGTTCTGTTGCAATCTCAACCTGTTAAAAAAATATGGTAATGGCATTGTTTTCAGTATCTTTGATACGCTCCCAAATTTTACATCATTTTTTCTCCAGCCTCCCTAATTTTTTCGGTAATGGGCAAATGCAAATGGTACAAATTTGAACTATTTAATAGTTTGTATTTATGTGTATTTACGACCCAAATAATATTACAGTCAGTCCAATAAGACCTTATAGTTAAATAATTATTTTTAAGGTAAAATCGACCTTCTCTCTCCTCCCTTTATATATTTCAATTCTCCCTCATCCGTCTAATTTTACCTCTTTTCCTCCCACCTCCCTATTTATTTTGCTGTTTCTCCCTCCTCCCTGATCTGACTGTAATTTGCACACTTTTCTGCACTGTTACACTTGAGCTGCACTCCTCTAAGCCAATCAAATTCGTAAAGTTGTAAAGATTATTAAGATAATACTGACTCGAGGTCTTGATAATTTACAATATCATGCGAAAACCGAATTCAATAATTGTTTTATTATACATTTTTTAAAGTAAAAGTACAATTATAGTCAGGCAAAAGAGACAATAACAAGCAAATCTCGCTGACATTTTCACATCAACTCCCTGAGAACGGAGAGAGCCTGGGAACTTGACAATGATAAGTAATATATACAATATGAGCGGGAGATCTGTATGTAGTGTTTACAACATGAGCGGCCGTGTTGTATCGGAAGATACAATCGCAAGCCGAAGGCGCGCGATTGTATCGCCGATACAACACGGACGCGAATGTTGTAAACTACTTAAAAAATGTCTAGGTTAGCTCTTTCATATTTTACCAAAATTTTCAAGATTAAAATAAATTTTGCCGTAAAATTACCAGTTAAAACTTATGCAAATCAGGATATACAACACTAGTGTTGTATCAGATTTACAACACTCGTCATGGTCATGATTTCTTTTGAAAATGTCTCATTAATTATTCATGAATTTTTTAAGGGCATTTACAATGGCAAGCCGCAGGCGAGCCATTGTAAAGCCCATACAGATCGGACGCGAATATTGTACATTACTTGTGAAATCAAAGAATAATGAATAAGGCGCAAAAACCAATCAATATAGAGTTCATTGAGATTGCATGTGAATGTTTATATTCCTTGTAGAATGGATTAAACCGCTAAGACAATGAAGGGCAATCAAGTGAGTTTCCTTATTGTCATTCAAAATTGTGTAGAAAAGTGAAATCGTGAGCATCTAGGTCTCAAGAGATTAGTATTCATTTGCCTCACTTATGGCTTTGAATGAATTTATTATTGAATTATTTGTAAGCCGTTTGTTAGTATAGAGTTGAGGTCGAAGATGGCGGCTCGTTTTCGAGAACCTAAAAGCAAAAACGAAGAGAGAATTTTACTTTCAAAAGTGGTTTCCAAGAATACAACATACAATACCAAATGGTGTGTAAAAGTCTTTACTGAATGGCAGCAAACAAGAACAAATAAACGAGTACAATTGGAGACGTGTGGTTGGGATGGCTTCGATATGACAAACGTGGAAGATTTGACAGTCCCATTTGAAGAAATGTCTGCGAAAACTCTTAACTTCTGGTTATCCAAGTTTATTGGGGAAGTGGCAAAGCAATGATAATGAAAGTAAGGTGTTCTTTAATTTAGTTTTCAATAACTGCAATATTAATATTGCCTTTACGAACAAAAAAAACTGTATTGTAATATTTCACAATGAAGAAAGTTCATTAAACAAAGTGTGGATAATAATCTGTTTCGTGTCTTTTATTAACACAATTTTTTTTCACCGAAACAAAATGTGCATTCTCAAATAAGATGACCTGTATCAAAAGTTATGAATACTAATTAGGACAGCATGGGATCTGTATTACAAGTTAATTTACTGATTAATAATTCATCAACCCCAACTTTTCCCTGATGACTTTTCAAACCCTTCCCGTGCTTTTAGCTACTTCATGTGTATTGGTATTTACAAAGGTCTACATGTGACTCAATTGCAGTGTCTTCATTGGTTTTGCGCCTCATTAATTATTCATGAATTTTACAACTACAGATACTGCAATTATCACTGTCAAGTTCACATGCTACTCAGATTTAGCCGTGTGCTCTCAGCCAATCAGATTCAATGTAGTTAGTAAAATGTATAATAAAAACAATTATTTGATGAGGTTTTGGTGATATCCGGAATGACCACGGTCGAGCGAGGTAAGCCGTATCCATTCCCTTGATTTATATTTATTCGCTAGTGACAAAGAAAGATCATTCAAGATTATAAATGTATTAGGCTGAAGTCTTCTTCGCGTAAGTCGATACGACTTGTTGTTAACTTTATTAAATCATCAATCAAAACATTTTCTTTATAGTTTATATTTACTTTCACATATAGCCATATATATATATATAAACATATTCTCTGTGACATGTATAACCAGTAGCATCAACAATATCGAAACAATATAGTTATTTATATGTATTAGATAACAACTGATCTAATTTTAGCTTGCAAACTTGTAACAATACTTCAAAACAGAACCGACATTTATTTTAACATGCAAATATATTATATTTTATTTCTACTTTTGTGCTAACATACTGCGCTTTTCGGTTGAGCTTGGTACTGCTAAAGTTTTATCGGTTAGTTTAAACAAAGAAACTATGCACTTATGAGGTTATAACACAATGTTGTCAAGGCTATAGGTTCATACGTTGTTAGGTGGCAAAGTTTCATAAAATTCACTGTCTGGAATTTAAAATTAACTGTATCCTTGATTTCACCATTCAGAAATCAAGTACGTGAAATTTTTCCGCCCAACAACATATGAACCTAGCTTTGACAACATTGTGTTATGAACTCATAAGACATAGTTTCTTCGTTTAAACTAACCAATAAAACTTTAGCAGTTCCAGGCTCAACCGAAAAGCGCAGTACTTAGGTTGCTAGTCATAATAAAAACACAGCTTTTATGATGACAATAATGACAATAATGATGATGATAAAATTGCAATGATAACAATGGCAACAACAATGATGATCATGATCATGATGACATCTGGCAAAGATTAATATGATAAGGAAGATGACATTGATAATGATGACAACATCAACCATGATTGACATAAATATGAGTATGATTATAATAAAGGATGATGGTGATGATGACGATGATAATGATGTGAAAGACGCAAAATAAAAATGATGATGAGCGTCATGACAACAATAACGTCAATTAGGATGATGGTGATAATGATGATGATGATGATGTTTCAAAATGTGAAAGACGCAAAATAGAAATGATGATGAACGTCATGACAACAATAACGACAATAAGGATGATGGTGATGGTGATGATGATATTTCAAAATTTGAAAGACAATAATATAAATAATGATGAATTAAACAATAATTGTTTTAGCAACAAAAATGTCAATGTTGAAGGTGACTAACAATAATAACAGAGGTAATAACAATCAAAGACTCTGAAATTTAAGATAGTGATGAAGCATTGTAGGCACCGGCAATTCGTCGATCTTTACTAGTCTATTTCTTCCGATCATCTTTCTTACTTTAAGTCTACAAAGATGCATCAAGCTGCATGGATTCTCCAACATCTCCGTTATCTTCTCAATCTTCTGCCGCTCAAAGAACACATATAAATGTAGACAGTGAAACACATATTCCTTTATGTGTGCCTCATGTGGCACAAACTGAAGCAACAAGGAAATAAGTTGTGTTGATATTAGCCGATCAATGTCCATGGCAAAGATGAATGGACTCTTTGAGCCCAACAAGAACTCAGTGTCCGCACCAGCTTTTAAAATGATCCTTATACACTGCAATTGGGTTTGAAATAGAGTATCTGTTAGCGTTGGCCATAAGGACTTTATTACACACATCATTAAGGCAGAATTCCCAGCCTGGTCAACAGCGTCCACATCTGCGCCATATTCCAAAAGTAACGACAAGCTTTCCGGGTCACAGTTTTTCGCTGCAGTAATAATAGGGTATGAATAGGTAAGTCTATTTGGGTCTGCTCCATGTTTTAGTAGAATTTCTGCACACAGAAATACTTCTGCGTCAATTGTTTCCATTAAAGTAGAAGTTTCCAGTGTTCCATTTCTGAGAAAGACTCTATCAGGGTTACAACCTCTGTTGATGAGTTCCTGACAACAATTTAAAGATCCAACAGTGCATGCTAGTTCAAGTGGGGTTCCTCTGTCCTCTTTGAGTTGAGCATTCATATCTGCACCTGATAAATAGGCAAAATACCTTTATTTATTATTTATGCACCTATCAATGTCTTGCCCCAACAGGGGGAGTGCGGGCAAAGTCGGGCTATTGAACATAAACTTTGCCCGTACCTGGGGCTGCTATGTGTTTTTTGACAATTTCATCACAAAGTTCTGCATCCACAACAGTAAATATATGAGTAAGTATATGAATTTGACATCCCCAGGATACGGGCTATTGACAAAAAGATATGAAAAATGTCAATAGCCCCTGAGTATGCCCGCACTCCCCCGTTAGAGCAAGACATGGATAGGTGCATTACAGATCCATTTATTCATTTATTTATTTAATCACTTTCACCTTAATAATACAATATAATATACAAGAAAATACTAACAATTATTATAAATATATAAATAATTATCCTTATAACAGTGATAAAATTTGTTGAGTGATCACACAACAGAGCACGCATAAGATATAATAGTATATTAGATATAATATAGTACACCAAATCAAAATAAGACGTCCAATTGTAATAATTATTGTTCTTGACTGTCTATAGCCTCACATACATGTGAAAACTACAGTGTTTCAACATGCACACGAGGCTAGCCAGTCAAGAACAATTGTTATTAAAACTGGACGCCATATTTCCATTAGGTCTATATGATTAATATATATTATATATTAAGTAACTCTAATTATTGTATTAGTTGAGTGAACATATCATCTTCACATCATTATCAACATCATCACTATCGTCAATACGGCCACCACCATCATCAGTCCCAATAATCATCATCATCACAACCACCACTATTATTATCATCATTATATTATATCATTATCACCATAACAATCATCTATCATCTTTGTCAACATCATCATCATCATCACAACCACCACCACCACTATTATCATCATCATAATATCATTATCACCATTACAATTATCTATCATCTTTGTCAACACCAACATCATTACAACCACCACCACCACTAAATATTATTATATATCATTATCACCATTACAATCATCTATCATCTTTGTCAACATCATCATCATCATCATTATCAACACTTACCAGCTTCAATAAGTTCAATCAGACACTGAACTTGATTTTCATCTGCAGCTAAAAACAATGGAGTAACATCCTGCTCAGACTTAGCATTTACGTCAGCCCCAGCTTTTATCAGTAGACGAATAACATCAACATGACCCCGTTCTGCTGCAGTGTGCAGAGCAGTTGCCTGTGATGTTGTCTTATGTTTCACCTTAGCACCTGCATCCAACAGTGCCCTAACACATTCTACATGTCCCTCTTGTGATGCAATAAATAACGGTGTCGCCTTATCTTTTGTACTCAGATGAATTTTAGCTTCATGGTTGATTAAAGTCTTCATACATTCCAAATGACCATGCTGTGCGGCTATGAATAGTGGTGTAGCCTTATCACTGTTTTGGATGTTTATCTTTGCACCTGCAGCTAGAAGGGTTTTTATGCTTTCTTTATCGCCGATGTATGCAGCTTCGTGTATAGCCGCCCATCCGCCTGCATCTTGTCCATCAACATTCATCTTATTATCAAGACATATCTGAAAAACAATCATTGAATACATATTAGTATTATTAGTATGGTCAGCAGTATTTTTAACATCCCAGTTGGTGTTGGGTTCCCTGTGGATTAGCCCGATGGCTGGCCATATTGAATAACAAGTGTAGTTCAGTCAGTGTTGTTTTATTGTCCTTGCTTACTCTAATATACAGTATTTTAAAATTGGTATGTGTTTTTTATGATGTGGGTTAAAATAATGAATAATTGTAGTTTTCGTTAATGTTTTCACAATAAATATTAATACAAGTGCGAGTCGACGCTTCAACGCATCAAGCGTCATTTTCAAGACAGAAAATGAAAATATTATAACAGAGTGAGTATGAATATAAATAAAATAATGATTATAATAAAAAATGAATGTAAATATTATTATTGTTAATAATAATAATAATAACTATATTTTATATAGCGACAATTACAAAAGCTCAACACCGCTTTACAATTTTAGAAGGAAAAAAAATATGATTGATAAAATTCTATATATATATTGTTGGCATCCTTACTAAAGATTGCCATCATCACATTCTGCTGTTTTGTTAGCCTCCTCTGCAGGCGTCTCTGCTCCGTTTTCCTTTTTTCCCTTTTATTGGGCTTCCTGTCTCGAGTGACTCCCTCGGTCAAATGACAAAGGGATCCCATGAGAGGGAAAGGAAAAGGTTGCCTGCGGACGAGGCTACTGTTTTGTTCAATGTTTAACATTTTTGACTATACCTTAATACATTGTTTGTTTCTTCCTTTAACAGCGGCTATCAACACAGTTGATAATTCATTAGTTGCTATCTTATTATCTGCATTATGTTGAAGAAGGGTTGTCATGACCTTACAATGACCATTAGTCGCAGCAAGGAACAGAGGGGTTTCACCATTATAAGTTTTGGTATCTTTAAAGTTCTGCTCATTATGTTCTAGTAGTATTTTAACGCAGGAGTTATGACCAGCACTAGCTGCACGGTGGATCGGGAACCATCCACGGTTGTCGCAGACATCATGCGGTTGACCTGTAGTAAAGTTATTGTTATTAAATTATGATGATGATGGTGGTGATGATGATGATGGTGGTTGTGATGATGATAGTGATGAAGCAATCATTGTAAAATTTGATGATGGTGGTGGTGGTGGAGATGATGATAGTGGTGGTGATGATAGTGATGATGATTGTGATAATGGTAAATTTGATGATATTGATGATGGTGGTGATGATGTTAATGGTGGTGATGATAGTAATGATAATAGTAATCATGATAATGATGATCGTGGTGATGATAGTGATCATGATGATGATGGTGGTGGTTGTGGTGATAATGATGGTGGTGGTGGTGATGATGGTGGTGATCATGATGATGATGATCGATGGTGGTTGTGGTGATGATGATGGTGGTGGTGGTGATGATGGTGGTGATGATAGTGATCACAATGATGATGATTGTGGTGGTGGTGATGTAATGGTGGTTGTGGTAATGATGATGATGATTGTGGTGGTGGTGGTGATGTAATGGTGGTTGTGGTAATGATGATGATGATTGTGGTGGTGGTGATGTAATGGTGGTTGTGGTAATGATGATGATGATTGTGGTGGTGGTGATGTAATGGTGGTTGTGGTGATTATAGTGATTATAGTAATGATGTTAATGATGTTGATGGTAATAATGGTAGTGGGGATAGTAGTGATTAGAAGGATCATGGTCTAATGAAAAATAATAATGATGATGATGATGATAGTGGTGATGATTATAATGGTGATGATGATGATAGTGGTGATGATTATAATGGTGATGATGATTGTGATGGTAATAATTATGAGGATGGTGATGGTGTTGACATGATGATAATAATAATAATGGCGAGAATAACATCAACTTAATTATTGATGGTAAATAAAAAAGGTTAAAAATAAATCACTAATATGCTTGCATTATATATACGATTTCGTAAATGACTAAAACGAAGCCTATAGACCAACACTCCTAGGAACAATAATTTATAAAAAACAGGTTCCCATTTAAATCTGTACTTTCCCATTTAAATCTGTACTTATGCAAATTTTGTTGATGTGTGCACACAGATCAACCAATCAGAGAAGTTCACTTCAGAAATAATATACTATGATTGGTTGATCTGTGTGTTTAGCTCACATCAACTCAATTTGCATAAGTACAGATATAAATGGGAAAGTACAGATTTAAATGGGAAGCTGTTAAAGGTATTTTTTTCTTTTACTTTGACGGTGCTGTGTGCCCATCGATTGCAAAAACAACTACAATGATTTAAAGATCGTGGTAAAAGCCGAAAGCTCAAAAATACTTTTATGTTAACTTCATATAAACATCATAAGCATATAGTTTTTGTAAACAACATAAAGTTTAAACGAAACGAAAATGCCAGAGCACAAACCTTCTCTCAAATTCTTTCGCAAAAGGGCTGTATTTCCAAGCGTAGCTTCTCGAGCGACGTTAGTAAGTGTATTTTGATCTATCCTATTAAAGAAAGCTTCAGCATTCGGGTTTTCTTGGTCCATTTTAGCATTTTTCATGGAAATTTTACACCTAACTCTAAACGTAAATTTTCAAAATGTCTGCAGTTTATACGTCGAGGAAGACTGGGTTTAAAAAGATTACTACGTAGAGCCTCCATTGTTCAATCAACCAATCAGATTTATTCAATCGAATAAATAAATTTTGCAAGAAAGAAAAAAGGAAATAAATAGAACGTAAATAAAACACTGTAAAATGTAAAATAAAACAATCATTGAATATGTTTTTGCGATATCAGAATAAAAACGGGCTAATTTTCCTCCGCGGCTGAATACGTTTAAATTTTGCACTCGGACATCACATCGGTCAAGTCTCGTCTATTCGGTAAAAGCTCGTACATTATTCGGAAAGGGTTCGGATCTTAGGCAAATGTTGACAGGTTTTTTTGCGGCAGTCATTCATTTATACATTTGTAATTTATCGAAATTTATAACTTAAATCTCCATGAGTAATCACAATAACAAGGTTTTTAGTCCTTTAATTGCTACGCCTAGAAGACCGTTGGTTCAAAGATACGAAAGTACAAAGTGCGTGCCGGTAAAATCTACAATCGGTCATCGACGTAAGTATGCCAAATGAAATGATAATTCATTTTCTGATGAAATTGCTGATATGTATTTGTTAATTTACAACTTGTTTTTTTACCTAATTTAGGGTTTCTTCTCTATCTAATTCGGTAGTCTATATTATTCAGCATTTATCTCTTTGGTAGATAACTCGTTTTACATGAACAACATGATGAAAATTTCATGTTTCATAATTATAAGGACATTTTAAGATAGATTTAAAGCCATAACTTACTTTGGATAAACCTATTTTGAGGTATGGAAATGACAGCAAAGCGCTTGAGGTTTAGCTATGTTATTATTTCATTGAATAAGACCCTATCTCAAAGTATTAAATATCCATAGCATCTAAGGACTCAAATGCTTTATACAACAAAGCTATACAGTATTACAAATATGTACATATGGAATAAATTTGTAAATTTGAAACTGTTTCTTTATCTAACATATTTTTGGCTACCAATTTCAAAAAGAAAAAATTATTTATTATATAAGATTCTCTGAAGCTAACATCCTCGGGAACCCGCAGGGGTAATCTTCTGTCGCTCCCTTTTCGCTCCCAGAATAAATACCCCTGGGAACGTAGTCTGTTGGAGCTTGTTCCGGAAGTCAAAATTCAGCTCTTTCCTGATTGGTCGACCTTATTAGGTCGACCATTGAAAATCAAGATAACCATTCAAAGAAAGTCGTTAAATAAGTTTCAATTTTGACTTCCGGAACAAGCTCCGACAGACTACGTTCCCAGGGGTATTTATTCTGGTGAGTGAGAAACAAGCGACAGAAGATTACCCCTGGGTTCCCGAGGATGTGAAGCTAATGACAATGGTTTATTGATATTCTTTTTTGTACCAGATTCAATGGATACAGAAGATGGGAAGACACCCAGCAATAGAGGTCCTTTCATTGTACTGGGAATTATTTTTATTTCATCATTGTTAGCAATGATGTTTGTATATACTAGTTTTCCAGAGTTAAGACCGTAAGTATATAGCACTGTAAAACTGCTCATTGCTCATTTCTAAAAGCGTGCAAAATGCACTTAGATGATAAACCTAATCGGCTAACGCGTTGCTATGTAATATGTTTCCACCCAATTCAAATCTTTTGGGAGTAAGATTCTTTGTCTTATGTATTTCGACATGTTTGGAACAAAAGTTTTTATTCCCAGAGGTTTTGAATTGGGTGGAAACGTACATAGCAGCGTGTTAGCCGATTTGGTCTATTATCAAAAAATAGTGCACATTTCTAGACCGTTCTCCTCATTAACTCATAATCCAATTTTCCATAATCACAGGCAGCATATTTATACTAAATTTCTTTTATTCATATTCTTTTTTTAAATTTGATTTTATTGACATCCAAGTTATGCTATTATCATCATTCCCATTCCTATTTCCATTCTAAATCACATTCTTTTTTTTTTAATGGTTTGTCGTTCATTTTATTTGTTTGAAGGCAGCACTATACAAATTACTCTTTGCGCATGCAAGCTCAAAGTTAAAATTTCAGTGTATAATATATAGCCAAAGTCTTATTTAGAATCAGAATATTTTCTATAGAAAACTTTGTAGCTTATCTCAAATCTCAATTTATGCAAAGACATAATATTATATACAGTCAATGTCATTAAAAGTATAGGTAACACCACAACAAGTGACATGTGAATCACATTCTGATTTTTCCTTTTTTTAGTGAGGATAAAGCAAGTATGAAATTACCAAGAAATATGGATGACGCAAAGGCATTAGGAAGAGCTTTATCTCAATACACCGATGACTATTTCACACAAGTTGTTTTAGGATTTGTTGTAACTTATGTATTGTATCCTTAAATTCTACCAAAAATAATTTGGATTTTTAGTTATTATAATAGATGCAATCTGATTGATATTTGATTTTTCCTCATTCTTTTTTTTTATTTTTATTTTTATTAGTTTTCCTTTATTCTAAATAAGACAGCTACAATACTACCACTATTACATTACTATACAATATAAATAATACAATACAATACTACTGCTACTTTTACAAAGATATTACAGTTATTTCCTGTTATTATCATTAATTACATTGTCTGAACAAAAAAAGCAACATATTTAAACTTGTATTATTTGTTTTATAGCTTTGAATTTTGTCAGGTGGAACTGCTTATTATTATTTTTCACAGCAATACAATATTCTATCCTTTCATAGTATTTAAGGTATGCTTTATGCTTTTCCTCATTCTATACTTTCACAATAACCACAATTAATGCAGAAAAGTTTTTATTTTCTTTAATGATATATCTCACAGTTTACAGACATTTGCAATTCCAGGGTCAATATTTGGTAGTATTCTATCTGGATTCCTTTTTCCATTTCCTTTAGCACTGTTCCTAGTTTGTCTGGTAAGCGACAGTAAATTATGAGGATAAAAAATGAAAGTTTTCACAGTTCAAGTGTCCTCACAGCTGTAAACAAATTGTTTTAAGTTATTGACTAATTGCCTGTGAAATTTTGAAGTGTTTCAATTGTTTAATAATGTGTACATTTCTAACTGTGGCTTTCAACTTTCATTTTGAAATAGGTTTTTACCTGCTTCTAGCAGTCCGATACGTCTTCCACATGTAACATAAGAAATTGTAAAGCGCTGAGGGGATCGAGTGTCTGTATCCATATCTATCTAGTATCTAACTTTACCAATCAGAATGCAGGTTTTTTTAATAGTTGTTTTATAATAATTGATGAAAATCACCAATAAATTTATTTTCAGTGTTCAAGTGCAGGCGCATCATTTTGTTATCTTCTGTCCCACTTAGTGGGTACTAAACTAGTGAAATACTATATACCAGAGAGAGTAGAGACATGGAGATCACAGGTAATTATCATTATCCATTAATTGTTTTGTTTCTCTACTCCCCTTCCCTACTTTCCTTCGTTCTATCCTTCCTTCCTTCCTTCCTTCCTTCGCCCTTTCTTCCTTCTGCCCTTCCTTCTTTTTTTCCCTTCCTTCCGCCCTTCCTTCTTTTTTTCCCTTCCTTCCGCCCTTCCTTCTTTTTTTCCCTTCCTTCCGCCCTTCCTTCTTTTTTCCCCTTCCTTCCTATGTTCCTTCCTTATTTCCTTTTTTTCCTCTTTTCATTTTTCCTCCCTTCTTTACTTCAATCCCTTTCTTCTGTCCTCCCTTCCTTCACTCCTTCACTCCTTCACTCCTTCATTGATAATTCCTCCATCCTTTTCCTCCATCCATCTATACTTCCCTGCTTCCTTCCTTCCATTTTTTCTTTAATTACTGCCTCCCTTCCCTTCTTTTCCTCCCTTTTTTCTTTCCTTCCTCCCGTCCCTTCTTCCCTACCTTTCTCTTCCCTTCCTTACTTCAATTATTCCTTCCTTCTCTTTCTCCTCTCCTAATTTCCCATTTCATTTTAATTGATTGATTTATCTCTTGTTACCACAGGTATCCCACCATCAAGATGATATCCTTAGTTACATCATATTCCTCCGTATAACACCTTTCCTACCTAACTGGTTCATCAATATATCATCTCCTGTCATTGGTGTACCTCTATTTCCCTTCTTCCTTGGTACATTCATAGGTAAGATATACATTTGACAATGTATCAAAATCGTTGTCACAGTTACTTTCCACACTCTGAAGCTTGCAAAACGTGTCAGTAATGTAGATGCGCAGACTCAATTTTTTGGGCTCAAAATATTCGGCAAAATTGTTTGGTGAATATTTTGAGTCTGCACATCAGGCATTTCAGTAATGTGACTGAACAAAATTTATGATTTATATTCTATCTGAGAACATAAATCATTTTCTAACTTAATTCCATTACACCAGAACACTATATATAATTTATAGGAAAATTTGGTATCCGGTTTATTGACATTTAGTTTCCCTAGAGGGCTAATATTTTGATTTATTAGTATGTGGTGGGGGGGGGGGGGGGGGGAGGGGGAGGGGTGGATATCGGTGATAATGAGGGAGTCATTGATATCGGTATCGGTGATAATAGGGGAGGGGGGTGTTACTAATTGTATGCAGCTTTAGTAATAAACTGGACAATAATATTATATAATCACAACAGGTGATTTTGCCGATCCCCCTCCCCCCCCATACACTAATAAATGCAAGCCCCCTTAGTACTTCTGTTGAAATCCAATTGTTAACAAGACAGAGTTTTTCTAATATAAATTATGTGACTGTATCTATCTATCAGGTGTAGCACCACCATGGGGGAGGGGAGGGTACATACTATTTGTAAAGGAAAAAGGGAATTGTGCCGACCTCTACCCCCCATACACTAATAAATAAAAGCACCCTTAGCACTTGTTTTGAGATCCAGTTTTTAACAAGACAGAGTTTTCTAATATGTTTATATCTAATATATTTCAGGTGTAGCACCGCCATCGTTTGGTTTCATTAGTGCCGGTGTTGAACTCTACGTACTTACAACTACAGGCGACATAATGTCTATGAAGTCTATCATGATTGTCGTTGTCTGTGCTATTCTTTCTCTTATCCCTGTCATTTTTAGAAGACAATTGAAGAAAAAACTAGAATAGTTTTAACTGTACAGCCACATAAACTTTACATTGAAGTAAAATTCACTATATCCATGAAATAAAATAAAATTGCTTCTGTGTTATAGTTCTTATTTAGTGACTTTTAAGCCTGGTTCACACTGCGTCATAATCAAGCTTAATCACAAGCAAAACAAAAGAAATTAGAAAATGAAACACTCTGGGCTTATTCCCTAGGGGATAGTAAATATTTTGTTTTCTTGCTTATGATTATGGCACTCATGTGAACCCGGCTTTAGTCACTATCAAAGACAAGTAACGTTGTAATGAGGTAGAGTACAAATACTAAAAGTGTGCAACATAAATACCACTAAATACTGCTGAATTATGCAAATTCTTTTGTTCTCTATTGTTTAATCAACACTATTTAGTGGTAAATAGTACAAAGTATTGCACACTTTTAGTGTTTGTACTCTATTGTTTTCCTTTGTATTTGATGTTTTGGGTTGAGTGATACTGACTAAATAGTTACTAAATAGAAACTATTAGTTAGTAATTCCATTTTGTTCTTATTTCATGGTTTAATTAAATGTTTTTTCACTGCAAAATATGCTGTCTCAGCATTTTTTAATATCAATCTTTATTATTCTAATTACAGTGAGGACACTCAAACCTTGAACACTTGACTTTTTCATATTATTATTTTCTGAACATTCAACTCCTTCAAAAGCTCAAAACATGAAGCATTGAGCTTAAATACACTGAGTGTTCATAATAAATCTTTTTTCCAATCTATTCGCTCAAGGGACTTGATTAAAAAGAGTAACAAAATCAAAATGTTCACAGTTTGAGTGCATATATTTAACAATTATTGCTAGAGTGATTTTCATATGATCGTGCAAGAAAATAGACCATTTATTTTGTAGTAGTTGATAAAGAACAAAAGAAAAACAATGGGTTTAGTGTTTACTATACTAACTATTAGTTTGCCTATTCTTTCACGGTCATGAAAATCACTCTAGCTATACAAAAGTAGATAGCTATTTACAAAGCATTTCTTTAACTTGTAAGTTATTGGAGAATAAAGGGGATGCTCCAAGGCACTCATGGTATTTAACAACTTACATAAAATATGCATGGTATTTTTCATAAATTCTTCTCAAATGGACATGCTATATCTCATGCTAAGCAAATCGACTAATCCTTTTACAGAACTACATATGTACAGCGGCAAAACACAAAATAATTTGGGCTGTATAACTTTATTTGCAATTTAATATAATTTTTCTTCCTTATTTATACAATTTTTACTATCCTTATAATGTTATCGATAATTATTTATTATTATTTGGTTATAAATTGATATGCATCCAATAACTGATTCTGTATGGAGTTAACTGTTCTGTATTAATAAATCATTTATAAAAGCTTTGAAATTGTATTGTCTTGAATCAGTGTATTTTTACTCATTATTGATTTCTTTTTAAACCTTTTTATTCATTCATTCATTTGTCCATCCATTCATATATTCTATCATTCATTCATTCAACTGATTATTCATGTTTTTCATTCATTCATCCATCCATTCATATATTCTATCATTCATTCATTCAACTGATTATTCATGTTTTTCATTCATTCATCCATCCATTCATATATTCTATCATTCATTCATTCAACTGATTATTCATGTTTTTCATTCATTCATCCATCCATTCATATATTCTATCATTCATTCATTCAACTGATTATTCATGTTTTGCATTCATCCATTGATTGATTGATTGATATATACATTCACTCAATTATAAGTCATTATTTATCCATTCATTTATTTATCCTTCCATTTATTCAATCATTCAACTGATTATTCATTTTTTCATTCATTCATTCATTAATCCATTCACTTATCCATTCATTCAATAGACCAGTTTCGTGTTATTTAGCACCGCTGTACTATTTGACAAAAGGCGCATTTGCACAGGCTTAGCCTCAATTCAGAGTAAATGCAAATGTGTTTTCTTTTGTTAAGCGGTAACATTTTTTCGTGCTTTGCTTGGGATTTGTGAATATTTTGACAACAAATCGAGGCTTAGCCTGTGCAAATGCGCCTTTTGTCAAATAGTACAGCGGTACTAGATAACGTGAAACTGGAGTATTGTACTTCATTCAGCCTATTCATTCATTCATTCATTTATCCTTTCATTCATTGATTTATTCATTTAATCTTAACTCTGATTCAATCTTAACTCTGATTCAATCAATTTCAACCTCGTTCCCAGGGCCCTCTCCCTTTGCTTTTGCCTGGGAACGAGGTTGAATCAATTTTTTATTCATTCATTCATCCAGTCATTCCATTGTAATCCACTCATCAATTTATTTATTTATCCTTTCATTCATTCATTCAATCAATCGATTGTTTATTCATTCATTCATCCATTCATTTATTCATTCATTCAATTGTAATTTATTCATTCATTCATTTATCCATTCATTCGTTTATTCATTTATTCAACATAAATTGTTTATTCATCCATCCATTCATTTATCCATTTATTCATTCATTTAATTGTAATTTATTCATCCATCCATCCATCCATCCATTCATTCATTCAATTGTTTATTCATCCATCCATTCATTTATCCTTTCGATTCACACAGCTGTACAGGTCATGAATCATTTCATTCGCTCTTCCCGAATCACTTCCTGTTGATCGCATAGGTTAAAAGGCCTGGCACTAGTTCAATTTGTCTTAAAATGGCGGACGCGATCTGATCAATCTGCCGGCAATTTTGTAAAAATACTACCTTTTCTTAATTCCTACATGGAAAAGAACTGCACATATCTCTAGAAAACGTCCTCAATATTAACTCTAGCCTTTTGTCTTGCTGTATCTATGCAAGCGAGCCGGAAAAGCTTCTTCATTTTGAAAAATCTGAGTAGCGTTTCTAGAGGTGGACGTGTCCTTGTAGTCGAATCTGTAGTAAAACTATCGACCACTGCAAACAGTTTCACAATGGCAAATAAGAATCTACCAAGCTGGAAACAGCCCGAGGGACATGGAGAACTAAAGATTTTCAACAGTCTAACGCGAGAAAAGGTACCGATCAATTGTTATTGTCAACAGTCTAGATCCAGGAAATTTTCTGACGCAATAATGTGTCTTTCCATGTAAAACCACAATATGTAGTTGCTCTGTCTTACATGATATAATTTTTTTTGTCATAAAATAGCTGATTTAGTTTTCAGTACTTGTAGGTTATAAATTGAATTAAATACTTAAAGTGTACATTATATATAGTATAAAATAAAATAACATTGAACTTGAAAATGTAATTGAAGATGAAATTGAAAATAATGTTTACAAAAATTTTACTAATAAGCATAAAATTACGTTACATTTTTAAGAAAAATTGTACATTTATAAACAATAACTATATTTCAATATTATTATTATTATGATCATAATAGAATTATAAATTATGATATTAAATGTTTTTTAAATATCAATGATGCATATATAGCTCTAGATGATGATTATGAGAGGGTCCACAATAGGTTTGGCGGGATGCGTGATAAGCCTTTTTTTAAGGGCGGGATACGGGATTTTAACAAAAATCAGAGTGGGATGCAGGATTCTGTATTTCGAGCGGGATCGGGATTTCACCTTGTTTAGGTGTCGGGATTCGGGAAATTAATAGCATTGGCAGCCGGATTTTGGATTACTGAGTTCATTTTGAATCCAGAACATGTCTAACGTATCTAGAAACATGCGTTTGACTTTTATTTGCCCGTTGTATTGATTTCTATCTAATATAAACATCGTTATGAGTAAGGAATAGTAAGTCCTAGCAAGGATTTATCGGGATCGGGATTGTGCCATAAAAAATGCCGGGATGGCGGGATTTCATGCAAAAATGAGCAGGATTGCGAGATACGAGAACCCTATTGTGGACCCTCTTATGAGGATAATAATAATATTAATTTGATGATAATAAATAATGATACTGAAAGCAAACAACAATAATGATAACAATTACCATAATGATAATGATGATAATGACAACGTTAACCTCAACTTTCAATAATTATAACAATAATGATAATCATGATATTAGATTATGACTATGATCATGACAATGATTACATCAATAACGATTATGATAATTCAATAGACATGTTTAGTAGAGTACAAACAATATATCAATGAAATACAAAACTAATTAGTACAAAATAGTGCTACACTAAACAAAAGAAAACAATAGAATTAGCAAAACATTGTACTATTTAGTATCTACTGATGTTTCATGGATATATTATTTGAACTCTCTATATTTATACAATTACTAAATAGTACAAAATAGTGCTACGTACATCAAACAATAGCAAAAATTGTACTATTTAGTATTTACTGTGTCACGGATATACTACCGGTATTTGCACTCTAATAATTTTCTTCTATGTCACAGAATGTTTTTGTCCCTCAAAATGGAAGAAGGGTAACGTGGTATGGATGTGGCCCTACAGTCTACGATGCTTCTCACATGGGACATGCCAGGAGCTATATTACCTTTGATATTCTTAGAAGAATATTACAGTCCTACTTCAACTATGATGTGTTTTATGTCATGAACATCACTGACATTGATGATAAGGTATATGATAATGTATATATTAAGTAAGGTTGGATCTAGGAGGGGAGGGGGTGGGTGATTGGAGAATGGGGGTTAGTACATTCATTCATTCATTCATTCATACAGTACATTGATTTCATTCATTCATTCATACAGTACATTCATTCATTTATTCATTTGATCATTCATTCATCCATCCATCCATCTATTTAGTGTATATTTATTGCACATTTTGGACCCACAGTAATTGGTTATGCTGTTGTGGGCTCCTGTCTTCTGACAAATTTTGATAAAAAAATTAACATATTATTCATCCAATGATCAATCATAGATAATCCACAGAGCACGCAGAAACTACCTTCTTGAAAAATACATTGAGAAAGAGAATTCAACTGAAACAATCGTGAACGACATTGAAGAAGCCCTCGTGCCTTATACAGACAAGATGGAGAAAACAACTGACGAAGATAAGAAAAATATGCTTGTGAAAATAATCTCACAGGTCCACTTATCAAAGGGAAGACTTACTAACGCTTTAGCCAGTGATAATAAAGATGATGTTCAAAATGCTGTTAAGGTGAGAATAGAATAATTACTCAGACTACTCCGCAGGGGAGCCTGAGTCTAGGTTTACCTTTTCTATCGATCTATGGGTCTATCGTGTCGAGATTACACATGATGTGATGCCACAGGTAAACCACCTATCAATTACTACTCTATGACGTAGCCTGAGTAAACGCACTAAGTGCGTCTAGTTACTCAAGCTATCCTGCAGGGGAGCCTGAGTCTAGGTTTACCTTTTCTATCTATGGGTCTATCATTGTGTCGAGATTACACATGACGTAATGCCACAGGTAAACCACCTATCAATTACTACTCTATGACGTAGCCTGAGTAAACGCACTAAGTGCATCTGGTTACTCAAGCTATCCCACAGGGGAGCCTAAGTCTAGGTTTACCTTTTCTATCTATGGGTCTATCGTTGTGTTGAGCTTACACATGACGTAATGCCACAGGTAAACCACCTATCAATTACTACTCTATGACATAGCCTGAGTAAACGCACTAAGTGAATCTAGTTATTATATATTCTGAAGTGAACCACATACAATATCCATGCAATAAAATAAAATTGCTAAGTACTGTGTAATAGTTCTTATAAATTTAGTAACTATTAGTCACTATATCAACGACAAGTAAAGTTGTAGTGAGGTATTGTTACCTTTTGTATTATTTTGATGTTTCTGGTTGAATGATACTGACTTATAAATAAAGACTTTAATATAAACTATTAGTTAGCATCTATTTTATATAACTTTACTATAATTTATACATTTTCTCAAATTATGTTGTCTTTTAACAGCACTTTTTAAATGAAGCTTCTGATCCTTTGTCTGCTTGGCTGGATTCCAAGGTTTGGAATTAAACATATTCATTATTATTATCTGCATCATGACTATCATAGATTTAATTTATTATTTATCACAGTGACTATTTAAAAAATATCTTTACTAATAAAAATTACATATTAAATAATGTTCAGCAATAGGTGTTATCTTAAGTTTGTGAACAATTGTTAAAATACGTTTCCTTGTGTCGCTCTGGACACTTTTTCAATCTAATTCTTTGTTTTTTTTCATTTTATTCAGTTTGGTTCAGATGTAACTGATCATCATATCTTTGCCAAACTAACAAGATACTGGGAAGACGAGTTCCACAAAGACATGAATGCATTGAATGTAAGTTGATTCCCTATAGATGTTCACAACAAAAAGGAGTGTTTCTCACTTTCTTTGAGATTGGTAAACACTAGGCAACAAGGTGTTTTATGTTGAATTTATGTAATAATCTTTGTCTCAGTGACAAAATGATTCATCTGCAACTACAATGGTTTGAATTTGTGTATACTATATATGGCCATAGCAACAAATAGGTACAGTTTTGCCAACCAGCTATTGTTATTAGAACAAACAAAATTACTATTTTAAATGGTTAACAAATTAGCATAGCAATACCAACACTTGCAAACACTATGCTATATACACTACACTACACTACACTGCACTGCACTGCACCGCACTGCACTGCACCGCACCGCACCGCACCGCACCGCACCGCACCGCACCGCACCGCACCGCACCGCACCGCACCGCACCGCACCGCACCGCACCGCACCGCACCGCACCGCACCGCACCGCACCGCACCGCACCGCACCGCACCGCACCGCACCGCACCGCACCGCACCGCACCGCACCGCACCGCACCGCACCGCACCGCACCGCACCGCACCGCACCGCACCGCACCGCACCGCACCGCACCGCACCGCACCGCACCGCACCGCACCGCACCGCACCGCACCGCACCGCACCGCACCGCACCGCACCGCACCGCACCGCACCGCACCGCACCGCACCGCACCGCACCGCACCGCACCGCACCGCACCGCACCGCACCGCACCGCACCGCACCGCACCGCACCGCACCGCACCGCACCGCACCGCACCGCACCGCACCGCACCGCACCGCACCGCACCGCACCGCACCGCACCGCACCGCACCGCACCGCACCGCACCGCACCGCACCGCACCGCACCGCACCGCACCGCACCGCACCGCACCGCACCGCACCGCACCGCACCGCACCGCACCGCACCGCACCGCACCGCACCGCACCGCACCGCACCGCACCGCACCGCACCGCACCGCACCGCACCGCACCGCACCGCACCGCACCGCACCGCACCGCACCGCACCGCACCGCACCGCACCGCACTCACAAAGGACAACTGTAATATACTACACACATATAGAAGCAGTACCTGTACAGCCTGTTGCAGCCACAAATTGCAGCAACTTGTGACCTAGTGTGGCCTTAAGTGTTTGTTTTGGATATATATTGAGGTCATTACACATTTTATTTCAGGTCTTGCCAGCTGATTGTTTGACTAGAATCACTCAATATGTACCTGAAGTTGTATCATTTATTGAAAAGGTCATAACCAATGGATATGCGTAAGTTTAATTACAATATGAGTGACTGATCTGTATGTGTTAACCAATGGCGAGTCAAAGACAAAGTACTAATTGAAGTCCAACATTAGTTCTTTCATATTTTTATTACTGCACTAAAATTGTCAACTGAAGATAAAAGTAAATCTGGACGATTGCAAATCAGTATCTGTATGAGATTTACAGAACTCGTCACAGACATGATTTCTTTTGTAAAATTCTCATTTATTATTCATGAATTTTATAAGTAAAAAGATTGGTTCAAAGTGTACAGGATGTAATTAATTAACAAGATGATAGTGATGGTGGTAATGATGATGATAATGACATTGATAATAAAAATGTCAAATTGTTGCTCCAAGGTATGAATCCAATGGTTCAGTGTACTTTGACACTATCAAGTTTGGATCCAGTGAAAAACACAGCTATGCACGGCTTGTACCTGAAGCTGTGGGAGACTTACAGGCTCTTGCTGAAGGAGAAGGTATGATGATGATGATGATGATTATGATGATGATAATATTCAATACTTATAATGCACAAAATACATGTAGATATGATCTAATTAATGTGCAGAAATGATGGTGGTGATGATGATGAAGTTCATGATGATGATGATGATGATGATGTTGGTGTTGTTGATGATGATGATGTCGGTGGTGGTGGTGATCATGGTGATGGTAATGATGATGGTGGTGATGATAATGCTGTTGTTGATGATGTTGTTGATGATGATGATAATGATGATTATGATTATAATGTTGCTGATGATGTTATTGTTGATGATGATGTTGTTAATGATGTTATTGTTGATGATGGTGATGATAATGATGATGATGGTCATGATGATGATGGCGGTAGTGATGATGATGGTGTTGGTAATTTGATGCTTGTTATTTATTAGACTCAATGTACCATTGCTGTCTATTTCCAGGTGAGCTTAGTCAAAATCTTGGTGAAAAGAGATCAGAGAGGGACTTTGCCTTGTGGAAAGCAAGTAAACCAGGTGAACCAGCCTGGGACTCTCCATGGGGAAAGGTACTAAATGATAGTACTCTCTGTGACAATGTTTGTCTGTCCATCTGTCTGTCTGTCAGGTTGTCGTCTTTTGAATTTACTATCTCTCTTCTTTCTATTTGTCAGTCTCTCTTTTTTTTCTCATCTTTTTTTGTTTTTCTGTTTGTCACTTTTTGGCTCTGTGTTTGGCTTTGTGTCTGTCTGTCTGTCTGTCTATTTGTCTGTCTATTTGTCTGTCTGTCTGTCTGTCTGTCTGTCTGTCTGTCTGTCTATGTGTCTGTCTGTCTGTCTGTCTGTCTGTCTGTCTGTCTTTCTGTCTGTCTGTCTGTCTGTCTGTCTGTCTGTCTGGGACTCGGAATAATCATCTCTCTTTCTGTTTGTCATTTTTTGGCTCTCTGTTTCTTTGTCTATCTGTCTGCTTATCTGTCATTCAGTACAATGTCCAAATGATTGTCTGTCTGTCTGTCTGGTTTACTGTCTGGTTTACTGTCTGGTTTACTGTCTGGTTTTATTTTGCACTCAATTGTCTAAATTGCTCTTGATATCTTTTTCCAGGGACGACCTGGCTGGCATGTTGAATGCTCAGTAATGGCCAGGTAATAATGATCATCATCATCATCACCACCACTGTCATCATCATCATCATTATTATAGCATTGATCATTACTATCATCATCATCATTATCACATTGAGTATCGTCATCGTCATCATCTCCATCATTATCAAATTGAGCAAACTATCAACGCCATCATAATTATCATCAAATACAGTGGTAGTACAGTGGAACCCCTCCTTGCGGCCACCCGCTTAATATGGCCACCTCGTTATAGTGGCCAGTGTTTTAGGTCCCGTTTCTATAAAATTTAAATAAATAAATAAATAGTTTATTAAAATGATTTGCAGCCCGAAAGCTGAATTACATAATTATATTATTTACCCGCTTAATGCGGCCACCCCGTTAATACGGCCACTTTGGTCTGTCCCTTCGGTGGCCAGATTAACGGGGCTCTACTTTAAATGCACGAAGTACTGATATTATAATTTTGTCCACATTTTTGTTTCAGTGAAGTACTTCATCATTCTATTGATATTCATACTGGTGGTGTCGACTTGAAGTTTCCACATCACGACAACGAACTTGCACAATCTGAGGTATGTTAGTTTTAGTCTTGTCTCATTAATCATCATATCTTTCGACTCCTCCTTTCCGTCTTCTTTTGATTTGATTTTCCTGCTCAAATCCCATAATCTTCATTTTCTTTTTATCATCTCATTAATAATGATGTGTTGTCTGTTTCTTATTATTAGTCAGGCTAGAGGGCCTGACTCTAGGTTTACCTTTTAGTCAATCTATGTATCTATCTATCTTTCATGTCGCGTATAGTCCCCCATGATGCTTTAGGAACGAACACAGGAAGCCCAAAGTAGAATTGTTTAGCCTCCTGTGTTGATTTTATGACTAGCCCGACTTCACGCTCATAGAGCGTCTAGTTTAATTTTATTTCTTCTCCTATCATCTCTATTGCGTTTGTCCATTTCTTGTTCTTTAATGATCTCTGAGAATAGCTTTAAATCGTATATTTTTTGAATTACTAATGTATTTTTGTAGGCGTACCATGGCTGTGATCAGTGGATTCATTATTTCCTTCACGCTGGTCATCTAACCATTGAAGGATGTAAGATGTCTAAATCATTGAAGAACTTTATTACAATTAAGGTAGTTAATAATTGATTAATAGAACAGTGAATGAATGAATGAATGGATGGATGAATGGATGGATGGATGGATTGACGGAAAAGGGAACAGGTTGAAGAATGAAGGAACTAACGAACAAACAAATGAATGAATGGATGGATGGATGGATGGATTGATCAATAAATTGAATGAACTTGAATAAGTGGATGAATCGAACGGAGGAATGAACAAACGAACGAATGAATGAATGGATTGATGAATAAATAAATTAACGGGTGAATGAATTAACGAACGAACGAGCGGATGAATGGATGGATAAATAAATGAATGAATGAACTTGAGTTAACAAACGAAAAAATGAATAAATGAATGGATAGATGAATAAATGTAAATACAAGCAAGTGGACGAAGAACGAACGGGAGGGAGAAAGAATGAATGAATGAACGAGAAGATGAATGCATGAAAGAACAAGTGAATGAATGAATGAGAAATTGGAATAGATGACTAGACAAAGAAATGGTAAAATGATTACATGGATGTGTAGATGTAAATGATAAAACTTAAAATGTTCATTCTGTTAAATTTTCCAGGAAGCCCTAAAGAGGAACTCGTCCAGGCAGATACGACTGGCTTTCTTACTACACACATGGAACGCTACCCTCGATTACAGCGAGAACGTCGTCAGAGAAGCTGAACAGAGTGAAAAACTATTTAATGTAAGTTGTTTTGTACAACATAGCCTGCGTAGCAAGCGTTTCTTTTGGGGAGAATGGGAGAAAGTTTTTTTGGTTGTTGTTTTGGGATAGCTGTGTTACCGATATGGCCGCGCGAAACCTAAGACGAGTGCAAAAAACGAACTCGCCTTGGGTTTCGCACGGCCATATCGGTAACACAGCTATCCCAAAACAACCAAAAAACAACTTTCTCCCGTTCCTCCCAAAAAGAAACGCTTGCTACGCTATGTACAACATTGATTATTGTACTCATTTTGAGACTTGCAAAGCCAAGATCTGTTTTCTCAGGCTAGGCTCGCGCCACAGCTGGATCAAAACTTAGAGATTGAACTAATTAAACAAACTAACTATGAATTCAAAATAGCATAGGACCCCCAGCAAAAGCTTAAACGTGTTGCCCTTTTACAGCGCAAAGCCCAAAAGTATGACCGGCGATAATTTATTCATCTTTTCTCTACATCTTTTCAATCAACTCCTCTAGATTAAATGTCAACATTTCTCACTGTGAATCACGAGACAAGAATGATGTCAATCTTCAGATGATTTTGAGGTTAACTTAGCTAGAATGAAGTCCATTTGAATCCAAAGCAGCTACAGACAAACATGTCAAAAGAATGTGAATAAATTATCTGCGGTCACACTTTTGGGCTTTGCCCTTTTAACTAGAGTTATTCATAATGTCAATTCATGGATTCTGAGCCTACATAAATTACAAGAATAATCGTTTTATGTAACTATTATATCTTTTGGCAGGATTTCTTTTTAACTGTCAAGGATATTCTAAGGAAGGAAGAAGACTCTGTGCCCGATACTCATAACTATAAACAACTAGAGAAGGAGCTACAAAATAAGTAAGGGTATTGTATTATTATTGTAGAATATATGATTAACGTATATTTAAAGACCCATTATCACTAACCAGCAAGCACTGCGTGATATATTACGTAGACCATGAAAATCACACATTCAGACCTTTTGATATCTTTTACGACGTGAGTTTAGCGTTTTGTTTTATTTGTTTTCCCGTAATACGACTGACTGCGAATGAATTATAACACTCAAATCAAATAATTTTGATATCTTTTACGATGTGAGTGGGTATTTACGCTCTTACTAAATCGTTTAGCGTTTTGTTTTTAAATTATTTGTTTTCCCGTAATACGGCTGCGTGACTGCAAATTAATTGTATCACTCAAATCCAAATAAACAGCGCTTGCAAGGCATGCCGGTAAGTGACCATGGATCTTATAACATGGTTCTTCTGACATTCTGAACAACAAAAGCAGAACTCGTTCTTAGAGTGATTTGTATAAAAATCAATGTGTACGTATTGTTACTGACCAATTTGTAACTATTTATTTTTTCTTAGATTCCATGAAAAGAAAGACTGTGTACACCAAGCACTCTGTGGTGAGTTGAACGGTATAATGATGATGGTGGTGATGGTGATGATGGTGATGATAATGGTGATGATGGTTATGATAATGGTGATGATGCTGCTGCTGCTGACGGTGATGATGATGATAATGATGATGATGATGACGACGACGGTTATATTACATGCTTGGATACAAGGTTTTTCGCTGTTTATTCTGTTGTTCGTGAAAGAATGGAAGTTTAACCCAGCTAAACTGAATTGAATATTTATAAAGCATTCAGAAACGGTAAAAAACGACAAGTTTGTTATCCAATCCTACTACCTTAATAATAGTGACTGTGATGATAATAGTGGTAATGATGATAAAGATGATGATGATTGTTGTGATAATAGTGAAGATGATATTTGTAATGTTGAGGATAATGATGATGATGATTGTGATGATAATAGTGATGAGGATAGTGGTTATGATGATGATAAAGATGATGATGATTGTTGTGATAATAGTGAAGATGATAGTTGTAATGTTGATGATAATGATGATGATGATTGTGATGATAATAGTGATGAGGATATTTGTAATGATGATGATAAAGATGATGATTGTTATGATAATAGTGAAGATGATATTTGTAATGATGATGATAAAGATGATGATTGTTATGATAATAGTGAAGATGATATTTGTAATGATGATGATAAAGATGATGATGATGATTGTTATGATAATAGTGAAGATGATATTTGTAATGATGATGATAAAGATGATGATGATTGTTATGATAATAGTGAAGATGATATTTGTAATGATGATGATAAAGATGATGATGATTGTTATGATAATAGTGAAGATAATAGTTGTAATGATGATGATAATGATGATGATGATTGTGATGATAATAGTGATGAGGATAGTGGTTATGATGATGATAAAGATGATGATTGTTATGATAATAGTGAAGATGATATTTGTAATGATGATGATAAAGATGATGATGATGATTGTTATGATAATAGTGAAGATGATATTTGTAATGATGATAAAGATGATGATGATTGTGATGATAATAGTGATGAGGATAGTGGTTATGATGATGATGATGATGATGATGATGATGGTTATGATAATAGTGCTGAAGGTGATGATGATGATGGTGTGGTTAATAATGATGACGGTGATGATGTTGATAATGGTGATGATGATTGTGTTGTTGGTGATGATGGTGTTGATTGTGGTGATGATGATGATGTTGTTGATAATGATGACGGTGATGATGTTGATAATGGTGATGATGATTGTGTTGTTGGTGATGATGGTGTCGATTGTGGTGATCATGATAAATCAATCATCATCATTCAACATCTCTTTCTTCATATCAATGTACATGTACAAATATAATGATTGTGTTTCATGTACAGATTCCATTGATACACCGGGTGCTCTTCGTCAAATGCAGGACCTGGTCAAGGTGTCTCATATCTACATTGGTAACAAGAAGCAAAACAACGAATCTCCTAACCATGATCTGCTTAAAGAGATTGCCAAATACCTGACAAAGATCCTTAAGGTAGAGAAAAGTAACATAATTCATCATTTGTGTTTTTGTTTGATGTGTTCTTCTCTCACTTGCCATGAGGGTTTTTCACAGGTTGGATTTGTTTGATGTGTTGTTCTCTCCCTTGTCACGAGGGCATTTCTCAGGGTTATGTGTGAGCTGAGATTGTTTTGTGTGTTGTTCCTTCTTTTGCCATGAGGGTTTTTCTCAGGATCATATGTGAGCTGAGTTTGTTTGATGTGTTGTTCTCTCTCTTGCCATGATGGCATTTCTCGGCAATTCCCGTGTGTGAATTGAGATTGTTTGATATGTTGTTCTCACCACGAGGGTTTCACGGTTTTCCGCGTAAAACTTCAATTTGTATTTGTGTTATTTTTTTATCAGATCTTTGGTGCCAATGATGGCGAACAAGAAATAGGATTTTCCACATCTGGACAAAATCAAAGCGGAAATGTAAGTTATATTAACACTTTCTCTTTCTTTCCTTTATCTTCCTTCTTTCCTTGCCTCACCCTTATTTTACTCATTTTTGTGTATTTTAGCATGAAGAAATAGCTCTACCGTATGTGCAACTACTTTCTGACTTCAGAGAAGACATACGACTGATTGCAAGGGAAGAAAAAGGTTTGTTTGTCTGAAACTTTGTAGGACTACCCATTTCACAAATCTCATTTACTTGCTCTCTTTCATACTTCCCTCTTGTCTTGTTTGTTGGTGCAACTCATCTTTTTGAGCCATGGATTTCCTTCTTACTTCAGTTCCTAGAATACTCAAAGCCTGTGATCAGCTGAGAGACGAGAGTCTGCCGAACCTTGGTGTCAAACTAGAGGACCAGGAAGGTAAGTAGTTTATGGTGTTATATAGTGGTAATCATAATGGTGGTGATGATAATGGTGGTGATGATGATGGTGGTGATGATGATGATGATGATGGTGATGATGATGATGATGATGATGGTGAAGATGATGGTGATGAAGATGGTGGTGATGATGATGATGATTGTGATGATGTTGATGATGATGATTATGATGGTGTTGATGATGATTATGATGGTGGTGATAATGATGATGATTATGATGATGATTATGATGTTGATGATTATGGTGGTGGTGGTGGTGCTGCTGATGATGATAATGTTGAGGATATTGATGACGATGATGGTGATGTTGAGGATATGAGTATGATGATGATGTTGATGATGATGTTGATGATGATGTTGATGATAATAATGATAATGTTGTTAGTGATCATGATGATGTTGTTGTTGATGATGACAATGATTGTTACAAATATTACAACGATGATGATGATAAATTGATGATGATCGTAATCATATCTTGTTATTCAGGAGATAACAAAGCAGTCATTAAGTTTGTGGATCCAGAAACTTTAATGAAAGAGAGACAACAACAACAAGAGGTACAATAGTCATCATTCAGATTTTATTGACGAATTAGAATGACATGTTTTGTTTGTTTATACTTGAATTATGTACAAATATGATACTAGTATTGAATAATCTATGAATCTCTCAGTCCAGTGGATTACATACTACTTATTAACCGAGGGGCCGTTTACATGGAGATAGGGTAACCCTCCTAGCAGGGCTAACTCTTTTATTTGAGAGTCCCCAGAGAAAAGAAAACAATAAGAGTTAGCCCTACACCTCTAGGGTAACCATATCTCATGTAAACGGCCCCCGAGATTGAGGTCATTACAAGAATATCTTGACCGGTCATTATGTGTCAGCAACCAATCAGAGCGCGCGGGAATTTGATGCCATATATAAGAAAATTGAATAATGAAAAATAGGGAAAACACAAGATTTATCCCCTAATGAAGACTAGCAGTAGCAGTCGAAACGTCGAGGTCCAAACCTTCGACATTCGTGAGACAAATGAATAACATACTACAGGGTTCGTGCTACTCCTTAAACTCCTTGAAAACTCCTTAGATTTGATTTACGTTTTTAAGGGCACTTGAAAAGCCCTTGAATTTTAGAAAATCAGCAAAAACTCCTTAAAAACTCCTTAATCCTAGCTAAAGTAGGGTAAATTTTGATAAAATGTGCTCATTCTGTGCGACGTTAACAATGACAGGAATATCATTTATATATCAAAGTTGTCGCAAAAAGTGCTTAAAAATTACTTTTTGGTCCTTGAAAACTCCTTGAAAACTCCTTTGATTTTGTTTACTGACATCAGCACGAACCCTGATACTAATTATCTCATATCTAAGATGAATAATCTTAGTAATTATTATTCACATGATTTTAATGGTGTTATATTTGATACAAAAAATAAACCTCGTACCCAGGCTTTTACTTTGCTTGTGTGATTGACATTATGCAGAAAAGACGACAATACAATAATTTATAACTTTTTTAGATCAATTCGCTCAAACAAAGACGGTCATTTTGAGTTTAAAGCATCAAACCTCTTTATACATGAACATTTCGGTAAAACAGATTACACAGGCGTATTCTATGGTTATTAAGCTTTAACATGATGTGTAAATCTTTGAAATAATATTTAATCTGACGAGCTAATGATTTTTTGTTACTGAGACACCCGCGAAGGTAGACTGTAACCTTAATCGTGGACCAACCACAACCGAAGGGAAGAGCCCTGGAAACGAAGTTAACAAACGATAAATATTGTTTATTTTAGGAACAAGAAAAGAAGAAAAGGCAAAAGGAGGAAGCAAAGAGGAAACTCGAAGAAGAAAAGGTAGACTAAAATCTTCAAATGTTTTTAAAAAAGTCATTATTATTCATTTGCATCAAACCACCCCCCCCCCCCCCCCTCCCCCCAGGCGAATATTGATATGGATGGGTCCGACAATGCTGCAGCTGTCATGCAACATTAGGGGGAGGGGGGGGGGGGGGGGGGGGGGGGGATTTCATAGACCGAAAGACGTTTTTACTCAAAAATAAGTTTTTACTCAAAAATCACATTTTGTCAACATTGTAGCTCTCATAAACATATTTGTTTTATCATTATTACTGCAGTTTTCGACTTTCTGCGAACTCAGATATTCCAAAGGCTTGTTGTGAAACACGTTTTTAGCTGCCGTCAATCAAAACTAATTAGTCGGTACCTTTTAAATCCTTGATTGACGGCAGCGAAATACGTATTTCACGACTACCCGTTGGAATGTCTGAGTTCGCACAAAGTCGAAAACCGCAGTAACTCACCCTCCCGTCCCTCCGTGTTTTTTTTTTAGGCTGCTAAAGAAGCCAAGGCCCGCCTTGCACCATGGGATATGTTTAAGCAAGAGACAGACACATATTCAGCGTTTGACGAACAGGTAAGAAAAGGAAGTTTTTAGACGATGGTACTTCATGTATGCACGCACTATATTCTTTCTTATTACAATCTTTACTAAATTCACTTTAATGTGCTCACATGAAGTACTACCTTGCTTTGTGTGACGTCATAGTAAAACTTTCAGTCTCTTTCCCTCTAATTGGTTATTTGTTCCAGGGAATACCTACCCATGATGCTGAGGGAGAGCCAATCAGCGCCAAGCAAATCAAGAAGCTCAAGAAGGTCTACCAACAGCAAGAAAAACTGTACAACAGCAAGGGCCCTGGGGCGAGTAAAAATGGCGGCGATAGTTGATGTCGAAAAGAATACTAAATTCTCGTAAAAGTCAATGCTTAGAATAAATCTTAGATAAGAACTTATCAAGGTTGTTATTGAATGAAGCAATACGCGCTAAATTAGAGATACGCTATGTACAGTTATTTCAAAAAAAGGTTGATGACCAACAAATAGTATTATGAACCAATCTACAAACATTTGTTTGATTTATTTCAAAAACGTTTGACACGGCGAACGGCGATTGCACGGCCGAAAGGATTTGTGGTTACGCATATCCTAGCGTTTTTCTTGATTGCTAAGCACAGTTTCATCATCAATTCCTGAGATCTTCTTTACTATATAGGGCTGGTGTTGTGCAGTAAATTCGTTTTCCCACAATTCCATTCGGTCGTGTAATCGCTGTTCGCCATTCACCGTTCGCTCCGTCAACCTTTTCTGAAATAGGTAGTATGATGAAATTTGTAACACCGTAAAAAATGTTGACTTGACTTTACTGACGTTTCAAGCTTTAGCCCCGAGTTCGTCGCGCGATCGCTTTTACTCCGACGAAGTGCTAAAGCTCGAAACGTCAGTAAAGCTAAGTCAACATTTTTGACGGTGTTACAAATTTCATTCTATTACCTATCGTTTATACCAAACATCGACGCAGCTTATACTAGTTTACTCGCTAGTTTCTATTTCTATTTTTTACGTTGTTACAAATTTCATTCTATTACCTATCGTTTATATCAAACACCGACGCAGCCTATACTAGTTTACTCGCTAGTTTCTATTAATATTTCTTTTCTGAAATAAGTGTATATGTCACTATATACTTGGTCTACGTAACCATGGTAGTGAGACGAAAAATGCATGATTCTAATAGTGAAACCATGGTCACTTACCGGCAGTATTTGCGTTGTTTATTTTGATTTGAATGTTATTCATTCACAGTCAGTCGTATTACGAGGAAATAAATACAACAAAACGCTAAACTATTTAGTAAGAGCATAAATACCCACTCACATCGTAAAGGATATCAAAATGATTTGATCTGAGTGTTATAATTCATTCGCAGTCTATCGTATAACGAGGAAACAAAACGCTAAACGATTTAGCGTCAATTCCAACTCATCAAAATGTCTCATTGGCGATTTTTATGGTCTACGAAATTCAGTCTTTCTTTTTCTTTTTGATAAAGATGGCCCTTTTTGTTGCGTTTAGAATTCCTATTTTAGCTGCCGTATGAACGGGAGGTCAGCCATAATAATTCAAAGAGTTGACCCCACGTTTGTATTTTTTCTTTGCGTTTTCTTTGCGTTTCCTTTGCATTTCTTTGCGTAAGAGAGCGGTAGTCTAAGCGAGTCCGTAACGAACAAATACGAATAGACCAGTTTCACGTTATCTAGCACCGCTGTACTATTTGACAAAAGGCGCATTTATACAGGGATAGCCTCAGTTCAGAATAAATTCAAATATGTTTTCTATTGTTAAGCGATAACATTTTCTCTTGCTTTGCTTAGAATTTCTGAGATTTAATTTTGAAAACACAACGAGGCTTAGCCTGTGCAAATGATGCCGTCTTTGTCAAATAGTACAGCGGTCCTGTGATAGATAACCCCAATTCAGAGTATATTTAAGTGTGTTTTTAAAACTGTATATTTAAATATTTGCTTTACTTGAAATTTTTGAGGTTTTGACAACAAATCGAGGCGTAGCCTGTGCAGATGCGCCCGTTGTCAAATAGTACAGCGGTGGTAGATTACATGACAGATTGATCAGGAGACATAAGAAAGGTGTTTGTGGTACAAAGGAAACGAAGGCACTATCTTATCGTCCTTAATCTATCCTTAACGGAAAAACACCAAAAATATGTTGATTTAATGGCGGGATGCTAATCACTTTGCTTTAATTTGTGTGAAGCCCACAACCTACTGATCCCTTAGAAACGAGATAACATTCTTGTGTGGTTATGTCATGGAACGACTGATACGCATGCGCAAAGACGCCGTTTATTATTAGATGCTTGTGTTGAAACTGTTGAGTTTTGAAGATTTTGGAGATTTTTTCAATTTTGTTTTCATTGAGTTAGTTGTTGTTGCTGTAATTGTTATTTTTGCTGTTGTTATAATGTTTATTTGATGTCTGCAATAAGTCTTATATGATTCTACATTAGCGTAACTCCAATGTAATATTTCTTCTCTACTGACTTTTATTAATTTTTTCTAAGGCAGACTTGGATAGGCGATATACAAATTGCATATGATAATTAACTGCTATATGCTTCTACTTTTGTCGTTACTGCTACTTTCAGGTTGTATTATTATACTTGCTGTTGTTGTTGTTGGTGGTGGTGGTGTTATTGTTGTTGTTATTATTATTATACTTGCTGTTGTTGTTGTTGTTGGTGGTGGTGGTTGTAGTGTTGGTGGTATTGTTGTTATTATTATTATACTTGCTGTTGGTGGTGGTGTTATTGTTATTATTATTATACTTGCTGTTGTTGTTGTTGGTGGTGGTGGTGGTGTTATTGTTGTTGTTATTATTATTATACTTGCTGTTGTTGTTGTTGTTGGTGGTGGTGGTGGTGTTATTGTTATTATTATTATACTTGTTGATTTTGTTGGTGTTATTGTTATTTTTTCATTTACTGACCGCTGACAAACAGCCCAAATGTACTACTTAGCTTTTGAAATTAGTTTTAATTTAATAATGAAAAGTAAAATTTCACTTTTTCGTTTTTTTGCAATATTTTAAAATATTTAACATTTCTGTTTACCGTAATGGAAAAAAAATAATCAACTTTAAAAAATAAAAACGTCCAAATAATAGCCGTTAGCGTAGAAGCCATCACTCCATTGAATCTTTCTTGCATGTAGCGAGGCTCAAAACTTAACTCCAATACCGTTAAAGTGCTAATAGCTGTAAAAGCGGTGATATAGACAATCTCGTTCAATTTTCCCAAGCCGATTTTCAATCCCCAGCACAAAAGAAGTCAAATATTTAGCTCTTCACTATATAAATACCCAGACATAATGATTGCCGATTAAGTCGTTAGACGGTCGTCAGGGCAACCATGACGTCAACAGCTGGCCAGAACTCGGTAAGAGCTTTTGGGCGCAGGTGTAGAATACCCAACTCGGCCGTCCAACGTATTCAGCGAGTGTTGATATATTTGAGCACTTAAAGTCGTTTCATTTCACGACAGAACAACGATTTACTTCTTGTTGAGGCGCTATAATTCTTAATGGCTTTAGTTAAGGGATCTTATGAGCTGATCAAGGTGTTATTTCTCATTACTATGTGTAGTTATCTTTGTTGATGAGACTAAAAATAGAACTGGAGAATTGGTCGGAGAAGAAAGAACGAAATCAGAACTTACCCTAGGCTAATTTTTACACATCATCTCCTAGAAGGATTTTCTGGTTGGATATTTGTGGAGTAACCAGTTTTTCTACCCTAAAAAACAGGCCTGTGTTTCAGCTTTTGGGAAAGAAGGATTCGTATAGTCGTTTTGAAGAACGGCGTATTTGTAACACTGTACAAGAGCTGCTCACATACTGACTAGATGGATTTTTAATGCGGAGAAATTGTGAGGGAAATTCAGCCGTATTCTGGCAGGCAAAATGGCTGAAGTTGAAGCTAAAGAAGCTCTTGAAAAGCAAGACTTTCTAGCTTGTACTAGGCATGGAAGACGAAATGCTTTTAGCAAAATAGTTTGTAAATGCCAAGTGGGAAATCCCGATGCTACAGAACATGCAAAAGATTGTCCTATAGTTGCAAATGAAATACGCGAAGAAGCTAAGAATGACGCTGAGAAAACTGTGGATGAAAAATAACGACATTGGTTTTTGAGCTCGTTTATTGATATTGACTTTACAGACAAGACCAAGCCAAGCGAGTCTACAGCAAATTCAACACGTTTTAAGCTTACAATTCCTTTGAATTACACCCGTATATTTCAACTCTGGCCGGGTGGTCGGTTGCCGTATTATTCACTTGCTAAAATGAAGAACGCTAGAGATTTTTTCTGCTATTGACGCTTCGTACAATTGTCTATGGAAATGAACAAACGCTTTAGCCGTCAAAAGTAAATAAACCCGACACAACGCTCTTAAAACCATGAATTTTGTATTCTTTAAATCGCCAGCAAAATCAATCGACGGACAACAAAACGATGCCGGAGTGAAGCCCCTAGGAAATTGAAAATTACTTTATTCAGAGCGATGTAATTAGTACTTTGCGATAACTTACTTTTAGAATGACTTATAAAGTGTACATTATTTTGTACAAATGGCACAAACGCTTACACTTCTGTGTAATATATATATAGATATAATTTTTCTGGTAGACAACTTTAGAAGTTGAAACCCTGCAAGCTGATGAAAGACTGGAATCATTTTGTGAATGGACCCAGCTGCTAGTTTACCGAAGGACTTTCAAGTGCAACGTAGCCACAATCTTTTCATAATATATGACGTTTATATAATAAGTAAAGTTGAGCATTTTGTATAATGACTTGTCATGAATTGAAAATATAATAATTTAAATTTTTAGACTGTCTTGTTTTTTTTTTTTTTTTTTTTAATTTCATTTATTTTTTATTAAGAAATATGCCAGATCAAGAAATAAGTTTTAAATTAGTGTGATGTATCCACAGTTTGGCATAAATTTTGATGCAATTGTTGAAGGGTTTTATTGAGCTTCGAAAATGTAGTTTTCCTTTTCAATCAGACATAAAATATCCTATTTTGGTTTGCTATTTTGGTTTTTGAAATTATATTCTTTACATTTTCCATAAAAACGTTTATTTATATATATTTCGATCGAGAAAATTGCGATTCGCCGATCCGAGAGGAAGTGTGGAAGGTGTTTTAAATTGTGCTTTTGTTCTATTCTGTTTTTGTTGTGTCTTAATTTTTTTGCATTTCATAATTTACACAATTGAGCCATTCCGGTAATAAGAGATAAAAGAATGCGTTCAAACCACATAAACTAAGTGTCCGTAATACTATAAAAAAGAAAATTTCGCGGTTTTGAGAATTTCAATTTGTTCTCATTAACAAATAGAGATTTTTTTGCTCCCCTAAAAACTCAAATTTCCCTCAAAAATATATGAAATCTTTAGATTTTTAGTTTTGTAATATGTAGTGTGTGAAAAAAAAGAAATTTGGTTTTGTGAATTAATTGAAAATCCTTTTGTTCGAATACTGAATTAAACAAAAAAGCTTTGTTAACGTTTTGAAAAAAAAAAAAAATATTATTTGCAATCCTGAAAAATTGAAACCTTTGCGTAAAAAAGAAATAAATATCAATTTATTTTACTTGAAAAATATTACACAATGCGCAATTTATTTTCAAACCAAATCATATCTAAACTTCAATTTATTTAAACCGCATGAATTTAGGGTTTTTAAGAAGAAGAAATGTTGCGATCTTAGTATTTTGGTTTGGATTAGCGTTTGCTAACTCAATGTAGTATTAATTATTCGTGATTTAAAGTGAAGGCTTTAAGTTAAATCAGTCAATTTCTATGCAGGAGGTATTGTCGCTTATGATTTTTTAATTCACAAAGGGTTTTTTTTGTTTTCGCGTTGATGTATATCGGAAACGCTATATTGGACCGAATATGTCAGAATTTAGAAACGGAACATATTTCGGAACGCTATATTTGATTCAAATTATAAAAATATAAATTAAAAGTTGGTTACTTCAAACAGAAAAATATATATTTTCCCAAAATAAATGAATTTAAGTAAGTAATAAGAATACATTTTGAATGATTGAATTTCAAACAGTGGAAAAAGGTTTCTAATTTAATAAGGAATTGATAAGGTCTACAAGACGAAAATAGTTTTCCTTTATAAATAAATTTATTGGCTTTAAGTGTGTAAAAGACCGAATTCTTGGGTTTATTCCCTTCTACATAATGAAATTTAAAATGGAAATGAAATAAACGGGAAAATTTTTTGTTTAGAGTTTAGAAGAATGAGAATAATATAGTTCCAAAATTAAAATGGAAAAAAATGAAAAAAATATTTTAATCTATATTTCATGAAAAGACTAAATTTTTTTTAAAACTGATCACATTTCCAAGAAGAAATGTAAAATATTAAACTTGCGCGTGCAACATAAAGAAACAATTCTATATTTTGAAAAGGATGGTACAAAGTAGCGTTTACTGCAGTGATTTACGACGGAAATGTCAGTAAGTCCAGTTGTGATCGAGAAGAAAAATCAGAAGCTATTTATGAATTGTCTAGAATTTTCTGACGTTTTGTAAAAGAAATGATTTTTACATGCATTTCAATTTACCTATATAAGTTATCACTTTTACTCTGAATGTTGTCCTAAAATATATCTTATATTATTCATCAACTCATAAAGTCAAAAGAAACGTTTTACCGGCCTAAAAGCATCTACTTAATTATCTCAAACATCATCAATGAAAATTTCCTCGGGCAAAAATACGAAAAGATCGTGAAATATCACGCACTGAGAAAAACTATGCTAAGCTTAAGGGCCCTGGCAAACGGTTTCAACATTTGCTTCAGCATCCGTTCGATTTTGTTGAATGGCAATGTTTAAATGCTTTTAAACTCTTTGAACATTGTTGAAACGTATTGAATCGATGTTGAATTGATGTTGAAAGAGTTTAAAAGCGTTTAAACATTGCCATTCAACAAAATCGAACGGATGTTGAAGCAAATGTTGAAACAGTTTGCCCGGGCCTTAACGTTCACCTTGAGATGGCTGCTCACTGAATATGTCGGCATGGTGTATTGATATAAATTTATATTCATTGTCAAATATTATATTTATCTATTTATCTCCTCCGTAGGCAACTGTGGGATCCCTTTGTTTTTCGTTCTGGGATCCCTTTGTTTTTTCGTTCTGGGATCCATGTTTTTCGTTCTGGGTTCCCTTTGGTTTTTCGTTCTGGGATCCCTTTGTTTTTCGTTCTGGGATCCCTTTGTTTTTCGTTGTGGGATCCCTTTGTTTTTTCGTTCTGGGATCCATGTTTTTCGAACTGGGATCCCTTTGCTTTGTTTCTCGTTCTGGGATCCCTTTGTTTTTTCTGTTTTTTGTTCTTGGTTCCCTATGTTTTTCTTTCTGGGATCCCTCTGTTTTTTCGATCTGGGATGCCTTTGCTTTGTTTTTCGTTCTGGGTACCCTTTGATCTTTCGATCTGGATTCCCTTAGGTTTTTCGTTCAGAGATCCCTTTGTTTTTTCGATCTGGGATCCCTTTGTTTTATTTTAGAGAGGAGTTGGCCTATTCTTCCGCGGTTAAAAAAAAAAAACAAAGGAAATCCGGAAAACAATTAAAGAAATCCCAGAGTTTCCTTCGGAGGAGCTAAGGCTGTATTTATTCATTCATTCATCCATGTTTTTGCTTGTAATCATTAATAATTATTTTTTCATTAATTTAACCTATTGTTTGAATTTTTATTTATGATTTATTAATTGATTGATTTATCATGGATTCTTATCCCTCTTAACTCTTTCTTATCTCAATTCTTTCCTCTTAATTCCTTTCAACTTTTTATTCTTTCTCTTATCTTCAATTCTCAATTGCTTTTGTTCTTTCCTTATTTTTTGCAAAGACTATAATCTCAAAACAAATATTACAACTGATGGCGAGATTAAAGCTCAACCAATCACTGAAAATTTTATTTTCCTCAACAAATTAAATATCTATAAACATGATATTAACATCTAAATACATTATGTGATATAATTAATATACATGATACATCTTTCTGCTTTTGTCGTTCCGTTTTCTAAATTCTCTTCACAGACTGTTTCAATTTTTGCTCCATTATATTTTTGCTTTTCTTGTATATTTTTTTTTTGTATTTTTATGTATTTTATTATCTATTATTTGTACTAGTTCCTATTTTCCCTCGCGGATTATGCGAGAAACGCCTGGCTGTTTTAGTGCCCGTGGCATCGTCGTGCAACCTCGTTCCCACCATGTGCCCATCTCTGACAAGGATTCTGACTCAGTCCCGTGCAGGTTGTGCAAGGAACATCTGATAGTTTTAGTCCACAAGGCTCATCTCAGGTCATCTATTAATTAACAAACTATATATAGGCTCATGTAAGGACATGTAAGGGACGCCTGACTGTCTTAGTCCCTATTGCTGAGTATACAGGATTCACAATAGACTCTTCCTTTCCTCAGTCCTTCGCAGAGTTGCACTTTCCACATGTTTAAACTCTCGAGGTTATGCCTGGCTGTTTTATTCCACAGGGATGACCATAGAGTGGATTTTCAAACTATTTGCTCATTCCCCTCGCGGTCGTGCGAAGGTCGCCTAGTAGTTTTAATTCCCAGGGCTTGCATAAATCGGATTCACAAACTGATGAAAATCATTATCTTGACCATTCAATCCTTCACCAGTAATGGGCGAATATTGGAACTTAGGACCACTAAACCCGAAGGGGGAGTATCCAGAGTCGACACCTTCGGACCTCTCTTCAGGCGATGACTGAAACCGCTGGCTTGAATCTGAGACCGCGAACATTGGATTTTCATACCCAGGTTCTGGATTGTAGATTCTTCCGTGAGCACCAGTATCGTCATCAAAGTCAATATCTTCAATGGGTAGATTTGTTAGGGCAATACGTTGGGATTTCTTATTGTACGTGGCTCGTGGTGTTGGCTTTAAGCTTTTGTGGACTTTTCGCCATACAAGGCTTATGACTATCCCAGCGATAATCAGCAGTGAGATGACAACTAGAAGCAAGATCCTGTGAGAATCTACATCTGAAAACAACAGAACTGTGTCAGTACTAAAATACAAATTGGTTTGACTCTGGCCTGATTTTGGTTTAATTTATTCAATTATGCCAAACCAATTTGTATTTTAATATGAATCCTGGCTGCAAATTCAACATTTTTAGTGTCAGTACTAGTAGGAAACCTTTATTTAAACAGGATAAAATGCTATCCCAATATTTAGTATTAGTTGTCCCCTTCATAGTTCCCTGCGCCATTTTGAAAGGTAGCCGAGCCTTTAAATAGAAGCGAGACGAACGTTGAGCTTGCCATGATAGAGAAACGTGAGGTATTGTCCCGCAAGGTGTTAAAATGTCTCTATCATTTCCTTATTCGAGTATGCTTAATAGAACATCTAGCAGGTTCTAGGGATTAAAGGGCTGCAAAGGATGTTGGTATTTTCATCCTATAGTTTTAATAAACATCATTTATTACAAGTTTTCTTTCCGAAATATTCTGCGCCACCTCTGTAACAGCTTGCCATGATAATATAGTTGTCATAGATACAACTAACAATTCATTAATAGAACCTGTAAACAAGAGACATACAAAATACCGACATCCTTTGCAGCTTTGTAACACCTACAACTGCAATAGCTTGTCATGATAATATACTGAGTCATACACTCATACAACTGACAAATCATTTAAAGAACCTGTAAACAAGAGATATAATACCGACATCCTTTGCAGACTGCTACAACGATTTTACGCAAAAAACTCCTAGGAAACGAGTTGAAGTTCGATTGAGTGAATTTTGGGCGAGAGAGCATGAGAGTTTTCGCGTAAAAGTCGGGACCGTTTCTAGGGTTTCTGTTCTAGTTTCCAAACATGTTTAGTGATTTTACTCACCTGAACTTTGCAGCTCTCCCTTTTTCCTTGCCAAGACCATCCCACATTTTCCCTTCATTCGATCTACGCATGAGCAGTTAGACTCGCGGTTATCTTCTCTACTGCGCATGCTCTCCAAATCACATATGCCAAGATGTTTGCATATCTCATTCAAACACAACGAATCATCGGTGAAATTTTGTTTCTCGGTGCCATTGGTGCTGTAATTTTGCATAACATTTTCATGTGAACTAGTTGGATTACTCAATGTTCCTTGTTTTGCTTTTTTATTTATTTTATTCCAATAGATTTTGCTCTTTTTTCGATGGGTGGTGTGTGTTCTTGCTGTCGGAGAGTTTTCGGAAGCTGTCGGTAAGGTATCGGAAGGTGACTTATCGGAAGTGGTCGGTAATTTTCCGGAAATTGGCGCAGCTTCATGGGATGACGATATATTTCCGGGAATCGTCGAACGTTTTTCGGTGACTGTCGGTCCATTTACGTTGACTGTCGTATTTTTTAAGCCTGTCGGTACATTTCGGGGAGTTGTCGGTAAAGTTTGGATGATTGTCGCACCTTTTGAATCTGTGAAGACATATTTTGAGATGTAACGTTTTAAGTTAAAAAAATGCAATAATATGCTATAATAAAAAAAGTATTTTTTTTTCAACGCACAAATACGCATATGAATATGACCAAATACTATGCTATGCTTGTTTAGTTGCGAAAATGTTTATTTTTATTTTTATAAGTGCTGTGCTGTGCTGTGCTGTCGCTTACCTTCCAAGCAATTAAAATGGTCAGTGGAGTTCTTGTTTTTACATGCGCAGGCAATTCCACCAGGAGATCGAAGACATAGATGACGACACTTGGACGTTTCACAGGGACTAGGAACTAAAATACATAAAATATTCAATCGGATTATGATGTTGTTATTTTATTTTAGAAGTAAGCCTTACTTCTTTATTTATTGAATGGGATATTCATAAAATATTCATTTTTTTTTTTCAAAGAATCCCTAGTGTTTGTATAAATAGGGATTTCAAATTGCTTTCAACGTTTATTCATATAGAGTATTTTCACATAGTTTTTCATATAGTGTTTTCAAAATGTTTTCATAGCGTTTTCATATAGGGTTTGTAGTAGAGTATTGATTCATATAAAGTGTATTGCATGGCTCATAGCGTTTTCATAGAGTTTTCATCCATAAGATTTACTGTAAAAGCCGGTACACACAAGGCGACAAGTCGCTGCAACTAGACGCGGCGACACGCTGCGGCGACAATTCCCCTCGTGTGCACGTAATAGTTTTTGTAGCAATTTTTGTCCCTGCGGCACGTCGCACAAATTCAAACTGCTTTGAATTCGTGCGTCATGTCGCAGCAACTAAATGAGTGAAAGTAGTATCACTGCGTCGTGTTGCAGTAACTTGTCGCCTTGTGTATACCGGCCTTAAGGACGTTCGCGCGAAATGTTCACGCGCATCCTACTACGCACGACAACGCGCGGTGAGGAACGCCTGGGTGATTTTGCTTCTATAAGAAAAACAAGCAAACGAGCCGATTTTCGATGTTTGAAGCACAATAACTCAAAAAAACGAACGGCGACTCCCATTTTTATCTTATAAATCGAAATAACTACTAAAGATAAGTCTTCGTTAAATTTTTTGAAAAAAATGACATTTTTTTATCCCACAGAAAATCGGCTTTTTCCAGTTTTTTTAACCCCGACAAAAAGCGGCCATTTTGTTCGAGACGTACGGTCTTTTATTCAAAAAAAGGTAATTATTTACACGTTTTGTGTCAAAAAATCGTTTTATTTCCAAATATTATAAAAAAAAGTAAAAAAAAGTAAAGTAACCTTATTTAACGTCGGTATAACTCGTGACAGTCATAGACTGATAAACTTGAGGCCGACGGTGCGCTCATTTTACTCAGTGCTCCGTTTTACGGGTATTTAAAGCTACTTAAAGCTACACGGAAAGGAGAGAAGTCGAAACAAGGATGTGAGGTCGCTGGGAATCGAACTCGGGACCTCTCGCACAGAATGCCGCGCACTAACCAACTGTGTTATCCTTGCTCCTAGAATTTCAAAAACATTTTAAGGTCTTCTTGTATTATGACTGGCATTTTTTACTATTTTTTTCTTCTTGTTTTTGCCACATTCCGTTACAATGCTTGCGAAAAATGCCGAAATTGCCGACTTTGAGGCCATTTTACTCAAAAGCAACGACGGTGATCCCCAATTTTTTTTTAGCTTATTTGATGTGTCTAATTTAGTTTGATCAACTGGCAAAGTCTCAGAAAATTGACATTTACTTTGCTTTTTGCCGCAATGCAACTCACCAACAGGTTTCAGTAGATGATGCAACACGAGCACATTAGTGATCTGTTTGGCTGTTTTCATTAAGACTTTCCTGTCGTACCCAGTCCTCTTATCGGCCATCTCCAGACTCAACCCTATGCTATCAGTCCATATCACGTGATCACCAAATATGGCAACTGAAAATGGGTGAGACCGCTTACCGACAAATAACGACCGACGTTTGGTTCCATTGAGTGTTACGCTCTAGAGAGATAAGCATAAATTGATGAGAGAGTGCATTTTATGTTGCTGTACTCATAAGCACAACAGGCAAGAGTCGGAGTAAAAGGACGATAGGCTAAAGCTAGAAACGTCAGTAAAGTTATATAATATAAGTCAACATTTTTTACGGTGTTACAAATTTCATTATATTACCTATCAAATCTAGCAATGGTTACCTCAATCAATCCTCTTTTTCCGTCCGTCCAGTACAAGCGATCATTTGGTAGATCAAGTGCCAAACCATTAGGCCACGTGACCTGTGACGTCACTAGTACTTGTCTGCTTCTCCCATCCATGTGGGAACGTTCTATCTTAGCGACCAGTCCCCAATCAGTCCAATACATGTACCTAGAACGCATGCGCAAATATTTAAGCTTCAAACTTTCAAATATTTTTCGATCTTACTAAATTAATGATAATTATTCACGAATTATAATCTAGCCTCCGATTCAGTTGTCTTGTGTTTTCAGTTCGCTCTCCTGAACCTATACAAATCTAGATATATTCTCCGGAACAAAGTGTTTTCAACAAAGTTATTCAGCTTTTTGAAGCAAAAATCTAATCCAAACTGATTATCAATATTCTGGAAGAAGGACTCGTGCAACGCGTCTCGTGGCCTGGGTAAAAGTGTCGGGTAAGCTCCCCGTATCTGGGGTAAAAATCAGCAATTTGGTATTTTAAAGGGATTGAAAATGAAATTTAGAATTTCGATATTTCTCGGTGTCTTCGCTTTTTCAGTGTCGTTTTGTGCGCTTTTATATCGTATTCCTTAGGAGCTAAACATCATCCGTATAGCGTACAAGACTCTCAGCTCAAAAGACTTTCGGTACTATTTAGTTGTATTTCTGAGAATTCCCGACGAGCATACCCGAGCATATCTCGAGCCAAAAAAAGTATTCGGCATTTTGATTAATAGTTTAAATTTAAAGCTTTTTTAACGTCAATTGAATTTGCTATGTACATACCCTCGTTGTGGATCTAGAGCAATAGCCCTTGGTTTATCAAGTCCAGTGTTTACCAGTACTGTACGGTGCTGACCAGACAGTGTAGCGACCTCTATGGTATCTTTACCATCGTCGGTCCAGTAAAGGTTCTTGGCCATCCAGTCTACCGCGATACCATCTACTCTTTCTACATCTATATGGAAATATACAGAGGATATTGTTGTAATAAAAATTGAATGTAGTCTTGTGCTCCCAGGGGGGGGGGGGGGGGGGGGGGGTTCTCCCTTTGTCCAAGTGGTAGGGGTGATCGGTGGAGGTTTTGGAAACGTCCTAAAAGGTACGCACAGACAGAAATAACTGTTAAAACCTTGTTGATTTCAACCCCTTAAAGGTACGGCTGTGCAGTGTTCTTGCCAGCCAAGCTTACTTTTATAGCAACAAAGCAGAGTAAAAATGACCCTTACAGGTACGGAATCATGTTGCGTAACTTATTTTTGAGCCAGGACCCTAAAAGGTACGTACAGGAAATATTTTTACCCTAAAAGGTACGCCGATCACCCCTACCACTTCGACAAAGGGAGTACACCTCCCGGGGTGGTGCTTATATAGCGCATTACACATACGCCTTTTAAAATATTGAAATAATGCGCTTTACACTGGTGGCTTATAATCACGAGAAATTAGTAGTTAGTATATATTCAGTTGTTACGTCCTCAATGGTTCTTTTACATCCCTATGGTGCATAGTGTGGAGAGACAGGATACTTTGCATCGGTGGCTCCTTCAACTAAAGCTAGCTAGTTTCCCCTGGAAGCCAACAGTGCTCTCTTCGATTCTCTCAGAGATTAAGGTGATGATCATGACAAAGAATAATAATAATGATAGCTATGCTGATGATGATGGTGGCGAAGGTAAGGATGATGATGATGAAGGTGATGATGATGGTGGTAATGGTGATAATGGTTATATAATGGTTATGTTGACGATATGATGATGATGACCATGGTGGTGGTGATGGTGATTATGCATCATGATGCCGGTGGTGATGGTGTTAATGACTATCAAGAGGATGCATGGTGGTGGGGATGATGATGATGATGATGATTCAGTCATCATGATGGTGGTGGTTAGCCTCCTCCGCAGCCAACGTTTGGGCTTTCTTTTTTGAGAAGCGAGCCTTAGAGAGACTGGGACTAGGAGCGAAAAAAAATGAGGGGGGAGGGGGTGAGGAGGGAAGAGGGGAGAAAAGGAGTTACTCCTCTCTTCCGCTCCTCCCTCACTCTCGGCCCCAATCTTCCTTCTCTCGGACATACCACAGGAAACCCACAGGAATCCCAAAGGAGAAAAAGGAGTAGCCTGCGGAGGAGGCTAGGTGGTGGTGTTTGTGATGATAATTATCATGATAATGGTTGTGGTGGTGATGATGATTTCATGATGAGAGTGGTGTTGTCGATAAATCAATGTATATGATAATTATAAAGATGTACATACAAATAATGATATCAATGATGGTCATATTTCCTGGTAGATTTAAAATCAATCCGTATACAACTTACAGTGCATCACGATCTGCACATCAGTAAACTGTTTACGCAGATTAGCTTTATATATCACTTGAAGTAAGTTATCAGCCCAGTACACCGTCATGCTTTCATAGTCGAAGTCCATTCCTCCCCCGGTACTGGGTACTAGTAATAGTGGCGAAGGTTTTCCATGGTCTGATGTTAACACGAACAACCGCTGATCAATCATAAAGAGTAGATCGTATTCTGAAATTGAACAAAAAAAAAATAGCGTTTTATGATAAATACATGTAATTATAGAGCAAAAGCACTGTATCCATGAAAGAAAATCAAATTTCTGTTGTGTAACAGTTCGTATCCAGTAGTGACTATTAGTCACTATCAAAGACAAGTAAAGTTGTAATGAGGTCTTGTTTTCTTTTGTATTTGATGTTTCTGACTGAGTGATACTTACTAAATAGTCACTAAATAGAATGTTTAAACTAGAGTGCTTACACTATGTCCATGAAATAGAATCTAAATAGTTCCTACATATTAGTTTTTATTTAGTGACTATCAGTCACTATCACTCAACTGGAACAGCTTTAGTAACAATAGACCACAATACACAAGGGAAATCAAATACTCAAAACCATAAAAAGTTAATACTTTATTCATTGTGTATTATTACTAAAACTGTTCCAGTTGAGTGATAGTGACTAATAGTCACTAAATAAAAACTATTAGTTAGTAACTATTTAGATTTTATTTCATGGACATAGTGTAAGCACTCTATTAATTGTTGATCTGAAACTCTTCTCTGTGAGTTGGTCATTGATTGTTGGTCCATTGATTGGGCTTTCATACTCACTATGTACTGTATATAGTGAGTATGAAAGCCCAATCAATGGACCAACAATTAAAAACTATTAGTTAGTAACTATTTTGTTTTATTTCATGGTTTTATTGTTTTTGCTCTATTCATTTAGTTATTGATTTGTTATCCATCCATTCATTTATTCGCTCATGATCATTCGTTCGTTTAGTTATTCATCCATTTATAAACTTGTTAATTTATTCGAATTCATTTGCTCTTCTATCTATATATCCATTCATTCGTCCATTCATTTGCATTTACTTAGTTCATTCATTCACTCATTCATTCTTTCAACGATTCGTTAACTTGTTCATTTATTTATTCTCGTGATACTTTGTGGAGGCTTTTCTTATGACAATATGCTTTAATAATAGAATAACTCTTAGTTTATTCGTTTATTCGTCGCTCAGCTTTCAACGATTCATTAACTCGTTCGTTCATTCATTCATTCATTCATTCATTCATTCATTCATTCATTCATTCATTCATTCATTCATTCATTCATTCATTCGTCTATATGTCTTTACATTCAAACATATATTCATCCACTAACCAATTCATTAACCCGAATTCATTCACCATTCATTTATTCATACATCTATTTATTGACTCATTCTAATTCATAGATCCATTATCCATTGTGTTCTATCTTAGTTACTGTTGCTACGCGTCCGAAAAGCCAAATACGTTTTTCTCAATATACAGCCGTAAGTTAGACAACTGTTAATGGTTATTATGTATCCCTCGTTAAATAAAGTTATCAGTGTATTGTATTGTATTGTAATATACATAGATTGCAGAAAACTTTATAAGTCTGTCTTGAAAGTTAGGTATTCTAAGAGTAAGTTAAGAAAAAAAACATTAAATGCGGTAAATCTTTCTGAAATCTACGATGTCTGTCGGACATTCTATATTCCAGTGGGAATAGTGCGCAATTGTTTCATCTTCACTCAAGCAAATTGTGGATCTATGAATATCGTTCAGTCATGCATTCAGGCATTTATCGCCATTCATTTACAATCTGTCACACAGTATGTATCCTTCAATAAGAACATTTCTTCCAAACCTTTGATAAAACACCCGTGACCATTATCAGTCACGTTATATCCTGTCACGCAACTGCACTTATATCCACCAATGGTATTCGCGCAAATTTGACTACACGAATCCAGTCCCTCTTCACATTCATTGACGTCATAGCAAGTCTTGTTGTCCAAACCAAGTGTGAAACCAAACGGACATATGCACAGGGGTCCCCTGGGGGTGTTTTGACATCGATGTGAGCAGCTAGAGTTATTGGAGGAACATTGGTTTTGATCTAGAAAAAGAAGATTCGATAGTTGTTTGTAGGCTTCGCGACTACGCGACTAGACCTAAAAGGAGTATGGGTAGAAATCACTGAAGCAGTTAGCTACATACATTATCAACATCTTGAGCTCTCAGTGCCTTGTTTCTATTTTGATTAGAAGACTTACGTAGAAAACTGGCGATTGATTTGGATGACACAAATCCTCTGCATGAAAACTGAAGAAGTAGATTTTTACTTGTCGATATCTCCACGCTCTATACAACGGTTTATTTCTTTGCACAGAACGCGCACGAAGGCACACATTCATTCATGTACTCGCTACATATTCCAGCATATTTCTAAAGCGCGTGCTAAACATTTTTTGCTTCAGTTATTTTTACCCATACTCCCGCTTGGGCTTGTCGAGTAGTTTTTTCAAATGACTTTATATCAATGAAGCAATCATGTTTTATCATTGGTAAGACTGGAATATTTTCAAATCTGACCATTAGTGACATCACCACTATATCATTACACTCCTCTTCCTCCTCCTCCTCCTCCTCATCACAATCTCCATCATCATCATCATCATCGATCACCATCATAATCATCACCACCACCACCATTACCACCACCACCACGAAGCAATGGTGTTATAGTGATAATTATTTCGACTTCCGAGAGAGAGGAGACACTTTTTACATCATAAGCAGAGGAAATGTAAGTAACTATCTCTATCTAAGAGAGTCTAGGGAATATTACCAAATCTGACCATAATAATTATCACCATCATTACCATACCATTACCCTCATCATCATATTCATCACCATTGCTAGCATTATTGTCATCATCATCGCCATCATTACCAGCATCAGCATCATCTCCATCCTCATCATTATCATCACCTTCTTCATCATCATCATTTGTACCATCACATTATCAACACATGCATCACCATCATGGTCATCATCACCACAACTGCTATCATCACCACGTCACCACCACCACCATCATCATCAACAACAACATCATCATCACTATCATCATCACCACCATCACCACCACCACCACCATCATGTTATAGTTTCTCTTCTTACCACATTGTCCCTCTTCATCCGTAGTGTCATTACAATCTGTCTTCCCATTACACAACTTCTCTAGTGATACACAACCACCGTTATCACATGTGTACTCATTGTGTTTGCAAGTGGGTTTTTCTTCTGCAGGATACGCTACGAACATTATCAAACACTCAGAAAACATTTTGTACAGCTACAGTGAATAGTTAGTTGCCTTCACAGTTCCCTGCGCCATCTTGAAAGGTAGCCGGGCCTTTGTATCAAAGCGAGACGAACGTTGAGCTTGCCATGATATAGACACGTGAATAATTGTCCTGCAAGGTGTTAGAAGATTTCTATGATTGCAAGCACAATGCTCGTCTCGCTTTGATGTAAGAACCTGGCTATCTTTCAAGATGGTGCAGGGAACAATGAAGGACTATATATATATATATTGTTTCCTTAGAAACACCAACACAGCCCACACTAGTTTAATAACTTACTAGTAATTGTGATTTTTTTCTCGGATAGTCCCCTTCTGCGCCATTTGAAAGTTAGCCGTGCCTTTGCATCGAAGCGAGACGAACAATACATGCATGACAGAAATTGTATAGGGCCGGGTGTTACAAGCGCAACTTTCATCTCACTTCGATGCGAAGGATCGTTTACCTTTCAAAATGGCCGCACAGAGAACTCTTGTTTTCTGAGAAACATCGACGCAGCCCTACCAGTTTTCTTCGCCCTCCCCTTCCCCTGAAAGCCTGTAGTCAGCCAACTGAACGCTAAATAAACCGCTAATATAGTAGTTATCGTACATTTTTACTCCAACTGTTTCCTTTGAAACATCGACGCAGCCCACACTATAGTTTAGTTATAAGCGCTAGTTATCGTACATTGGTACCTGATGTCCAATTGCTTCCTTAGAAACTTTGATGCTAGTTTAACCGCTTGTTATGGTACTTCTTTACTCCATATTTTATCCTAGCCAACGTGCACTATATATAGAGTGGTGGTTTTCATAAGCCCGTGAAACAAAAGTTACTTATTAAATAGTAATAGACCAAATCGAAATATGGCGTACTCTTATTGTTCTGACTGTCTAGCCTCGTGTTCACGTTGGAAAACAATAGAGTTTTCACATGTATGCAAGGCTGGGCAGTCAAGAAGAATCGTAATTATTCTAATTGGCCGCCATATTTCGATTCAGTGTATAGCCAGAATCAAACAAAAGAAAACAAAAGAAGTAGAGCGTAATAGTACTTTTTAGTACTATTAAAATACGTATTAAAATACGCTAACATGTATTTCACGGTTTTATGAAAATCACTCTAGTTCAACCTTTAGTTATTGTTAGTCAGTTTACTTACTGCATTGTCGTTCATCTGATCCATCGATACAATCCATCTCCCTATCGCATCGCCACTCAGCCAGTACACAATCCTTGGTGTTACATTCATATTCGTACGACGCACATGACGAACAGTTCCCCATTTCATCCGAGCCCTCCATACAGTCAGGTGTGCCGTCACACACCCAGTCCAGCGGTATACAGCTTCCATCAGAGCAAGTAAATTCACCAGGGCTGCAAAGGATTGGCAGCGGTCCTGAACAGACTGAAAAAAAAAAAAAGATAAATTTGAAGACTCGTATTTTTCGTTCAAATTTTGCAGTAATACAGCACCAGTCAAAAACAGCGTTAACATTTTCCTTTACAAGAAAAAATTGCCAAGTTTTCTCCAACTATAAACGCGTGCGAGGAAACTTTATATAAATGATTGCGCTCTACTGCATAGTAGCCATTTGATTTGATTTCATGGATATAATGTTTCCGTTCTATCGCACTACAGTTAAGGTGGATCAAAACTTTCGCAAAGCAGATTTCTTGATTTTTTTAACTCGCTCGTTTCGCAAAAGTATCGCGCCAATTTAACTGAAATTTTGATATAATATAATTTGGTTATTCTACCTTTTAGCGATGTACTTTATTTGTAAATTTTCTTAGTGGTTTATTGGAAACAGTGGATTTTCAAACGACGGTATTTTTAGTTTTTACCGATTATTTCCAAATCCAACAGTCCGATCGTTATCAAAGTTTCAGGATCTTATAATCACTTATAAAGCTCTTAGTTCTGTGAATTTAGTTGGAAAAGCTAGGCTAGAAAAAAAGATATGAACATGGTTCAAATTTGAGGCCGTAATCTGAAGCATATAAAGTATAGAGCTTTAGAATAAATAGTATAAATAGGATTACCTTTAACTTTCAGTATATTAATGCTCAATTATTCTTAATAAACATATCAAAATTTTAGTTTCATAGCTTTGAAATTAAAGGAGTAATATTTTTTTAACTGAAGGTAGGTAGAGACGGCAAAATATGAACTTTCTTTAAAAATCACATTTTCCCTGTTTTCTTTAAAACGGCTCCAGAGATTTCTTTTAAATTCCTAATATCAATAGTTCAAGGCTTTATCTAAGTCATAGTGAAGTTTGTATGGCTTGTCCTATACTAACTTGGAAGAAAATATTTTTTGAACTCAGGTATATTTATCCGTTGTACAACGCTTCTGATAATGTATTCAAGTTCGAACAGCGACACTGAACTCGGCCGTTCCGCTTTCTTGCGTTCGGAAGAATATTTGCATAACGACAAAAATATCGGGGGGTGACTGCTATAGGACACAGGAAGACCAACAATTCAGGCTTTGCGCTAAAATTACGTACTTTATGACTGGATTTACAAACTAAACTTTCACTAAATATATCCTTTATTTTATTATCATTTATTATACTCTATATCTAGTGTGATTTCAATATTTTCTCTTACAATTAAATTCGTTAGATTGAATAGACTTGCGAAAATTCATTGTTTCATGAAATGTTTATCCATTTATTCGGGCAGTTTATATTGTGATTTCAATATTTTTCTTGTAGAGCTTGTATTATCAGGATATATTTAGTGAAAGTTTAGTTTGTAAATCCAGTCATAAAGTACGTAATTTTAGCGCAAAGCCTGAATTGTTGGGTTTCCTGTGTCCTATGGCAGTCACCCCCCGATATTTTTGTCGTTATGCAAATATTCTTCCGAACGCAAGAAAGCGGAACGGCCGAGTTCAGTGTCGCTGTTCGAACTTGAATACATTATCAGAAGCGTTGTACAACGGATAAATATACCTGAGTTCAAAAAATATTTTCTTCCAAGTTAGTATAGGACAAGCCATACAAACTTCACTATGACTTAGATAAAGCCTTGAACTATTGATATTAGGAATTTAAAAGAAATCTCTGGAGCCGTTTTAAAGAAAACAGGGAAAATGTGATTTTTAAAGAAAGTTCATATTTTGCTGTCTCTACCTACCTTCAGTTAAAAAATATTACTCCTTTAATTTCAAAGCTATGAAACTGAAATTTTGATATGTTTATTAAGAATAATTGAGCATTAATATACTGAAAGTTGAAGGTAATCCTATTTATACTATTTATTCTAAAGCTCTATACTTTATATGCTTCAGATTACGGCCTCAAATTTGAACCATGTTCATATCTTTTTTTCTAGCCCAGCTTTTCCAACTAAATTCACAGAACCAAGAGCTTTATAAGTGATTATAAGATCCTGAAACTTTGATAACGATCAGACTGTTGGATTTGGAAATAATCGGTAAAAACTAAAAATACCGTCGTTTGAAAATCCACTGTTTCCAATAAACCACTAAGAAAATTTACAAATAAAGTACATCGCTAAAAGGTAGAATAACCAAATTATATTATATCAAAATTTCAGTTAAATTGGCGCGATACTTTTGCGAAGCGAGCGAGTTAAAAAAATCAAGATATCTGCTTTGCGAAAGTTTTGATCCACCTTTATAACACTGCTCAGTTAAAGCTGTTCTCATTAACCCGTGAAACAAAGTGTACTAGTTAAAGTGTAATAGTCAAATAACAACAAAAGAACACAATGGAATTAGATTGTATTAAAGAGTGATACACTAAACAGTATTTCACGGGTTAATGCCGAGAACACTCTAAGGCCTCGATCGTCTACACGAATCCAATCCGGCTGAAACCGCATAGAAATATTTGCGTACACACGAATCGGCGTATCCGGAGGATTCAAGTAAAAGTATGCGGTTTCGGTGACCGGATTCACTGGATTCGTGTGGACGATAGGCCGATTCGTAGCAAAAAGTATGCGGTTTCAAAAGTATCCGGATCCGTGTAGACGTAATCCTCCGGATACGCGGATTCGTGTGGACGCCAATATTTCTATGCGGTTTCAGCCGGATCGGATTCGTGTAGACGAGGCCTAAAGCTGTTTTCATTAACCCGTGAAACAAATTGTACTAGTTAAAGTGTAATAGTCAAATAACAACAAAAGAACACGATGGAATAGTGCCTTTCACAAGTTCCGCTCAGTGGCCACGAATTATAGCTCCAAGTCGAGATAGAGTGGTGAAGTGATGACGTCATATAACATTATTTTCACTATTTCATATTTTTGGCTCTCAATTTTGATAGGCAATCACAAAAGATGTTCACATAGCAAATTTGACCAAAATTCGTCCAATAGCAGCTGAAATATGGCCACTTGAATATATAATTTCCCCATACAAAACACTGTCAGTTTTCGGGTCTGTTCCAAACATTTGTAACAGAGCGTAAATTACAGTGATTTGTATGGGGAAATTATATATTCAAGTGGCCATATCTCAGCTGCTATTTGACCGATTCTCTTCACATTTGGAGTGTGAACGTCTTTTTTGATTGTCCATCGAAATTGGCAGCCAAAAAGTGTTAACAAGGGAATAAGGGATACTGCCAAATTATTTTCAGGGAGAAAGGGAGCAAAATATGATAAAACAATAGTTTTTTGGGGATCATGGGAACATAAGGTAAAACATTTTAGGGAGACAGTTATTTTACTTATGGGGAACAAGGGAGAAAATCAGTGCAAAAAGATCGAAGGATCACGGATGCATGAAATTAAACGTTTGCCATTTTAAAGGCCCAATTAACATTGCCCAATCAAATTGTTACGTTTTGTACTGTTTTTTTTTTTAACATGACTGTAGACCATAAAAATATCAAACCAAATACAAAATACTTTTAAGAGTGAATGGTCTGATCCCAGGTGTAGTCGATGTAGATGAGGCATGATCGTCCGGGGTGGTGTAGTCTTGAGAAAGACTGATGGTGTTGATGTCTGACGTTTCGACACCAAGAGCGGAAGTCATCTTCAGAGTAAAGAAAATGAAAAGACATCTTCAGAGTAAAGAAAATGAAAAGACAGCGGTGTCTTTTCATTTTCTTTACTCTGAAGATGACTTCCGCTCAGGTTGTCGAAACGTCAGACATTAACACCATCAGTCTTTCTCAAGACTACACCACCCCGGACGATCAAGCCTCATCTACATTAAAATACTTTTACTTTGCTAAATCAATGTTCGCTTTAAGAGGCTTATTATTGGTGAACTACGACTGAAAGGAACCGAGTTATTAGTTTATTACTCTTCTTAATAGTACACTAGACTAATACTAGAAGGATTTTAAAAAGGAAAGAAAAAAATATACACTGATATTTTAATATTGACCGTAATTTAGTGACTGTTCATTTCGCTGGAGTTTCGAATTCATCGATCGGAATGTTACATCAATCAGAATCTAATTAATCTATACTTAATTAAATAATTTCATAAATCATAACTATGTTATTTCAAGCTTAATGTTTGTTTATTTTTGTTATATTTACTTTCAAGCTTACGAGAATACGCGCCTGCTTTCAGCTATGATTAATGTTAGGGGCGATTGGCACCTCGAAAAATACGGGTCTCTGCCACTGTACTTTCGACACAAACTCGAAATCCGGCTCGGAAAGCTTTGCGCTCGATGAGTCTCAGAATCTCTTTTAATTTTTGCACGTTTTCGATGATAGTCTCGGAATTTCCCCCTTCTTTATATTTTCTAAGAACCTACAATCTCGGTTTGGGATATCCAAGACAAGAGTCTCGGCGGTTCTTGGATTTTAGCATTCGCCACCCGAATACTTGATTAGTCTCGGATGGTCTGAGACAGTATTCTACAGCTTTAAAACCTCTAGAGTTGAAGTATTGAGTTCAGCTACACGGAATGTTAATAATAAATCTTATTTCTAATCTATTCGTTCATGGGATGTGGGTTTAAAAAATTACCGGCAAAAAACTCAAAGTGTTTTAATACTGATTCAATGTCCTCGCTGTAAAACACTGACAATTCATTCTCCTTTTCAAACTCTTTACTTACCTTGTAAACTGAGGTTGGAGATCAGGGCCGTTAGAAGTAGAATCTTAGAGATCATAATCGGGCAAAGTCGGTTTCCAAATGACAGTTCGTTTACGATGGTTATTTTTTTATTTGAATATATTTTCTAATTTATTCATATTCGCCTTCTCATGCGCGGTAGCGAATTCCCTAGATGGTAAGGCGCGCGGGTTTTTCTTTGATACACTGAAATACACCGCACGAGTGAAAATTAATTTATTTGTTAATCAAATAATCAAGCTGCATAATAGAGATATAATACTATATAATGAGAATAGTATTATTTATGCGTTTGACAAAGTAAATATATTTGACAATGATTTAAAGTATTCAAAGGAAGAAAACTAGAATAAATATGTTATGAGATGGATTGTAAGCGAATTAGAAAAAAAAAATTAACAGATAGTCTAAAAATGATAGTTTTAAGAATTCAAGTTAAATAGACACACGAATAAATGAAGTTTATTAATTAATTGTACAAACGGCCATATCATATAAAAAATAATCGGAATTTGATCGGAAAATCTTCGGACGTTCCTCACCCCGATCGCGTTTCGATTCTCAATCGGCTAACCGCTATGCAGACGCACGCGGGCTCAACAGTCTGATGCTGGATTGAACGTGGAACTTCGCACATTTTGGAAGGGAAGCTAAAATGAATACTCCTACGCCAATTTACGGCAATTATGAGGAGGATCCGGAGTATTTCACCTTTGAAGTATCATGGGAGGTTGCAAATAAAGGTAGTTTTTTCAAATTATCGTAGCGAGAATAGTTTAAAAGTCAATTGTTGAATGCTCATAGTATGTGGTTTGTTTACGATTGAATTCATTTAAGAATCTTCGCCTGTTTTAATAAATTAGTAGTTTTTTTTCTTTCTGCAAGTTGATAGTTTCTATGTTAGCTATTTTTAAAGCTTATTGAAGCTTTTGCTGTTTGGATATGAATATTTGATGTCGCAGTCTTTGGAGTTATAGATGCAGATGTATCGTCTACCAAACTTGCACTTTCACTATTTGTCTGTTAATTGTGCATGTGTTTGACTGTACAAAATGATTGTATATTTTAACCCTTGTTTCTCATTGTACAATTCAAAAAGCTGTTCGTTAGCTCAGCTACATCTACAAGTGTACAGGCAATACCTATTCATTTTAAACGTTGACTATTTTAGCAGAGATCAATTCTGTAAACAGAGTTCACTAAAATAGACATTCCATGAGATCATGTGATTGTTTTATGATAGTTTTAATACAAATTCAATAAAACAATGGCGGTAACACCAAGGCGATCTACAGTGATTAAACCACTAGAAATTGCCTTTTTATGATTTTATGCATTGTATAAATTTAATGACAATAAATTAAGCCACAAATTTACAATATTTTTTATTAGTGTAACAGGTTGAATAAAGATTCATGAAACATTAAACGAGTGCATCAGATCATCTGATATCCTGTTGATGTAGACAATGCATAAGCACTCCATTAAAACTTCCATTTCACAAGCAATCTGAATATGAAAATGAACCTCTAAGGATTGACAAACTGCCTATAAACTATTCACTGTATCTATCATTCCTACAATAAAAGCCGCTGTACAGCAGATTTGGTACATGACTGTGAAAAGTGTGGTGCAGTGGCCTTGCCGTACCCTTAATGTTTGTGAAAATGTTAACATTTTGTGCCTTGTCCTCCTCGTTCATGCCATATGAGCTTTCCGTAGTCGTGCATGCAAAATCTGCTCTATATTTGGCAGTGTTCCTCTGAATCTTCCCATAAGATATCTTATGCTTTATAATTAAAGGCCGGGCAAACGGCTTGAACGTAGAGGGATAAACGATTTCAACAATGTTGAAATGGGGTGGCAAACGGCTTTAACATTGTCATGCAACAATATTGAACAGATGTTGAAGCAAATGTTGAAGCCGTTTGCCCGGGCCTTAAGACTCATCACTTGTATTATATTTGTATGCATACTCACCTAAAGTCTATTTCTTTCCTTTCTTTTTCCAGTTGGAGGTATCTACACTGTGATCAGATCCAAAGCAGCAACCACCGTGGACGTCCTTGGTGACAACTACTGTTTGATGGGAATCTACAATGATAAACAATGCAACATGGAAGTAGAAATGATGGAGCCTGAATCAGAGAGTATGAAGAACACTCTACAGGCAATGAGAAGCAAAGGAGTGAAGGTAGGTGGGCTCTCTGTGTTACAATGAGATGAGAGAAACTTGTGTGACAAATGACTTATTTGATAAGTATCTTATACCCCATTCACACCAAAACCTGTTTAGTTAAACTGAGTTTTTATTTTTAACTAGAAAGCTTCAATATAATTATTTTATCTCTAATCTGTTCAGTACAATGTGAAGGATAGTTTATATGTATTAATTATTTCATCAAAGAGTGAACAATGTTTGTAAATAATTTTTTACTATACTTTAAAACATGTTTAAACTATAGTGTGAACATGCATGGTGACATAATGTTGCATCACACATTTGCCAAATCTAATATAAATGAGCAAAACCTATTGTTTGAATTCATTTGCATTAGATTTGGCACATGTGAGATGCAACTTGTGAATTAGGCGTAATGAAATGATAATGTAACAGGTTGACTAACTTGTTTCATCTTATACTTTTCTTATTATTCAGGTTCATTTTGGTAGATGGCTTATAGAAGGATACCCAAAGGTACTATTAATAAATAAATGGAACTGTTACACTGTGTAATTTGTTCACCAACTGTAGTCTTGCAATGCCATTGCAGCACAAGTTGATGAAGAATTACATAATGTAAGGGCTGCTTTCTCACAATTTTGTTGTTACAGACATGTTCATTGCGCAAAGTAGAGTTCAGTTCTACTTTCTGCAATGGATCTCAGCAACTTGTAACACCACATTTTCAAGCATTGCGAAACAAGTTGCTAAGAAAATTGGTTACAGTCTGTAATAATGTCTTTAGGTTTGTGTTATAGGTGAGCGTAGTGTTTGCCAATCATTTTTACAAAATATGTTTTAATTTTCTTTGTTATTAATAATAACAATGGTTGGCAAGACCATAACAAAATACGTCACTGTACGTCCACCTGTATTTCTTACAATAGATACCAGTAATAGATATATTCTCACAGTAACCGGTCAACTCGCCTACAGACGAACTCGCAACCACAAACTTGTCACCAAAAATATTCGCATACCAACAAACTCGCCTTAAAAGAAAACTACGTACACATATAACTCAAAAACTAAAGTACTCAGATTTTTTTGTTTACAGAACACACATTTGAAATTTAAAGAAGTTTTAAGAAGTATATACAATATGAGTGGCCGGTCTGTATGGGATATACAGTTTCTACGCGCCACTAGATATCTCATACAGATCGGACACGAATATTGTATAGTACTTATGAAACTCCAACGTTAAATGTAGTTCTTTTATATTTTACTAAAATTGTCAAGATAGAAGTAAATCTGGCCGAGAAAGTTTATGTTAAAACTTATGCAAATCAGGATGAATCTGTATGGGATATACAACCTTCTCCTGTGGTTGTGAATTCTTTTGTCAATTTCTCATGAATTATTACTGCGGTTTTCGACTTTCTGCGAACTCAGGCATTCCCACAGGTTTTTGTGAAACACGTTCTTAGCTGCCCTCAATCAAAACTAACTAGTCGTTACCTTTTAAATCCTTCATTAACGGCAGCTAAAAGCGTGTTTCACAACGAGCCGTTGAAATGTCTGAGTTCGCAGAAAGTCGAAAACCGCAGTAATGAGTTTTATAAGAAGTATAAAGAAGTATTTCAGTAGACTGTAAACCATTCTAACATAATATATCCTTTTAATTTACAGGTTGTGTTGTTTGATCTTGGATCAGTCTATCATAAGCTGAACAAATGGAAAGGAGAATTCTTTGAAGCCTCTCGTATAGGAATACCAGAATCAGATAAAGAATCTAATGATGCTGTTGTCCTTGGTTACCTAGTTGCACAGTTTATTTCTGAGGTATAAATAAATACAAGTTTATAAAGCAGACATCATAAGAAGCCGGACCTAAATCATTTTAAATTGTAAAATTCCGACAATTTATGGCTTGTTTAAGAATGATGTAAGATTCTTTGGGTTTGTGGACAAAGCTGAAGTGTATGTTGGGGATTAAAAGTCATTAATTAAAAGGTTTTTTAGCCAATTGATACTTGGTCATTTTACAGCAAGAGAAGTGGTTCTTCTCAGAAGCATTATAACTTTAATCTGTTCATTCTTGTTTGATTTCTGAATATTTGAAAATGTCTTATTGAATTAAATAAAGACGCATCATCATCATCATCATCATGAATTCAATGTGATGGGCTTTTGGCCTGTCTTAATTAATGCGTTTTACAATGTTTTATCTACAGTTTTGTATCTATAATTTGTTATCTTGTATTGTCAGTGCTTAAATTTACAATTTTTATCCACAGTTTCGTATCTATAATTTGTTATCTTGTATCTTGTATTGTGTTAAAATTTACAATGTTTTTATCCACAGTTTCGGTCTCACTTTGATAAAAACATCCCGATAGTTGCTCATTTCCATGAGTGGCAAGTGGGTGTAGGTCTGATTATACTACGAACACAAAAGGTTCCTGTAGGCACTGTGTTTACAACTCATGCTACTCTGCTAGGAAGATACTTGTGTGCAGCCAATGTAGATTTTTATAACAATCTACAAGGGGTAAGGAATGTCTAAATTTACATTTCACAATGTATGTGACAGTATTTAGTACATGTATTACAGTGTGGCTACTCAAACCAAGGCCACCCAAACAAATTTTTCACAAATCAACCAATCACATTCAATTAACGGGTTAGCTCAGTTGGGAGAGCACGGCCTGTTAACCGGGAGGTGGGGGGTTCAAACCCCAGCCGGACCATCACTCAGGGTCTTTAAATAATTGAGGAGAATGTTATAACTTTGTATTTATTTCGGTTTATAATTGTTAGGCTTCGAGTCCTCTCGGATAAGGACTTTAAATCGGAGGTCCCGTCTCGCCACTCACACACTAACCATTAATCGGGGGGACGTAAAAGAACGACTGAGGACGCAGGTCACGACCATCCTCAGTGAAAGGCCTACACTTACACTAATATATACTAACTACTAACAGCTAACTACAATGTGTAAAGCGCATTTGAATATATACACATAGAAAGTGCGCTATATAAATACATTATCATTATTATTACATTATCATTAAGTATCTAAACAATAGACTTACAGGAAATTGATGATTCAGTAAATTTCACTGTCAAAATATAATGTCAAAGTGTCAACAAAAAACATCAGAATTACAATGTATCTTGTATCATTATAGTGATTGAATAATTTGTGACAATTTTTTTGGGTGGCCTTGGTTTGAGTAGCCACACTGTAATACATGTACTAAATACTGTAGTCGCACTGTAATCAATTTGCAGGTCATTAATCAACTTCAGTGATTCATACTTAACAGGTTCCCATTTAAATCTGTACTTTCCCATTTAAATCTGTACTTATGCAAATTTTGTTGATGTGTGCTAAACACACAGATCAGCCAATCAGAGTATATTATTTTTGAAGTGAACTTCTCTGATTGGTTGATCTGTGTGTTTAGCACACATCAACACAATTTGCATAAGTACAGATTTAAATGGGAAAGTACAGATTTAAATGGGAACCTGTTACTTATACAATCATACTAACCACTAAACCTCATGACTATAAACCATCATAATGAACATTGTAATGAACATGTTTGCTCAAAGCAATATTTATTAGAATCACCTTTGGAAAGGTAGTTCGGGACTCATGGATTCCTTTGATAGAATTTTTTGTACAAGCGAAGAAAACCAGTAAAATTCAACAATTCTATTATTTTGGACGAGTGAGACTGGGCACTCCTCAGACTTCATCATTCTGTAATTTGTTTGCAGCTAAAAAGTTGAGAAAAGGCATATTTTTGCTTTTTTGCCAATGGCACTTTTGTTTTTTTTCTTGAACAAGATGTGCACGAGTGTGATGCACTGCAGCAAGGGTCCCAAACTACCTTAAAATCAACATTGTTGTCTTTGACATTATTACTGTCATGATCTGGATTAATTTCAATTGTTATTTTCTTTTTTCAAATGACAAGTTTTACAGTACGAATGGAAAAACCGTGGGCACCCAGAAATATTTTAGAAATCGTTTATTGTTCATTGAACAACTCACAAACAACTCTAACTACAAAACGTTTATCATACTACACATCATTCAAACTTCTTGTGGTGATATAGTTGTTTCTGAGTTGTTCAACGAACAATAAATGGTTTCTAAAATATGTCTAGGTGCCCATGGTTTTTTGATCCGTACTGTAAAAGTCTATCATGATCATGATCTTATTTCATTTGTTAGTTTGATGTTGACAAGGAGGCTGGTGATCGTGGTATTTATCATAGATATTGTCTTGAGAGAGGTGCCACACATTTAGCTCATGTCTTCACTACTGTATCTCGCATTACTGCTGACGAAGCAGAGCATCTTTTAAAGAGGAAAGCAGGTGAGTTGATTGCTTTTGATTATTCCCTAGTTGTACAGCCACAAAACTTTAATAATTTTAAGTAATATATACAATATGAGCAGACGATCTGTATGCAATGTACAATAATGAGTCGAACACGAGCTGTTGTATATTAATATAGCATAAAGATTGGATGCAAATATTGTATAGTACTTATGAAAGTCCAACTGTTACATTAGTTCTTTCATATTTTACTAAAATTGTCAAGATAAAAGTAAATCTGGCTGAGAAAATTCAAGTTGCAGCTTCTGCAAGTCAGGACGAAATCTGTATGAGACTTACAGTACTGGTCATGAAAGTGATTTCTTTTGTCAAATTGTCATTAATTATTCATGAATTTCATAAATGGTTTTAGAATATTAAAATCTTTGTTTTCAGACCTTGTTCTTCCGAATGGGCTGAATGTTGTCAAATACACGTAAGTTGCCATGGACAACATAAAACGATTCTCAATAGTCCCCTAACAGCTCCCTGCAACATCTTGCAAGGTAGACAGGCTTTTGCATTGAAGTGACACACATGTTGAGCTTGCAATGATAGAGACATGTGAATAATTGTCCGGCAAGGTTTTAACCCGGGGGGGTTAACCTGTTTATGACAGAAAAAAACAAATTCTTATACCCTGTTTATGACAAGTGATAAAAATTGGACCCTGTTTATGACAGTTTAGGACCATGTTTATGCCGCGAAAACGTGCTGAATTTCCCAAAAGACGAAAGACCGCACTGCTCATCATATTACCTAATAATTACTATACCTGATTATGACAAAAAAAAAGGAAATGGGGCAATGGGGTAAATATATACCCTGTTCATGACAGAAAACTAAAAAAAACCATACCCTGTTTATGACAGAAAGCTCGAAAAACCATACCCTGTTCAGCAGATCATCCCCGTATAGTAAATATATGGGAGTACCCTCCCCCCCTGATTACCTGATTATGACAAAAAAAAGGAAATGGGGAAATGGGGTAAATATATACCCTGTTCATGACAGAAGACTAAAAAAAACATACCCTGTTTATGACAGAAAGCTCGAAAAACCATACCCTGTTCAGCGGATCATCCCCGTATAGTAAATACATCATCTTGCATCTCACATTCATCTTGCTTTGATGCAAACGCCTGGCTACCTTTGGATGGACCATGAAGAGGATTTTTGGCTAACATGGTACTATGTACATTTCCATCCAAATATTCAAAACCTCTGGGACTAAGAACTTGTGTTACAAACATTTCTACATGATCTCGAAATACAAAAGACCAAGAATCTTAATCGAAAAACATTTGAATGTGGTGGAAACATGATAAACTTACCCTTGATGATCTAGAAGGACAACAACCTCAACAATTGGCCATGTTCTAAACGAGGATGGGCTAGGAGAGGACTGGGTACTAGTTTCTAGAATTAATGCAATTAATAAATAAACTACATAACATGAAAAAGCACATCAACATATACCATATCACAAATTTTGATGCTATTTGGTTGTATATTTCCATTGCAATAGTCTCTCAAACATCCATAAAATTACAAAGGAATGTGTGGTTTGGAGGGACAGCTGTCCCTCCAAACTATACATTTCTTTATAATTTTTCACATATTTGAAAGGCTGCTGGCTTGGTCATTATTCAACAGAATATAATGTAATTCTGTAATATTGTATATTTTGATGTGCTCTTTCATGCTATGGGCTTTATTTCTTAATTGCATTAAATCTTGAAACTAGTACCCAGTCCCCTCCTTGCCCCTCGACATTTAGAACATGGCCAATTAATAATGTAATGCATAGTATTTTATGTTATTGCAACGGTAAGCATACGCAATGTATATATCAGGAAAAGGTACACAATTCTGTTTCATTAATCATTTTTCGAAATCGAGAACTAAATTGTACAATCATGTGCAAAATTGTTGGGACATTGTCACATTTTTATGAGCGTTTTTATTTGAGTTTTGAAAAATATACAAAATGTATCAATTTGATTTGCAAACCTCCTCCCTCCCCCTGAGCAATGTTGATTAGTCTTTCAAATGACAACCGTTTCACATTCCCAAAACTCAACATTGATATGGGGGGAGAGGGGGAAATGGAAAAATGTAGTTGAAGTATTTTTCATATAAAAAAACAGATAATGTCCCAACTAGAAGGTATTTTTCGCATGATTGTAGAACATATTGGAACCCAGCTGTCCTGCTAGAGGGTATGATCTAGGCACAACCTGGAAACATAGTACTTAGCATGTTGTTAGCCTAATAGGTCTAGCTATGACTCACTTATTCATACTATATTGTATTGTAATTCTCAGTGCCCTACATGAGTTTCAAAACCTCCATGCCAAGTCGAAAGACAAGATCAATGACTTTGTAAGAGGACATTTCTATGGGTGAGTAAAACATAGGAGATGATCAAGTTGTTGTTGGTACTATATAATAATATTATATGTAAATTGAAAGTAAGAAATTATTTTTTTTTCCCCCAGACATTTTGATTTTGACTTGGACAAGACATTGTACTTCTTTGTGGCAGGAAGGTATATGTACTTGTATCTATCACCATCATTATCAATATCATCGTTATTATTATCCTTGCGATCTTCATTATCATTATTATTATCATCATTACCATTGCTTTATAAAATAACTATTTGAAATCATGTATTTTGATTGGTTGATCGAGGCACGTGCTTTATGAGAGCACACAGCACACGCGTTTGCATGTTGATCAATTTGTATTTTATAAAAGAAATAGAAAACTTTCTTTCTGTGTTGTATGTAGTTATAAAGCACTTGGGGATTGTAAGAACACTTGAGAAGTGTTGAGAAGCACTCCGCTTCGCATTGTGCTTCTCTTAACACTTCTCTCGTCTTCTGATAACCCTGCTTGCTTTGTAACTGCACACAGCATGTGCGCATGTTTTCTAATTCTTCAATAGTCATCATAATCTTTATCATTATCATCATTATCAAGTTAAGTTATTATTTGTATCCTTCCCAATAATTATCAAGATTATTACATGTATGACACCTCAAAATTTATTTTACAAAGCATTAATTCCATCAATAACTTCACATTGTGAATAATAATTATGTTATTCAATTTGTTGTGTGTTTCCATCAGATATGAGTATTTCAACAAGGGTGCTGACCTGTTCATTGAAGCATTGGCAAGATTAAACCACCATCTTAAGGTAAATGTGATGGTTTTGTGAAAAACAAGCTGCAACTACCCTTTTCTTTACCATCATTGTCATCATCACCAGTATCATCTTCATCATTGTCATCATCACTAGTATCATCATCATTATGATCATCATCATTGTCATCATCACCAGTATCATCATCATCATTGTCATCATCACCAGTATCATCATCATTATGATCATCATTGTCATCATTGTCATCATCATTATTGTCATCATCATTATTATCATCATTGTCATCATCAGTATCAACGCCATCATTGTAACCATTATCATTACCACTACCATCAACTCCATCCTCCTCCTCATTATTATGATGGTTCCCTATATCATCATCATCATCATTATCATCATCAATTATCAATCTTTATCATCATCATCAATCATCATCATCATCATCATCATCATCATCATCATCATTATCATCATCACCATCATCATCATCAATCATCATCATTATCATCATCATCATTATCATCATCATCATCAATCATCATCATCATTATCATCATCATCATCATCATTATCATCATCATCATTATCATCATCACCATCATCATCATCATCAATCATCATCATTATCATCATCATCATCATTATCATCATCATCATCAATCATCATCATTATCATCATCATTATCATCATCATCATCAATCATCATCATCATTATCATCATTATCATTATCATCATCATAATCATCACCACCACCACCATCATTATTAACCAAGATTGTGTTTTCAGTGTACAGGTTCTGACATGACAGTTGTTGCTTTCATGATTTTCCCAACACAAACCAACAACTTCAATGTTGACTCATTGAGAGGACAAGCCGTTACTAAGCAACTAAAGTAAGGATTATTTTATAGAATGCTTGTCTAGAACTTTATCCTTTAAAGTATGTTTGAAAGCCTGAAAAAACAGACGTTTTTTCGCTCCTCAACCAACTGGGAGAGTGGAGTTGTTCTTATTAATCCGTGAAACAAAGTGTATTAGTTAACGTGTGATAGTCAAATAACAACAAAAGAACACGATGGAATTAAGGTGCAATCATATCTAAAGAGTGTTTCACGGGTTAATGAAAAGAGCTCTAAGGTAATAGATCAGTTTCTTGTTACCTAGCACCGCTGTACTATTTGACAAAAGGCGAATTTGCACAGGGATAGCCTCAATACTCCAGTTTCATGATATCTAGCACCGCTGTACTATTTGACAAAAGGCGAATTTGCACAGGGATAGCCTCAATACTCCAGTTTCATGATATCTAGCACCGCTGTACTATTTGACAATAGGCGAATTTGCACAGGGATAGCCTCAATACTCCAGTTTCATGATATCTAGCACCGCTGTACTATTTGACAAAAAGGCGAATTTGCACAGGGATAGCCTCAATACTCCAGTTTCATGTTATCTAGCACCGCTGTACTATTTGACAAAAGGCGCATTTGCACAGGGATAGCCTCAATACTCCAGTTTCGTGATATCTAGCACCGCTGTACTATTTGACAAAAGGCGCATTTGCACAGGGATAGCCTCAGTTTAGAATAAATTCAAATGTGTTTTCTATTGTTAAGCCGGCAATAACATTTTTACGTGCTTGGAATTTGTGAATATTTTGACAACAAATCGAGGTTTAGCCTGTGCAAATGCGACCTTTGCAAATACATGTAGTACAGCGGTGAAAGATAACTGGAAACTGGAGTATTTCATTGCTACAGTGCAATTAAGTCATCGCATAGGTCAATGTCCTTTGAATAACGTTTCCAATTCTTGACACCTTTTTTGTTATTTTTATTCATCGTGGATACTTTGATGTTCAGGGAAACTGTCAATGAAATCCAGGATAAGATTGGCAAACGACTATATGAGAGTTGTGTGAAGTAAGTACATCAATATATAGCTCTGTAAGTCAGTCGATCAATAAATCAATAAATCGATCGATCCATTAATTCATCAATCAATTGATCGATCAATCAATCAATCAATCAACCAACCAATCAATCGGCCAATCAATCAATCAATTAACCAACCAACAATCAAACCAACCAATCAATTAATCAACCAATCAATCAACCAAGCAAGCAATCAATCAACCAATCCAACCATCAATCCATCAATCCATCAATCAACCAATAAGTCAATCAATCAACCAATCCATCAATCAATCAATCCATCAATCAATCATTCAATCAATCAACCAATCCATCAATCAATCAGTCATTCATTTAATCAGTCAATCATTTAATCACTCCATCAATCAATCAATCACTCAATCAATCATTCATTTAATTAATCATTCATTCATTCATTTATTCATTCATTCATCCATTCATTCAATCATTCATTCATTCATTTAATCTATCTAATCTGAAATCAATCAATCAATCATTTATTTAATTAATCATTCATTCATTTATTCATTCATTCATTCATTCATTCATTCATTCATTCATTCATTTAATCTATCTAATCTGAAATCAATCAATCATTCATTTAATTAATCATTCATTCATTCATTTATTCATTCATCCATTCATTCATTCATTCATTCATTCAATCTATCTAATCTGAAATCAATCAATCGATCATTTATTTTGTTTTCTATTTCTCACCAGGGGCAATATTCCAAACGGTGCAGATCTGCTAATGCCTGATGATTTAGTTCGACTGAAACGTTGCATACTTGGTGCACAGGTAATACTTTACGTAAAGCAATGCTGCGTAAAAAAAACTAATCCTATGCCATCTTTATTTAACGTTGCGCAATCGGCTCACAGGTAATACTTTACGTAAAGCAATGCTGCGTAAAAAAACTAATCCTATGCCATCTTTATTTAACGTTGCGCAATCGGCTCACAGGTAATACTTTACGTAAAGCAATGCTGCGTAAAAAAAATAATCCTATGCCATTTTTATTTAACGTTGTACACTCGTTGCACAGGTAATACTTTACGTAAAGAAATGCTGCGTAAAAATGTTTCTACAAGGCTGATACAAATTTATCTTCAAAATGTTTATTATCCTTCCCTCTACCAATCAGAATGCTTGTTTTATAATAGCTATTTCTTATTCTATTTTCAGCGTCCCAGTCTTCCTCCTATCGTGACCCATAACGTTGTGAATAGTTCAAGTGACTCTATACTCTGCCATTTACGACGATGTCAGCTATTTAATGGACATTATGAAAGGGTTAAGGTTGGTTTACGATTGAATTATTACTTTCTTCTAGTGTGAACCTAGCCTGCGTTGCTGGCGGTCTGCGGGGTGTCGAAGAAGAGAAAAGCTCTTCATCGCAACCCCGCAGACCGCCAGCAACGCAGGCTAGTGTGAACCAGCCCTGATCTTTACCGTTTTACATCCCTAAAGCTGATTTTTCGCGATACGGGTTGACAATTTCTAATACATGTTACTCGAGCCTTTTTTTTCGCGCAATATTCCTACGAATTCAACATGTAACATAGGACAATTTTTCGCGATTTCTGTAACGGCAACATCGTCCCCAGCTCAGATTGATCCCCCAATTGCATTCTGGGGAGGTGTTGCGCGAAAACAATCGACGACAATGCTGTTACACGCATCAACTTGCTGAATATTCGTCATTTCGCATTGCGAGTTTTTGAAGTTGAATCAAAAACTCTCAACGTGTTGCCGTATCGGAAAATCTGCGTACGGGGGCATGTCACACGCATCAATTTTTTTGCGCAACGGCATTTCGAGAATAATCGTCGCTGAAAATCGTTGCAGGAAACATCACCTTAATACCGTTTACCATGTTGTTTTTCTTTAGGTTATATTTCATCCAGAATTTCTGTCCAATATCAACCCTCTATTAGCAATGGAGTACGGCGAGTTTGTTCGTGGATGTCATTTAGGTGTATTTCCGTCGTACTATGAACCATGGGGATACACGCCAGGTATTATAATGGTGATGATAATGATGACAATGATGATGATGATGTTGTGGATGAAGAAGATGACGATTGTTGTTATTGTTGTTGTTGTTGCTGTTGTTGTTGTTGTTGTTGTTGATGTTGTTGTTGTTGTTGTTGTTGTTATGGATGATGATGATGATAATTGTAATGGCGTTAAATGGGAAATGATGATGATAATAATGATCATGGTGGTGATGATGATGACGACGACAATGATGGTGATGATGATGATAAATATATTGGAAGTGATTGTGGTGATAAGCTATAATAATCTGTGGCTGTTTGAAATTGGTCGCCAACGATCAAAATTGATTAGTACGTGTGTAACTAGGGAATGAAACTTTTTCGTTCTCACCTTGATATATTGGCGAGGCTTACTATAATCTTTAATCTTCGTGTCCGTGATGTATCAGCTATACATGATATGTCATTTACGTGCCTTCGGCTTGTGATTGTGTATGGCGCCGATACAACACAGTCGCTCATGTTGTAAACATTACGTAGTCTTTGGGTGTTTTAAATTGGTCGAAAACGATCAAAATTAACTAAACTTTCTTCCTTATCATCTTGATAGCTGAATAAAGTAAAAAGTAAAGTAACCTTATTTAACGTCGGTATAACTTGTAATAATAATAATAATAATAATAATGTTTGATACTTATAACGCGCATTTTAACATGACTCGATGATCAAATGCGCAGTGACAGTCATAGACTGATAAACTTGAAGCCGACGGTGCGCTCATTTTACTCCCCTCTCTCCATCAGTGCTCCGTTTTACGGGTATTTAAAGCTACTTTAAGGAGGCTCGGGTCAGTATTTTTCGCGCTCACCCAGCGACGTTTGAAAGGCCGTAGTTCCCGCGTCAAAGGGTATTTTGACAAGATTTTTTAACACTTGTCTACATATAGAATAAAGTTTTTTAAAAAGTTATTTTTAATAAAATCGATAATATTTTAGCCGACAAATGATAACGCCGCCGAATTTCTATGTAGCCTATTTTTGGGAAAAATCGACCTAAACTTTTAAAACCACATTGGCTACTTTAAAGCTGTTACCTAGGTCAACAATCTGGCAAAGTTTAAAAAAAATTCATCTCACCGATTTTGAATAAAAACGGGACAATTTTTTTCAGTGCAAAAAATCATTGTTTTATAATATTTACCGATAACAACGGACTTTGAAAAGATAAATCAAAATCCTTCCAACCAGGTATTAACAGGACATTTTTCTACATTGTCTGTGAATTTCAACAAATTTAGTCCACGGGATATTTTTTGGGAAAGGATATAAATCGGCAAAAGTTTGTCAGTTTTTGTGCAAAACTTCTAATTTTTACTTCTGAGCACGCTAACGAAAAAATCTGAGATAACTTTTTTTTATTTTTTAGCTATCAAAAGTTCACCATATTTTCAAGTGCGCCTCTAAATTTTATAGTGATTGAAATATTTTGAGGCGGTCAAATAAAATTCTGAACGTGGGTATAAAAAGCAAAAGCATGCAAATCATGTATAACTCGAAAATAAAAACAAACCGGCCGCTGCAAAGCGAAGGCAAATATACCCACGTTCAGAATTTTATTTGACCGCCTCAAAATATTTCAATCACTATAAAATTTAGAGGCACACTTGAAAATATGGTGAACTTTTGATAGCTAAAAAATAAAAAAAAGTTATCTCAGATTTTTTCGTTAGCGTGCTCAGAAGTAAAAATTAGAAGTTTTGCACAAAAACTGACGAACTTTTGCCGATTTGTATCCTTTCCCAAAAGAAATCCCGTGGACTAAATTAGTTGAAATTCACAGACAATATAGACAAATGTCCTGTTAATACTTGGCTGGAGGGATTTTGATTTATCTCTTCAAAGTCTGTTGTTATCGGTAAATATTATAAAACAATGAATTTTTGCTAGGAAAAAAAATGACCCGTTTTTATTCCAAATCGGTGAGATGAATTTTTTTTAAACTTTGCCAGATTGTTGACCTAGGTAACAGCTTAAAGTAGGCTATGTGGTTTTAAAAGTTTAGGTCGATTTTTCCCAAAAATAGGCTGCATAGAAATTCGGCGGCGTTATCATTTGTCGGCTAAAATATTATCGATTTTATTAAAAATAACTTTTTTAAAAACTTTATTCTATATGTAGACATGTGTTAAAAAATCTTGTCAAAATACCTTCTGACGCGGGAACTACGGCCTTTCAAACGTCGCTGGGTGAGCGCGAAAAATACTGACCCGAGCCTCCTTAAGCTACACGGAAAGGAGAGAAGTCGAAACAAGGATGTGAGGTCACTGGGAATCGAACTCGGGACCTCTCGCACAGAATGCCGCGCACTAACCAACTGTGCCATCCTTGCTCCTTTGAATATTGATAGTGATAATGATAATGATGATGACAATATAATGGTAATAATGTTGATGACGATGATTAATAATCATATTGGAGGTGACTGTGGTGATAAGCTATAAAAATCCATGGGTGTTTCAAATTGGTCGACAACGATCAAAATTAACTAAACTTTGTTTCTTATCAATTTAATAGCTGAATGTACAGTCATGGGTATCCCATCAGTCACCACGAACCTGTCAGGGTTTGGTCGATTCATGGCCGAACACATCAGTGACCCCACCTCATACGGAATCTACATTGTAGACAGACGCTTTAAGGGAGCAGACGATTCCATAAATGAGCTATTCAATGTAAGTATTAGATGATGAAAGTTATGATTATGATGATAAATGATAAGTTAGTTTACTCACAATTAATAACAAAAGAATAAATACTAATTTTTATTGTACGACTATTACGTGATTTTACCTTATAAGGAGAAGAGAACTCGGAAAATATGAAGCCGTATTTATCGAGTTATGTCCCGGTTAAACCGGTTTTGAACTCGACAAAATACGGGCTGCAGGCCACTTTTCACACAAAATGTTTCCAAACAATTGCTTACCAAAAAAAAAAAACATTTTTATCATAGAGTCGTATAATAAATAACTTATTTGTGATTTTCCCAGTAATACGGGCAGACATTTTACTCGTTATTCGCAACTCGTAAAATATCCGCCCGTATTACGGGAAAAATCACAAATAAGATATAAATAACTAATAATATTACAAAATATATTTGTACAGAAGTGTGTGTGGCTGTTGTTTACACTTCGGAGTCAACAGTCACCTAGTTTGTACTTTTTACATAATACATACATAATGACGATGATAAGGATTATGACAATGCTGATAATATGATGATGATAATGATGATAATGATATTGTGGTGTTGATATAATAGAGCGGATTTCGTATGACTGTGCAAACAGCACGGACACAGCACGGTACAGTATAAATGAAATTTAGTGAGTTTTTCCTGTGCCTATTAAAACCCCACAGGTTGGTTACGGCAGTGATTTCGAATGTCTTCATAGAAACTACGGCACGAACACGGCACGGCCGTGAGGGCACGGCACGGTCACGGCAAAAACTTCGAATCTTTATATAAGTTACGACACGGTCACGGCACGGTACCGTACGTTGCACAGTCATACGAAATCCGCCCTAAAGCAAGGACGGCTATTTAAACAATAGAGTAGTTGAATCGAGGGTTTCGATCGAAGTTTTGAGGAACATGCAGTTTCCAAGGGCAACTATTACAGCATTATGCCCGAGATTCTAACTGCTCTATTGTTTTTATTATTCAACAACAAAATTTTCCGAAGCGTACGAAAAGCTCAGCGGGCACTATGCGCTCAGTGATAGTATCCCTCCGCGGCGGGCACTATCACGTCAAGTGATCGCCCCTCGACCAATGAGAGCGGAGGAAAATTTGTTGTTGAATTTTAACATAATCGACATGATTAATTGGATGTTAATATTTAACTTAGTACATGGTCAGCTTCTGTAATCTTACCCGAAGACAGAGAATCATCCAACGTAACCGAACCGAGAGGCTGAGTGAATTACTTGACTGGAAAAGTCTTTTTAGGGTAAGAATGAATAATAGTGATATCGTCGACTATGACAACGATTATGATGGTGATGGTAATAGTAATATGATGATGATGGTGGTAATGATGATGGTGATGATGAGGATGATGATGATAATGGCGATTATAAAAATACTAATGATAGTGATGATGATGGTGATGGTGATGATGATGATGATGGAGATACTAATTATGATGATGATGATGATGATGGAGATACTAATTATGATGATGGTGATGATGGTGATGGTGATGGTGATTATAACAATACTGGTGATAGTGATGATAATAGTGATGATGATGATGATGATGGAGATACTAATTATGATGATGGTGATGGTGATGGTGATTATAACAATACTGATGATAGTGATGATAATAGTGCTGATGATGATGATGATGATGATGATGATGATGATGATGATGATGATGATGATGATGATGGAGATACTAATGATGATGATGGTGGTGATGATGATGATGGAGATGACAATACCTCACTGATGGTGGTAATGGAGATGATGTTGAAGGTGGTGATAAAGATGATGGTGATGATGATGATAGTGATAATGATGGTTATAATGATGGTGATGATGGAAATGATGATAATGGAGATGGTAATGACGATGATATTGATGATGGTGATGATGATAGTGATAATGATGGTAATAATGATGGTAATAATGATAATGAATCTGCTACTACTGATGATAATTTTTTTTGGCGGTGATAATATCAATCATTGTTTTTGTAGTTTTATTCGCGATCCAGGGTCCTTGCTCTTCATAAGCTCGACCCAAGCAAATACAAGAAACCAAACTTGTTTGACGAAGTGGTAAGTAATATATGGAAATAAAATTATAAATATATTCTACAAGCCTCCTCCGCAGGCTACTCCATAGGGATTCCTTTGTTGACGTGACCGGGATTCCTGTTGAAATATTTGGCAGGGAAAAACTGGGGATGAGTGAGGGAGAGAAAAACACGGAGGACGGCTCGTTTTTTCCCCTCGCCACAGGAAGTCCGACGAAGATATTAGATATGCCTTCGGAGGAGGCTAATATTCTACAATCTTGGCAAAATCTAAGGGAGACAACTTTGTCAGACAAGTATTTTTACCGTTTAATATTGTTTTCTACTCTAAAACATAATCTTCACGTCTCCCTCCCTCATAACAATGTTGAGTGTTCCTCTCGTTTCAGTCCACATTAACATTGATCCTTAGGGGGGATGGGGAGGGGGAGGAATATTTATGAATGGAAATTTTTTGCAAATGTGTAAATGACATGTAAAATTGTCTCCCCCCTTACGTATATTATTTTGTTATTCTTAAACTTCATTTATTGCTTATTTGCAGAAAACACAGTTCAGTTACCCTAGACCAGGATCCGCCCCACCCTCCCCCGCAGCGTCAGAGCATGGATCGGGCCCAGACTCCGAATCAGAAACCGAGGAAGACAAGCGATACCGTCTTTTTGAGAACTAAACCCGCGGGATGTCCAACTTACTCGCGGGATCACGCGCGCGAGATGTCCAACTAAAATGGTTCTATAATATATCGATATAATTTCAAGCATGTCACGAAAAAAAATTCACGCGTGGGATCTTATGATCACTCGCAAGATTTCACACGCGCGAGTTTACGTTTTATCATCTATAGTAAAATGCAGTATTTTCAATGTAGACTTGCGTTTGAAGGGAGGGAAATTTGGATGAGTGATAGAAAATGAAAAAAAAAAAAATGATATGGATTGATTGAGAATTACAACGTGTAACATGAAGGAAGAGCGATTTTTCCTTTTCCTTTTTTGAAACTTAAAGAGATATACCCATTCCCGGCGGTAAACTGTGTCGCACGCGAAGTGGAACGCCTATAAGCTAGTAGCGCAGAGTACTGTAGATGGGCGTAGTGTTTATAAGTGTTGGTATTGTGATGCTTATTTGCCAACCATTTGCACAATAGATTGTTTAATTTTCTTTGTTCTAATAACAATGGTTGGTTGGCAAAACCCCAACAAACTACGTCACTGTACGTACACCTATGGATAGGCGAGTGTAGTTTTTACAAGTGTTGGTATTGTGATGCTTATTTGCCAACCATTTGCACAATAGATTGTTTAATTTTCTTTGATCTAATTACAATGGTTGGTTGGCAAAACCCCAACAAACTACGTCACTGTACGTCCACCTATGGATAGGCGAGTGTAGTTTTTACAAGTGTTGGTATTGTGATGCTTATTTGCCAATCATTTGCACAATATATATTTTTAATTTTCATGTATCTGTGCTCTTTACTAGAATGCAAGGGATTTCATGGCCACATCGCCAACTTGCCAATGTGTTATTGAAAAATAACCATTTTAACTTATTAGACAACAAGAAAGGCGTGCCAAACGTATATTTTTTATTTTCCTTACTGATCCATGATCCTTTGCGCCACTAGCTTGTAAGCTTTTCATGTGTGACAAACTTTCTTGCAAAGGGTGCATATCAAACTTGTTGATGGAAGTATATATGGTTTATTTTGTAATCAATTTTTTTTATTGAAATGAAAATATAGTCCAATAAATTTATGAGAATTACAGTATTGAGTAATGATTGTAGATATTTAAAACATTTTTTCTTGTACGACCGTATAGAATGCAAATAGTATTTCGTGAAACATTAGTTAAATACTAAATAGTACAATTTTTGCTAAATAGATTCTCTTGTTTTCTATTATTTAATATAGCACTATTTTGTACGATTTAGTATGTATATTTCACGGAGTTCACATAGTTTATCCGTGAAACATTAGTAATTTACTAAATAGTACAATTTATGCTAATTCTATTGTTTTCTATTATTTAATGTAGCACTATTTAGGCCTCTTCTACACGAGTCCGATCTGGTTGAAACCGCATAGAAATATTTGCGTCCACACGAATCCGCGTATCCGGAGGATTCAAGTAAAAGTATGCGGTTTCGGTGACCGGATTCACTGGATTCGTGTGGACGATAGGCCGATTCGCATCAAAACGTATGCGGTTTCAAAAGTATCCGGATCCGTGTAGCCGGGGTCTTAGTACTATTTAGTATTTGTATTTCACGGTATATTGTTTGCACTCTACGGCGAAACGGCAGTCCCTATTTTAACGCAAACCATCTCCAACCAAAGGCGTTGAAGTCATCCTTATTTCTTTCTTTTCTTATTAATCTTAAATTTAAACGATAATAATAACAAAACATCAAAACGGGACTTTCGCGGGATAACGCGGTCGGATAATGCGCTAACTTTGCGGGTCAGTTTCATTCCCAAAGGCCAGCATATCGCGCTCTCATAACTGACCGAGAAGCACAGGGGTAGAAACAACAAAATTTTTCACCCACGCACTCAGGTTAGCCTGTGTTACAGCCGGAATTTTTCTCTCGAAAGTCCGTCTGTGAATCAGAGCAACGCAGCGAACTACACGATTATATTATACTAGATGCTGATTGGCTTTCGATGATGCTCTTTCTTACACGAACTCTCATTGGACAATTCAACACTTCCGGTTATGTTGAATTGTCCAATGAGAGCTCATGTAAGAAAGAGCATCATCGAAAGCCAATCAGCATCTAGTATATATAATCGTGTAGTTCGCTGGGGGCCAGAACACGGTTCGTTGCTCTGATTAGACAGACGGACTTTCGAGAGAAAAAGCTAACTCAGGTACGTTTGTGGAAGATGGCTCCCATCGACCATTACACGATACTTCTTGACGATGGAAAAACGTTTTACAGCCCAGGAGATGAAGTACGAGGGAGAGTAAATCTGCGTTTGAATGGTTCAATTACTATACGAAGAGTAATTGTTGGTTTTCACGGCGAAGGGCATGTGACTCACTACAGCAATCGAACGCATTATGATTACAGACAGCCATTTTTTAATTATCAGGCCGTGGTTTACGACGTCAACAAAGAAGGTAAGAGTTTGACATCTCATTTAAACAAACTAAATCTAGGGTTTTCCTCGTCCGACTGTTCTATTTATTATACAATATTTGTGTACAAACTTGTACTATAGTACAAACACTAAAAGTGTGCAATGCTTTGCACTATTTATAATGGTAATTGAACTAAGTGGAGTGCAATTTGGTCTGATATCAAACGCGCGATTACAAAATCACACGACCGCGTAGCGGGAGTGTGATTTGTAATTGCAAGTTTGATATCAGACCAAAATTGCACGACACGAAGTTCAATTATCACTTTATTATATCCATTTTGATATCTAATAAAAAACATGAAAAAATTACTCGATTTTCTGTGCATTTTAGAGGTAATTCAGTGCAAAAACTATGTTAAACCCGACATAATTCAGTGCAGTGATAACACGATGCTGATTGGCTAAGAAACAATAGAAATGTTTTTTCAACCAATCAGAATAGAGTTTTCTTCACAACTGAAAATTCGTGACAAAAATCCAAGATGGTGGACATATGGCCAAAAACAGAGAAAAAACTGTTCAAAAACTATCAAAAAATGCTTATTACGAATAACAAAAGCTTCCTCATTGAAGAATGGGACTAAGAGTTTGTATGTGTGGAGTTTCAAGATTGCAAATAACCATTTTGAGAAGATTTTCCATCGATAATGATGTCGCCTTTCTCAGCCGTCGACCACGATAAAATTCACTACACTTTCAAGATGAAATCAGATAAAATACTGACTTTTTTCTTCACATTAACCAGCAAAAGGTAATATTTTGTTTAATTGATAGTGGTGTCATTGTTCAATTTCGAGTAAAATGCTTTAATAAAGTGGAGTAAATCATCGTTTTTTCAGCAGAAACGGCAAAGTACAACTTTTCAAACTTTGTTTTTACCTCAAGTTTTTGACGTCTTTTGTACTAAAGAAAGCTTTATATGTTATAAACTAATATTTTTTGTTGTCCTTGATATTAAGATAAGTGTAATAATTGTTTTTCAAGAAGAAAATAAAATGATTTAGTACGGTATGCATTGACGATATTTCAGTTGTTTTGAGTGTTGTTGTCTCTTCTTTTCTTCAATTTGGGTTAATTTGCACTCATTTGTCTTTCACAGAGCTAAATTGCACCGTAATTACCTATACAAACTAAGTAAACTCTAAATCTGAGATAAACTTAGAGTATTTATTTTTACAAATGGTGCAATAAATTCAAAAAATGATGCAATTCATGCTCATATCATAGCTGCTGAGAGCCAATCAGAGTACAGGATTGCTTGGTGATATCAAAATGGATATAATAAACCACTAAATAGTGTTGGTTAAACAATAGAGAACAATAGAATTAGCATAATTTATCAGTATTTAGTGGTATTTATGTTGCACACTTTTTGTGTTTGTACTCTAATACTAACTGTACTAATATAATTGTTGGTAAATAGAGTGCGAATAGTAGAGTGCAAATAATCTATCTGTAAATTATAAAATATTTGATTTAAATCGCGCGCTCTGATTGGCTGAGAAGCGTTCTCTATAACTCAACAGTGCACGGAGCGTCGATTTGTTTGATTTTAACTACTGAATATTTTATAAAAGGAATAGAAAACTCGGCAGCAGTGCTCTATCGAGTTATAGAGCACTTGGGAATTTGAAGAAGACTCGAGGAGCGTTGAGAAGCACTCCGCTACGCGTCGTGCTTCTCTTAACGCTTCTCTCGTCTTCTTAAAATTCCTGCGTGCTCTATAACTCGATAGAGCACGCTGCCTTGTTTTCTATTCCTTCAATATAGATTACTTAAGGTAGTAGGATAATTTGGATAACAAACTTGTCATTTTTTACCGTTTCTGAATGCTATATAAATATTTAAGATTCAGTTTAGCTGGGTTAAACTTCCATTTTTTCACGAACAACAGAATAAACAGCGAAAAACCTTGTATCCAAGCATGTTATTTTTGTTGAAATTTGAGAGAAAACTCAACACTGTGACCTCTAGGGCGCGATGTTGCAGCTCCGACGTTGACAAGTAATTTAGTAATCACGATATACTTAGAACTACAAAAATCCTTCTTTAAAACACATATTTTGATTGTAAAACACTTTCGGAAAGTATTTAATATCAAGCTACAAAGGTTTAAGACTTTCAGCAGTAGTTTAGGCCTTGTTTTGAACGGATAAAATTGAAAAGATCAAGTTTCAAGTATTGCGTTACCAGTTGATAAGGGGTGGACCATTTGACTTTTGAGGGGGGAAGGGGGGGGGGGATGTTGGATGATTTTGTCCGTGCAGGAAATTTTTTTTAGCCCACCGGCATGCATGCGCACAGAATTTATTTTATAGAAAAGCAAAGATTTCAGTGGCAATTTTGGCTTGCAGGAATTTTTTTTCGGCGCTCCGGCCCGTGCAGGAAATTTTTTTTCAAAATCATCCACACCCCCCCCCCCCCCCCCCCCACTCAAAAGTTAAATGGTCCACCCCTAAGGATTACGTTATGTGTTTAATATACCTCGTGTGGCTTCCGAGTCGCTTCGCAGTACAAATCGCAAATTTGTCGTTGATATTATCGATCGAGTATCGAAGCAATATTGACTTTCTTTGACATGAAACAAAATGACGAATATTCGACGTGATTTGAGCTTTTTTTATATAGTGTGTAGTGAATTACTTTTTGCAGTGAACTCATCTATAAATGTTATAATTTTTTTTACTTTCAGCTATGTACCAGCAGTTCAGAGGTAATTTTCAAAATGGTGAGTTCTCATTCCCATTCATCTTCAGGATTCCCCCTGTCAATCTACCATCTAGTTACCATGACAGCACTGGGTCTGTCAGTTATTGGTTGGATTCAGTTATCGAGAGACCAATGTGGTTCAATGAGAAAACTGCTGTGGCAATCTTTGTGATGGAACCGGTGGATGTGAATACCCCTGAATTACAGGTAATAATCATTGTGGCAGTGATAAGATAAGATAAGATAAGATAACTTTATTTACCCATGGTATGTCCTTCAGGAATAAATACTAATTAAAATAAATCAAAATAAGATTATATATATATTTACAAGGAAATATTTAATATTATACTAAAGCTAATCTATGGCTACAATTAAATACAAATAATAGAAAATAAAATCCTGCTCTAGCTACCAGGACGCCGTGCAAACTGACTGATGATTAGGGGGGTTTCATTAATTAGTATGGGTGGGGGGAGGGGTTGGCAAAATCACCTGATGCCCAGTTTATTACTGAAGCTGCATACAATTTGTAACAACCCCCCCCCCCCCCCCCCCCCCACCCTATATAAAGCTTCCGAAAATAATTTAACCCCTCTACAATACCCCCCCCCCCCTACAACCCCCCCCCCCCCCCCCATACACTAATAAATGGTACCGATGTTTACCACGATGTTGATGGTGCTGTAAATTATCTTGTTAAAGTAGAAGATGAGACTGGAGGCTAGTGGTAGTGCATGATGATCGAATTTCTAAAACCTCAAACTACAATCATTGTGAAAATTAATTGGCACGATTTTAGTATTTCATCTCATAGTCACTACTTCTGAATCATTTATTTTAAGAATTATAACAGATTACCCCCCACATCAATGTTGGTGTGAAATGATAGCACATTGACAGGTCAACCACATAAGCACCAAACAATGACTCCCTCCTCAACAATGCGAAGGGGTTGGGGGGGGGGGGGGTGTAGTGGAATTTCAGCAGTGCTAAAATTACTTTATAGCATTCGTGCCAGCACTTTTGTCAATGATTGTAGATCTCCTTGCTGTCTGAGATACAGGGGTTTCTCAGTAATTTTGAACTTACAGTTATTTACAAAAAACGTAGAATACTGAATAGTGCATACTGAATAGTACGTGCATTGCAAGACCGGATTGCATTTTGGGTCAAGTAATATAGTTTAAAGTAAAATATATGATAGTTAGTTATTTAGTTAGTTAGTTATTATTGTCTGTGGTGATACCATTGTCCCTTGCATGTCAGCTGTTAACCTTGGAGTTGTCTTCGACCAATGTATGACTGGGGTTCTCCAAGTTAACAATATCTGTAAAGCGTCTTACTTTCACTTGCGAAATCTGTCAACTATCAGGAAATACTTGACGTCTAATGCTGCTCAATCTGTTATTCATGCCTTTATCTCTTCTAAACTTGACTACTGTAATGCTCTACTTTATGGACTTCCTAAATATGTTGTTGAGAGGCTGCAACGCATTCAGAACTCTGCTGCCCGTGTTGTCACTTTTTCCAGGAAATTTGACCATATAACTCCTGTGTTGGTTGACTTGCACTGGTTGCCAGTGTATTACAGAGTCATCTTTAAGATGCTGTTGTTGACCTACAAGGCCTTGCATGGCCTTGCTCCAACATATCTGTCTGATCTTCTGTGTTATCGTACTTCATCTTATTCTCTCCGTTCTGTTTCTAATAAACTTCTGGTTGAACCTAAGGCTAGGCTTAAGACTTATGGTTTCAGATCTTTTTCGTTTGCTGCCCCAAGATTGTGGAATAGGCTCCCTTTTGTGATCCGCTCTTGTACCACTGTTCCTTCTTTTAAAAGTAAGCTGAAAACACATTTATTTACTCTGTTTCTAAATAATAGTAATTATATCTAGACGTATTATGTATTTATCATTTATTTATTATCATTACTTAATTAACGTTGTAAATATATATCGATTGTAGATATTGTAAATAGATTAGTATAGTTGTAAAGCTCCTTGGACAATTTGGATATGAGCGCTATATAAATAAACATTATTAAACATTATTATTATTCTTAGTTCATTCCATTCAAAATAATATACGAGCTTGTTATTGGTAGTAAATATCGCTGTATATGTGTTATTAACTACGAATCAATGAGACCCACAATGCCCTTTGGTCTTGGAATGCACTATTCAGTATTCAATGTTTTTTGAAATAGCTTTATCTTTTTCCAGCAATGTCAAACCAAGCAACAAGAAACAGCTATTTGCTGTTGTTGTGTAAAAGGTGGTAAAGTCAATGTTTCTGGTAAAATCAACAAAGGTGGTTTCAACGCTGGAGAAGTTATTGAAACAAAATTCTTTGTTGAGAACCAATCAAACAGAGAGGTGACGTACACTGAACTAATCTTGACGCAGAAGCTGAGAAAGAAATATGGAAAAAGTAATGATGAAGATGATGATGATGATGATGATGATGATGATGATGATAGTCATGATTTGCATTAACAGGTTCCCATTTAAATCTGTACTTTCCCATTTAAATCTGTACTTATGCAAATTGTGTTGATGTGTGCTAAACACACAGATCAACCAATCAGAGTATATTATTTCTGAAGTGAACTTCTCTGATTGGTTGATCTGTGTGTTTAGCACACATCAACACAATTTGCATAAGTACAGATTTAAATGGGAACCTGTTTATGATTGTAGTGATGGTGGTGATGATGATGATAATGATGATTATTACTATGACTATGATGATGATGGTCGACAATAAAAATGTTGATACTACATGTAGTTAATTATATAGTTGTGATAAGTAGGATTATGATGATTGTGATAAAGATAATTATGAAAATACTGTGTTATAAATGGAAACTAGTGAGTAAACTAGTATAGACTGCATCAGTGTTTGATATAAATGATAGGTAGTAGAATGAAATTTGTAACACCGTAAAAAATAGAAATAGAAACTAGCGAGTAAACTAGTATAGGCTGCGTCGGGTGTTTGATATAAACAATAGGTATAAGAATGAAATTTGTAACACCGTAAAAAAATGTTAACTTAAATTTACTTTAATGGATACTAGCGAATAAACTAGTATAAGCTGCGTCGGTGTTTAATATAAACAATATTAGGTAATAGAATGAATTTGTAGCACCGTAAAAAAATGTTGACTAAACTTGACTGACATTGAAATATAAATAGATACTAGGGAGTAAAGTAGTATAGTCTGCGTCAGTGTTTGATATGAACAAAAGGTAATAGATTATAATGAAATGTGTAACTCCGTAAAAGAATGTTGATTTAACTTTACTGACGTTTCGAGTATTAGCCCTAGGGTAAAAGGTGTTTTTACTTTAGTTTTACTCTGAAGAAAGGCTAAAGCTCAAAACATCAGTAAAGTTAAGTCAACATTTTTTTACGGTGTTACAACTTTCATTATATTACCTATCATAAAAAATTTTGACTTAGCTTTACTGACGTTTGAGCTTTACCGGCTTCGTCGGAGTAAACAAAATTGTGATTAATTGTATTCTTTATTATTATTTCATTATTTGCCACTAAAACAGATGGTTATGATGTAATCAACAAGTCATCAACAGTCGCTAGTGTCAGGGGTATTGGGGTACCAGTAGGCCAGGAAGAAGATGTTACAGGCATGAGATTAACAATACCAAACTCACTGCCACCAAGTACTACACTAGAGGATAGCATTGTGATGGTATCATATACAGTGGAGGTAAGTGGTGGTGATGATAATAAAGATGATGTTGATGATGATGATGATTGTAGTGAAGATGAAGGATGTGATGATGATGGTGCAGATTGTCATTATGATGGAGATGATGATGATGATGGATATGATGATGATGATGAATATATATGATGATGATGATGATGATGATTATTATTATTATGGTAATGATTCATGTCATGATGATGATGCTTATTATTATGATGTTAATAACTATTATGACGACGATGTATGTGATGCTGAATATGGTGATTATGATTATGATGATTATGACAATGATGAATGTAATTATGATTATGATGATTAAGGAGATTATGATAATTATGATGCTGATGATTATTATGGCAATGATGAATGTGATGATGATAATGAGGATGATGATAGTGGTGATAGAGATGATAATGAAGTTTTCCATGGCAATATATATTGCCATTTATTGTAGATCTTGTGTGTCACATTTGTTGTGGCACTCTTTAATTGTAAATTGTGTGTGTGTGTCTTCTCGTGTGTCACATTTATTGTGGCACTCTTTAATTGTAAATTTTGTGTGTTTTTTTCTTTGTTAGTTATTAATAAAAAAAAAATATTGCCATTTCAATTATGATTGATAAAGCATGCTATTCTTCTTCTTTTCTAGATTCCCCCCCCCCTCCCCCCTCCCCCCCTGGGAGGAGCTCAATTATGATTGATAAAAGCATGCTATTGTTCTTGTTTTCCAGATGATTGCCCATGTAAAAGGATACCCTCCCCTCCCTTCTATGGGAGGAGATCAATTATGATCGATAAAAGCATGCTATTGCTCTTGTTTTCCAGATGATTGCCCATGTAAAAGGATACCCTTCCCACTCCCCCTGGGAGGAGCTCAATCATGATTGATAATAGCATGCTATTGTTCTTGTTTTCCAGATAATTTCCCATGTAAAAGGATACCCTTCCCCCTCCCCCCTGGGAGGAGCTCAATTATGATTGATAAAGCATGCTATTGTTCTTGTTTTCCAGATGATTGCCCATGTAAAAGGATACCCTTCCCACTCCCCCCCCCCCCCCCCCCCCCTTGGAGGAGCTCAATTATGATCGATAAAAGCATGCTATTGTTCTTGTTTTCTAGATGATTGCCCAAGTAAAAGGATACCCTCCCCCCTCCCCCCTGGGAGGAGCTCAATTATGATCGATAAAAGCATGCTATTGTTCTTGTTTTCTAGATGATTGCCCAAGTAAAAGGATACCCTTCCCCCTCCCCCCTATGGGAGGAGCTCAATTATGATTGATAAAAGCATGCTATTGTTCTTGTTTTCCAGATGATTGCCCATGTAAAAGGATACCCTTCCCCTCCCTCCTATGGACGATCTCAATTATGATTGATAAAAGCATGCTATTGTTCTTGTTTTCCAGATGATTGCCCACGTAAAAGGATCCTGTGTTTGTGCAGGTAGTATTGAGTTTCCTATCAAGATTGGCTTCATACCCTCTCCTACAGGTTCTGACTGGAGAAGGCTGGTACTCCAAGCTGCCACTCAGTTAGTTAATGCACAGATAGAGCAAGAAGAACAGGCAAGGAGACAGGCTAATCAGGGGAGAGGTGATAATAGTGGTGGTTTTGATGATCGAGAGATGCTGGTACGTGCTTAATGCTTAACAAATACAGCACAATTTTCAAAAAATCGACCTCGACCAGAGGTGGTCGTAAGGGGGGGTTGTAAACTTTAAAAACCGCACACAAAAAATCGACCTCGACCAGAGGTGGTCGTAATGGGGGGTTGTAAACTTTAAAAACCGCACACAAAAAATCGACCTCGACCAGAGGTGGTCGTAATGGGGGGTTGTAAACCTTAAAAACCGCACACAAAAAATCGACAAAAATTGCACCAAAATTTGCTAAAATCCGCAACCACAAGATTTATAAATCCTCAAAACCGCATTTAAAATAACGCGAAACCGCATCACCGAAAACCCTTACGCCCTCCTCCTACAGTATTAGATTGGCGCTAAGTTTTGGCAACGCACGACTTAAAAATTCTTTAAATGCCATCTAATACTGCTACCCGATCTAATTTCTTAGTCTTCGTGTTAAATATACTAATATCCGATGGTTGACATGGCTTTGAGACTTTCAAGCAACAATTTTGCCCTTTTTTAAGCGTTTATTTGACATTACATATATTAATACATTTGACAGTGTATTGGGTATGGGTATGAAAAAAAATCGCAATATTTTCGTGAAAATGGTCAACATTCACCACAATTTATCTTGAAATCAAGCACGGCGACCCCTTTTTTATTCCATATTTCAAACTCTTCCATTGTTTGACCACAAACATGGCTGCCACCAAATCCCTCTATAGATATGTATACTAGTAAAAAATAGTTTAATGTAAATTGCGACAGCGGTAAACACGCTATAAAATATAGTTTACTGTCCAGGTGATCTCGCTTCGAAGCGCGCAAAGGATTGTTTGTCAAAACGAATAGTTCCAAAATGGCGCTTCGAGACAAAACACTTTCGGTTACTTTTATATTTAGGCATTTGCGTTTTTTTTTTTTATTCTTTTTTATCCCTGATAGAGCAACAGTGAACTTTTATTGTCCATGTAACATAGAACTTTCTAATGTAAACTTATTTTAAGGATGTATTTATCGAATGTTAACACGGGAAACAACTCTCTCGAACGACGCCATCTTGGAACTGTTGGCGATGCAACAGAAATACCTCTGATTGGCTAATACTAAACGGAAGTGCGCGCGCGAAATCACCTGGTAGATTTAAAGGCATGCCGTATTTACTCAAATAAGTGCCGCATTTTAACCCTATAATGTTACTTTAGAACAGCATCGGAAATACATTTTTATCAAAAGCTATATTCTTCAGTTCAAAGTAATTATATTTCACCGCTCGCCCATTAAGCTATCTTCCCGAATATTCGTAGTTCTGTTCAAGAAGGGGACAGTGAAATCGAGAAAAAATTTAATACGCGCGGCCGCGGCGCTTAAACGAGGAATTACGGTACTTTAATTTTGTAGCATACATTATAAATGTTGCCTTATAAAGTAGTGTATTATAATCTTAACGATATCAAAAGTTACATCTAAAAATGACGCTACTAAAGTAGTATGGTACCCTTATTATACAGCTTTTTTTTAAAACGCTGAATACTCCATGTGCATTCCAAGACCCAAGGGCATTGTGGGTCTCAATTATCAGTTGAAATAAAAAAGAAATATTAACGGAGTGGCCGTACTAAGCGGGTAAATTTTATAGAAAAAAAAATGTATGGGCATGCATTTCGTCGGGACTTAAAAAACTGGTCGCATTATTAAGCGGGTGGCCGTAAGGCGGGGTTCCACTGTATACAGCTATCTTCTTCCTATATGTTTAGTTAGTATATTTTTTCCGATAGAATGCACTAAGAAGAAAATAGTTTTTTTTTTCTTTTTTTTTACTTGAGACAATATTACATGTACCTGAATGCATTTCGGTCTTGGAATTTTACCACAATAAAATCATAAAAATTGAGAAAGTTCGTCTCATGACATGACGTGTGCACCGTTGTCTGGACTCTTATATACCTATTTCAATTAACGTTGTCCATCTGGAATGGTTGATCTGAGACCGATAAGAATTGTGGGAGCTCGTTAAACTGCAAATGCACTATTATAATCACGCTTGAATATTAATGAAATACTGTTATCTGTAATTCAGCACCATTCAAGTGTGATTAAAACAATTTATTTGAAATTTAATGAACTCCCACAATTCCTATCGGTCTCAGATCAACCATTCCAGATGGACAACGTTAATTGAAATAGTTGTATACAACGGCAAATCAGCCAATCAGATTGCGAGATTATCGGTAGTTGTGGTAAAATGCAGTATCCAGAATGCAGTATTCAGTATTCAACGTTTTTTGAAATGGCTGTTTATTGACATTGATAACTTTGAACAATACCAGGTATTGTAAAATCATGTACCGGGATCTAAAATATTTTATTGTAAATCACATTTAACATATATTATATATTAACATTGATAGTTTTGAACAATACCAGGTATTGTAAAACCATGTACTAGCTAGATCTAAAAGATCTTATTGTAACTCACTTTTACTGTGCGACTCGCCGTACCGTAGTCACTTACAAAAACTTTTGATGAATGTTTGACATTATTTTGACATTTTTTCAACCAATCAGGTACAACTTTATATCGACAGGCGGAGACTTTAGAAACTTTGATGTCTGTACTGATTGGTCCATTGGAGATGGACACTGAGATGGAAAAATGTCAAAATAATGTCAAAAATTAATCAAAAGTTTTTGGATAAAGTGACAACGGTACGGCGAGTCGCACAGTAACATATTATATTACAGATCTAAAAGATCTTATTGTAAAAGACATTTCTTGAATAATAAACTAAACTTAAGATAAATATCAATAAGTTTAAAGTTTATTGATTACAAATTTCCTTAGAAAGAATTAGTTTTATTGCAAATTTGATTTTCAAACATATACACCTAATTGCAAGAACTTTGTCCTGACTTTTGTAATTTAGTGGGAAAGGAATTAATTAAAAGACAAAAGAAGATCACTCAAGCTGAACTCTTTCTTCAAATAAGAGTTCAGCTTGAGTAATCTTCTTTTGTCTTTTAATTAATTCCTTTCCCACTAAATTACAAAAGTCAGGACAGCGTTCTTGCAATTAGGTGTAACTGACTAGCTTTATTTATTCTCATTGAAACTATTTAGAACAAATTGCCATACTATTGATGTCCAATATCAGTAATCGGTCTTTTAAGATAAATTCTCATACAGAATTTCTATTTTTGTCTTACTAATGGTACTCTGAACCAATTGGGTGAGCACAATCATATTGACGGGTCACAAAATGTGCAGGAATTTTCTTCCGTGTTTTTCCTGGGCCAACGTTTCTGTGGACTGCTGAAAAGAGTTAAGATACGGTTGTTGTTTCATGCTAGCAGAAGCAACTTTTCCTTGCGTACCGTTGTTGAAGATGGCTCCAATTGACAAGTTTATGATCATTCCTGACAATGTAAAAGCGTTTTACAGCCCAGGAGATGAAATAAGTGGAAGAGTATTTCTGAGTTTGAAGAGTTCAATGTCCGTACGAAAAGTGACTGTTGGTTTTCACGGCGTAGGACATGTTGCTTATAGCACCAGTCAAACGATCTACAAGTTGACTCAGCCATATTTTGACTATAAAACCGTAGTTTACAGCGTCTATAACGAAAGTAAGATTTAAACATCTTTATCTAACTGTGTATTTTGTACAAACGTATGGATAGAGCGAAAACACTAACAATGAAAAAAAAGAAAATATTTACTAACTAATAGTTTCGTGAATACAGTGGAACCCCGTTAATCCGGCCACCGAAGGGGCAGCCCAAAGTGGCCGTATTGACGGGGTGGCTGTATCAAGCGGGTAAAATTTATAGAAAATGTATGGGCATGCATTTCGTCGGGACCTTAAAAACTGGCCGCAATAACGGGGTGGCCGTATTAAGCGGGTGGCCGTAAGGCGGGGTTCCACTGTAGTTACGTTTAGTGAATCCATTCAAACATCAACAATCTTTCTCAACACTGGATACACCTGGAAAACAACAACACATCAACATCATTTACACCTGATTTCAAACCATTCAAACGTCAGACAATAATACGAAGGGGCATAAGGGGGAGAGGGGGCATAAGAGTGGGTTGGAAACCGGAACACCGCGCAAAAAATATCGACAAAAAACTGCACAATTGCACCAACATTCGCTAAAAACCGCAACCGCAAGATCTTTAAAACCTCAAAACCGCAAATATCAATGAAAAAACGCAATGCAGCACGAAAAATAACGCGAAAACAGCAAAACCTTACGCCCCCACTCCAATACCAACAATCTTTCTCAATATATTCTTCACTTGCAGCTGAAAACCAGCAACTCGGGGGAAAATTTCCTGCTGGTGAGTTCTGGTTCCCGTTCATCTTCAAGCTTCCCCTTGTCTGTCTGCCGTCAAGTTACCGTGACAGCAATGGGTCAATAAGGTATTGGCTAGATTCAGTCATAGAGAGACGTATGCAGTTCGATGAGAAAACTGCCGTGGATATTTTTGTGATGGATCCTATTGATGTGAATACTCCAGAACTGCAGGTGATTATCTTGGGATTATGGTGAGAATGATTGTGATGATGGTTATGATGAGGATGGTGATGATTATGGTAGTGATGATTATGATGAGGATGGTGGTGGTGATGGTGATGATTATGGTGATGATGATTATGGTGATGATGATTATGGTGATGATTATGGTGGTGGCAGTGATGGTGATTATGCTTATGGTGATGATAGTGTTAATGATACGATTATGGTGGTGATGATGGTGGTGGTGATGATGGTGGTTATGGTGATGGTGCTGATGATACGATGATTATGGTAATGATGATGATGATGGTGTTGATGATACGATGATTGTGGTATAATGGTACGTGATGATGATGGTGGTGATGGTGTTGATGATACGATGATTAGGGTAATGATGATGGTGATGGTGTTGATGATACGATGATTATGGTAATGATGATGGTGATGGTGTTGATGATACGATGATTATGGTAATGATGGTGGTGATGATGATGGTGGTGGTGGTGTTGATGATACGATGATTATGGTAATAATGGTGGTGATGATGATGGTGGTGATGGTGTTGATGATACGATGATTATGGTGGTGATGATGATGGTGTTGATGATACGATGATTATGGTTATGATGGTGGTGATGGTGATGGTGTTGATGATACGATGATTATGGTTATGGTGATGGTGATGGCGTTGATGATACGATGATTATGGTTATGATGGTGGTGATGGTGATGGTGATGATGATACGATGATTATGGTTATGGTGATGGTGATGGTGTTGATGATACGATGATTATGGTAATGGTGATGGTGTTGATGATACGATGATTATGGTGATGGTGATGGTGATGGTGTTGATGATACGATGATTATGGTAATGATGATGGTGATGGTGTTGATGATACGATGATTATGGTGATGGTGATGGTGTTGATGATACGATGATTATGGTAATGATGGTGGTGATGGTGTTGATGATACGATGATTATGGTAATGATGATGATGGTGGTGGTGATGGTGTTGATGATACGATAATTATGGTAATGATGATGGTGATGATACGATGATTATGGTAATGATGGTGGTGATGATGATGGTGGTGGTGGTGTTGATGATACGATGATTATGGTAATAATGGTGGTGATGATGATGGTGGTGATGGTGTTGATGATACGATGATTATGGTGGTGATGATGATGGTGTTGATGGTGATGGTGTTGATGATACGATGATTATGGTTATGATGGTGGTGATGGTGATGGCGTTGATGATACGATGATTATGGTTATGATGGTGTTGATGGTGATGGTGTTGATGATACGATGATTATGGTTATGATGGTGATGGTGGTGATGGTGTTGATGATACGATGATTATGGTAATGGTGATGGTGTTGATGATACGATGATTATGGTGATGGTGATGGTGTTGATGATACGATGATTATGGTTATGATGATGGTTGTGGATAATTACTGTAAGATCACCACCCTCACCGTGAATAATGTTTAACATATCTTTTTCCAGCAATGTCAAACCAAGCAACACGAAACAACTATTTCCTGTTGTTGTGTAAAAGGTGGTAAAGTCAATGTTTCTGGTAAAACCAACAAAGGTGGTTTCTACGCTGGTGAAGTTATTGAAACAAAATTCTTTGTTGAGAACCAATCAAACAGAGAGGTGACGTACACTGAAGTCGTGTTGATGAAGAAACTGTGTAAGAAGTATGGAGAAGGTAATGTTGATGATGATGATGGTGGTGATGATGATGATGATCGTGATTATTATGATGGTGGTGATGATGATTATGATGGTGGTGGTGATGATGATAATAATGGTGATAATGATGGTGGTGGTGGTGGTGGTGATGGTAATAATGGTGATAATGATGATGATGGTGGTGGTGCACGTGGTGGTGATGATGATAATAATGGTGATAATGATGGTGGTGGTAATGATAATGGTGACGGTGATGATAATGATGGTGGCGGTGATGATAATAATGGTGATAATGGTGGTGGTGGTTGTGATTATGATAATAATGGTGATAATGTTGGTGTTGGTGATGATAATGAAGAATGTGATGGTGATGATAATAAAGGTGATATTGATGATGATAATGGTGACGGTGATGATAACGGTCATGGTCATTTGTGATAATCATAATCATAATGATACAAATACTGTGACAGCCTAATAAATTGTGTCTCTATTTACCACCATTAATAGACGATGGTCAAGAAGACACGGACATGTCAGTGGTTGCTCGTGTCAGGGGTATTGGTGTACCAGTAGGCCAGGAAGCAGATGTCACAGATATGAAATTGACAATACCAGACTCACTGCCACCAAGTACTTCACTAGAGGATAGCATTGTGACGGTATCATATAGACTTTTGGTAAGTAATGATGATGATAATAAAGATGATAATGATGACGATGATTGTAGTGAAGATGAAGGATGTGATGTGATGATTATGGTGAAGATGATGGATGTCATTATAATTATGATGAAGATTGATGTGATTATAATTATGATGATGATGGTGATAACGATAATAATGCCCATATCTTTAATACCACCATATATAATGAGGATTTATAATGATGATTTCAATAATGATTGATAAAGTATACTATTATCATTCAGATGATTGCTCACGTGGAAGGAGCCTGTGTTTCTGCTGTGCGTGTCGACCTTTCCATCAAGATTGGCTTGATATCCTTCCCTACTGGATGTACGCCGTCACACTGGAAGACTCTGATTCTTCAAACTTTTTCTCGGTCAGTTAATGCACAGTTAGACCAAGAAGGGCAGGAAGGGCAGACAAACCAGACGAGAGAAGCAAGGATACCACAGTTGACTTGTGCAGGGCCTTTGGTGCCAGAGATCTCTAGTGACGTCATACGTCACACTGACGTCACACCCCTGTTAAAACTTCTTTCCTGTCTGTGTAGCTGTTAGTAGCTTAAACGCCCATTTACACTAGTGGAGACCAAACCTGAAGGGTTACAGCTTAAAATAAAGTAAAAAAGAGTAAAGAGCTGTATTTTAGGTGGGAAATCCCTTTAGCCGCAGCTAGTCTTCCAGAGAGCCGACGGTGCGCTCATTTTACCTCCCTCTCTCCATCAGTGCTACGTTTTATGGGTATTTTTAAAAAGGCCCTAGCAATTTTGTCGCGCACGAAAACTTTGATTTAAGCAGCTTTAAGCCAACTTAAAGCTGCTTAAAGTTGTTCAGTTCAGCTTTAAGTTAGCTTTAAGTGCCGCGTAAAGCAGTTTAAAGGTCACCTTTACGTACCGAGTGTAAAGTTTGCTTAAAGTCAACTTAAAGCTGTTGGTACAACTTTAAGCTAGGTTTAATTGCGACTTAAAGTTGCTTAAAGTTAACTTTTAACACGTTGAGCATAAAGGTAGTGTAAAGTTTACTTAAAGTTTAGCGAACAACTTTAAGTTATTACTTAAAGTACCTTAAAGGTGTTTAAACGTTAAGCCTAACCTACACTGTAAAAACTGCGTGTTTGAAACATATAGCAAATTTAAAATAAAATGAACTTTGACCATAGTGCAAAGTTATTGCAACATTTATTGCTAACTGTTACAACGCTCGTAGAGGGCCTGGGCCGGGGATATTTATCCCCGGCCCAAGGTGCTTTGCAAACTTTACAGAAGACCGTTTGAAAGATTTGGCGCCCGTTTCTTTGTGGCGATGGTGACTGATTTCAATCACAATTAAAGGCAGTCCAAGACTGCATGTGGCTATAGTTTAATGTCTGTAATGCGTACACGCAAATTGGTATTTAGAACTATATTGTACTTATCATTGTTCACGTTGTTTATAAGTGATAATCAGCTGATGTAGAATGTTATTTTCTTCTAAAAGGTTTAGATTTGTTATTGTTAAAAGTTGATATATAAATGAAGCATTGAAAATAAAACATCGAAATGTTTTTACATTGTTTGATTTTGATCAAACAATATTAGTGTGGTATTGATTGGTTTTTATGCAGAAAGAGGGGAAAATACAGAAAATAAAGTCAATTTCTTCATGGCTATGTTGTACTGAAAAATATGCAGTCTAAGACTGCATGCAGCTTCTCGTTTATTTTCCAAACATTAGAAATAATTTTAAGTCTGGCGAAGAGTATGGATTCTCAAGTTGAGTGGAAGAGTAGATATAAGTAAGACATGCATTTGATTGGCCAGGTATCTTTGAAAGAAAATAGGCAGTGTATGAGTATATGGTATTGCAGAATGTATGTATAGTATAATCTTTTCATAGCTTTATGTAAATTACTCTATTATAGAAAATAAATGTTGCATTGAAATAAACAAAATACACACATTTCATAACACAACATTTGTTTTAATAACTTATTAACAAATTAATAACTTAAACATAAACAAATTAATAACTTGAACATAAAATTCCAGATAGATTAGTACTTTTCACTAATGTTTGCCAGTGTTTTAATTATTGGCATCTAAAGGAATATTACTACATTGCTTTTTGAGTAGTAAATTTTAAACATTTGTATCAAAATAACAGATATACAAGTGCTTTTTCACAGAAATTGTGTAATTACTTTCGTTGCTTTGTCAACTAGCAGTTTTTGTTCCCCTGCTGTTAATAAACTCAGAAATTTTTGCTCCCCGGAGGGAAGTTTCGAAACAGGAAGACAGCGACTCTGGATAGCCGTGAAGCCAAACAAACACTTCGGTTGAACGGTCGTTTTGACATCATAAAATCGCCGCATATCATCCAAAAACCTGAAAAACCTTTGATAAACCAATACTTTACAATTGCACAGAAAACTGTGCCTGGATATTGACGATAAAAGGGGGAAATTCATGATGAAAAAGAGACAGCTCACCTTCAAATCTAACTCGAGCACATGTCACGTCTCACGTCGCTCTAAGTCACGTGCTCAAGTAACCATGATAACGTGCTCAAGTCTCCGCAGACCGCCGGCTCAAGTCGAGCTAACAACTCACTCAACAGGACGACATAGTGGCTTTCGCCTTTGGCTATAGCCACAAAAATGAACTTTTTACCCGGTTAGAATCGCTTATACGGAACCCAAGTGCTTGTATATCCTTCAGGAAGAACTTGTTGCTATCTGACGTGTTAAAAAGAATGACTTGCTGTCCTTAATGCCGTTTAACTTCTTCAGGTAAGAACCCTTCGAAACAGCAACACTTTGACAAGTTACTATAGTTAGCATTATATAGCACTATAACTAAGCTACAGATGTGATTCTTGACTTCTTTTAAAGCTTTAAAATAAAGAAAAACGATTATTAAACTATTTGTGAAGCGAAATGATTTCTTTGACTTCTTAACCAAGGAATGAACTCGAAGCAAATATAGGACGCCAAGTCGAATCAAAGCGGCCATCTTGTCGAAATATACTAACTCGCTCTATATGTTAGCTACAAATATGACTATTGGCTTGTTTTAAAGCTTGAAAAGAAAGAAAAACGCTTATCTTTTTTATATTAACTTTTTGTGAAGCAAAATTATTTATTTGATGTCTTTAAAGCAAGAAATATTAGTGTTATTCATAGGCACATCTAGGGGCAAGATGGTACTAATTTATACACAATCATATACTTATATGCTTCTTATATATCAAAATATAATACTCTCATTCCTTTTCTTTTCTTGTTGAACGTTGTTCTTCTGATATTTTTTCTTATTAAATTGTTTTAAGCAACATATTTGTAGGAACACTATTGTAAGGGGGCAAGATGGTACTAGTTGGGGGCAAGATGACAATGGGGCACCTTGAACCATATTATCTAACTCAAACTGCTATATAAACTGCATTACCTAAAATTGTTTGTTCCTCACTTTTAAACAGAATTTTAACGGAATTAAGACACTATCAAAACCATCATGGTTGAAATTAATATACTGAACTAAATATTTATTGTTATACTAAATATTTGATTGTTTATATCCACAGTTCTAACTAAAGAAGAAGAAGAAGTAGTACTGGTATTCTATCTGGGCACAAGTGAATATGTCTATATATATAGTAGCATTATTAGTAGCTGGTAGGAATTACAGAATAGGTTAATTGATTACTGTGCGACTCACTGTACCGTAGTCGCTTACAAAAACTTTTGATTAATTTTTGACATTTTTTCATCTCAATCAGATACGCGTTTATATCAAGAGGTGGAGTTTTTTATATCGAGAGGTGGAGTTTAAATCGAGAGGTGGAGACTTTAGAAACTTTGATGTCTGTAAATTATTGGTCCGATTGAGATGAAAAAATGTCAAAAATTCATCAAAAGTTTTTGTAAGTGACTACGGTACGGTGAGTCGCACAGTAAGTATCTCGGTCATGACCGGTATGGTGTCCAGACTGTGATTTGAAATAACAATATGTTCAAACAAATTTGTCAAAATTGTCAATTTGTCATTATATTAATCTCCACTTACTTTTATCATTTATTGTCAACCATCATCACAACTGGTGTTATCACCATTAACACTGTTGTCATTACTAACATCATCATCTCAATTACTATCATTTTTATTATCATAACCCTACACTATTATATATATTAATCATTATATTAATCTCAGACTCCACTTTTATTAGTGTTATTGTTATCACAACCAGTATTATCAACATTAGTACTAGTATCATTCTTATTATCATCATCTCCATCATGATACTAGTACTAATGTTGATAATACCGGTTGTGATAACAATAACACTGATGAAAGTTAGTGGAGATTAATACAATGATTAATAATGACAATACTGATGATATTAGTGATGATGATGCAAGTAACAGTGGAGATGAATAAATATAATAATAGATTAATAATGAACTTTAGTGACATAGAAAATTATATTTAAATAATAGATAATGTAATGATATGGTTAATGTAAAGGATAATGCTATCAATAATAATGTGACAATAATAATGATGAATATAAGTGATAAGGAATATGATGGTGTACGGTGGTGATAATATTTAGACATGATAGTGAATTATCACAACCGTACACCGTTATATTACTTATCATTTATATTAATCATTATCACCAGCATTATCCTCCACATCATTAACCATATCATTATATTATACATTATTTATTTAAGAAATATAAAACAGCGCGCATGTCTATGTACTGTGGTATAAACACGCTTGGAGATGTAGAGCATGAGAGAAGCAAGCTTAGAAACACGAGCACAGCGAGTGTTTCTCTTGCTTCTTGAGTGCTCTACATCTCCCAGCATGTTTATATCACAGTACATAGACACAAGTGGCCGTTTTATATTTATTTTATGAAATTTTTTCGTCATTTTCATTCTGTTCTCTCATATAGACATGGCCATCAACCAATCAGAGCGCACGTTAGATACCAAAAATTTTATAAATATCATTTTCTATGTCACTTATTTCATTTATCTATTATTATATTATTTATCTACACTGTTACTTGCCATTATTATCATTATTATTATTATTATGCATATTACTGTTATCGATGTGGATGAGGTATGATCGTCCGGGGTAGTGCAGTCTTGAGAAAGACTGATGGTGTTGGTGACTGACGTTTCGACAACCTGTGCGGAAGTCATCTTCAGAGTAAAGAAACGAAAAGATGTGACACATCGTTTTCGTTTCTTTACTCTGAAGATGACTTCCGCTCAGGTTGTTGAAACGTCAGTCACCAACACCATCAGTCTTTCTCAAGACTGCACTACCCCGGACGATCATACCTCATCCACATCAATTACACCTGGGATCAGACCATTCACTCTTATTACTGTTATCATTATTACACTTTATCATCATCACCACATTCCATTTTGATATATGGCTTGAAAATTTCTCACATTCATTTTAGTGTGTGTTTAATGTATTTTATTCATTCAATAATGAGAGATTTGGTGATAAAATATTTACAATGTAATAACCTCTTAATATTATTTATTGTCTATTTATCATTATCTATGTCATATTTAAAATATAAATAAATGTAAAAAGTTTATTTAGTCAAATTTGAGGTCTGTCAAAAGTCATATAGTGCATAGTACAAATATAATCAGTGTGTAAGATTATTGGCTTAAGGACCATCAGGTTTGACCAAATAATTATTTGAATATTTATATAGAGAGAGTTAGAATAGCATTATGTCATCATATACTACCAAGATCAGAATGCTTTGTTCACTTTCTACTGTGAAATAATATTTCACATGGGAATTAAAAGTTTGGATAATAATTGAAAGTTGTAAAACATTCTGATACCTGTAGTTACTTGATGCCATCATGGCCTAGATTGCATTAGTGGTTTTCACTTGCCCATGAAAGAATGTTCAGTATTTTAGTAGTTGGCTCTAAACATGATATTTTCTTTTAATTTTTATCAACCAATTAAGAACTAAATAGTCATGTTTCTTTCAAAGGCAAATGCAAAATCACTATTTATTGAACTTCATAAAATAATGGCTTGGATGTTCAAAAGGAAATTGTAATATATTTATATTGTATGGTGATTATGCCAACAATTGTAAGTTAAAGTTGTATTATATTAAATAAATTGTATTTTGAATCTTGATGTCTTCTAAAGAGTTTTGTATAATATATAAAATATTAGGTCAGGGTGGTTATTGTATATTACTTAGGATGAATCATGAAAGCAAAAGATTAAAAATACTGTGCCTGAACTTTTAATAATCCATTTTAGGAATTTTAAGTGCGATTTAAGCTCCCCTAAAAATGCTCAAACCAATGATTTAAGGAACTTTAAGTGACATTTAAGCTCCCTTAGAAATGCTCAAACCAATGATTTAAGGAACTTTAAGTGACATTTAAGCTCCCCTAGAAATGCTCAAACCCATGATTTAAGGAACTTTAAGTGACATTTAAGCTCCCCTAGAAATGCTCAAACCAATGATTTAAGGAACTTTAAGTGACATTTAAGCTCCCCTAGAAATGCTCAAACCAATGATTTAAGGAACTTTAAGTGACATCTACATCAGTTTAAAGTACCCTTTAAGCAACTTTAAGCAACAACTTTAAGTCAGCTTAAAGGGCGTGTCTCTTTAAGCAGCTTTAAATCGCAGCTTAAAGCTGACTTAAAGTTGAACTTTACGAAACTTAAAGTTCACGTAAAGGAGTTTAAAGCAATACTTTAAGATAGCTTTAAGCTAACTTTAAGCTCGCTTAAATGTAATTTTTCATGCTGTGGATGATTTCAATGGCGATTTTATCGCAGCTTTGTCGCCGCAATTTCGAATACGCTCGAATTTAGGAGACAGAAAATCGCAGCAAGTTGCACTAAATTTCGAGCATGTTCAAAGTAGTGTTGATAAATCTTAAGTTCTTAAGGAGGCTCGACTCAGTAATTTTCGCGCCCACCCAGCGACGTTTGAAAGGCCGTAGTTCCCGCGTCAGAGGGTATTTTGACAAGATTTTTTAACACTTGTCTACATATAAAATAAAGTTTTTAAAAAAATTATTTTTAATAAAATCGATAATATTTTAGCCGACAAATGATAACGCCGCCTAATTTCTATGTAGCCTATTTTTGGAAAAAATCGACCTAAACTTTTAAAACCACATAGCTTACTTTAAAGCTGTTACCTAGGTCAACAATCTGGCAAAGTTTTAAAAAAATTCATCTCACCGATTTTGAATAAAAACGACACAATTGTTTTCAGTGCAAAAATTCATTGTTTTATAATATTTATCGATAACAACAGACTTTGAAAATATAAATCCAAACCCTTCCAGCCAGATATTAACAGGACATTTTTCTACATTGTCTGTGAATTTCAACAAATTTAGTCCACGGGATGTTTTTTGGGAAAGGATATAAATCGGCAAAAGTTTGTCAAAACTTCTAATGTTTACTTCTGAGCACGCTAACGAAAAAATCTGAGATAGATTTTTTTTATTTTTTAGCTATCAAAAGTTCACCATATTTTCAAGTGCGCCTCTAAATTTTAAAGTGATTGAAATATTTTGAGGCGGTCAAATAAAATTCTGAACGTGGGTATATTTGCCTTCGCTTTGCAGCGGCCGGTTTGTTTTTATTTCACCTTCTTTGAGTTATACATATTTGCATGCTTTTACGTCACGCACGCGGACTCACTGGCAAGCGTGAAAATTAGAGTAGTTATTTATTATCTATAGATAAATATACGTGTTCTCTTCAGGTTTAACAATATATACTGAAGAGAACACACGATTTTCGTTCAGTTATCCGATCTTGGCGTGATAGACGGTGTGATATAAATTTTCACGCTTGGTTAGTCAACGTGCGTTTCGTAAAAAAGCATGCAAATATGTATAACTCAAAGAAGGTGCAGTGCATCGATCAAGGTATCATACACATTGATTTTATAGTTTAATAGATAATTATTTAACATAGAGTTGATATAGAGATAGATAGATAAACCTTTATTTAAGCAGGGTAATCCATTCAGAATACTGGGTATTCTGTTATTTTTGGTACTCCCCTATATTTGCTATACGGATATGTGCCGCCCGATAGGGTATGGTTTTTCGGCTTTTAGGTCTGGGGTAGGGTATCATTTTTTTACAATTTGTCTGGGGTAGGGTAAGGTTTTTGTCTGGGATAGGGTATCTATTTGACATTTTGTCTGTTGTTTTAGCCTGCTATAGGCTACGTTTTCTGCCGGCACAAAAAACGATTTAAATTCAATCAAACAATTAATTGGCAAATATAACCGGTTTTTTTTTCTTTTTTTTTTTCTTTTTTTTTAGTCTGGGATAGGGTGTACAATTCTTATGTTTAGTCTGGGGTAGGGTATTGCTGAAAACCAGCAACTCGGGGGAAAATTTCCTGCTGGTGAGTTCTGGTTCCCGTTCATCTTCAAGCTTCCCCTTGTCTGTCTGCCGTCAAGTTACCGTGACGTACAGGTCTGGGTCAATCAGGTATTGGCTAGATTCAGTCGTAGAGAGACGTATGCGGTTCGATGAGAAAACTGCCGTGGATATTTGTGTGGTGGATTCTGTTGATGTGAATACTCCAGAACTGCAGGTGATTATCATGGGATTATGGTGAGAATGATGAGGATGGTGATGATGATGGTGGTACTTGGTGGTGGTTATTATGGTACGTAGTGATGATGGTGGTTATGATTATGATGATGGATGATGGTTTTGATAAGGATGGTGATGATTATATATGGTGATGATTATGGTGTACGTGGTGATTATTATGGTGATGATTATATATGGTGATGATTATGGTGGTGGTGATAGTGGCTATGATTATGGTGATGATAGTGTTAATGATACGATTATGGTAATGATGATGGTGGTTATGATGGTGGTGATGATGGTGGTTATGGTGATGGTGTTAATGATATGATTATTATGGTAATGATGGTGTTGATGATACGATGATTATGGTGGTGATGGTGTTGATGATTATGGTAATGGTGATGGTGTTGATGATACGATGATTATGGTTATGATGATGGTGATGGTGTTGATGATACGATGATTATGGTAATGATGATGGTGTTGATGATACGATGATGATGGTGATGGTGTTGATGATACGATGATGATGGTGATGGTGTTGATGATACGATGATTATGGTAATGATGATGGTGATGGTGTTGATGATGATGGTGATGGTGTTGATGATACGATGATTATGGTTATGGTGATGGTGTTGATGATATACGATGATTATGGTAATGATGCATGATGGTGGTGATGGCGTTGATGATACGATGATTATGGTTATGATGATGGTTGGTGTTATTACTGTAAGATCACCATCATCACCACCCTCACCGTGAATAATGTTTAACATATCTTTTTGATTATTATTAAAATATTACATTATTATTATTTTTCCAGCAATGTCAAATCAAGCAAAATGAAGAAACTGTTTGCTGTTGTTTTGTAAAAGGTGGTAAAGTCAATGTTTCTGGTAAAATCAACAAAGGTGGTTTCTACGCTGGTAAAGTTATTGAAACACAATTCTTTGTTGAGAACCAATCAAACAGAGAGGTGTCGTACAGTGAAGTCGTGTTGATGAAGAAGCTGTGTAAGAAGTATGGAGAAGGTAATGTTGATGATGATGATGGTGGTGATGATGATGATAATCGTGATTATTATGATGGTGGTGATGATGATTATGATGGTGATGATGATGGTGGTGGTGGTGATGGTGATGGTGGTGGTGGTGCACGTGGTGGTGATGATGATAATAATAGTGATAATGGTGGTAATGGTGATAATGATGATGGTGGTGGTGCACGTGGTGGTGGTGGTGATGATGATAATAATGGTGATAATGATGGTGGTGGTGGTGGTGATGGTAATAATGGTGATGATAATGATGGTGGTGGTGGTGATGATGATAATAATGGTGATGATAATGGTGGTGGTGGTGGTGGTGATGGTAATAATGGTGATAAGGATGATGGTGGTGGTGCACGTGGTGGTGGTGGTGGTGATGATAATGGTGACGGTGATGATAATGACGGTGGTGGTGGTGATGATAATAATGGTGATAATGGTGATGGTGGTTGTGATTATATGATAATAATGGTGATAATGTTGTAGATGGTGATGATAATGAAGACTGTGATGGTGATGGTGGTGATGATGATGATAATAGTGATGATGATAATGGTGACGGTGATGATCATGGTCATAATGATACAAATACTGTGACAACCTAATAAATTAATTGTATCTCTATTTACCACCATTAATAGACGATGGTCAAGAATACACGGAAATGTCAGTGGTTGTAAGTGTCAGGGGTGTTGGGGTACCAGTAGGCCAGGAAGCAGATGTCACAGATATGAAATTGACAATACCAGACTCACTGCCACCAAGTACTTCACTAGAGGATAGCATTGTGACGGTATCATATACAGTGGAGGTAAGTGGTGGTGATGATAATAAAGATGATAATGATGATGATGATAATGGTGAAGATGATGATGGTGATGATGATGGTGAAGATGATGATGATGATGATGATGATTATGGTGAAGATGATGATGATGATGATGATGATTATGGTGAAGATGATGATGATGATGATGATTATGGTGAAGATGATGATGGTGATGATTATGGTGAAGATGATGATGGTGATGATGATGGTGAAGATGATGGATGTGATGATGATGCTGGATGTCCTTATAATTATGATGATAAGAGTGAATGGTCTGATCCCAGGTGTAATCGATGTAGATGAGGCATGATGCAATAAATGATGATGATGATAACGATGATAATGGCCATGACGTTGTCTTTGATAGCACTATATAGTGATGATTTATAATGATGATTTCAATAATTATTGATAAAGCATACTATTATCATTCAGATGATTGCTCACGTGGAAGGAGCCTGTGTTTCTGATGTGCGTGTCGGCCTTCACATCAAGATCGGCTTTATCCCCTATATGTACACCGTCAGACTGGGAGACTCTGATTCTTCAAACTCTCGCTCAGTCACTTAATGCACAGTTAGACCAAGAAGAGCAGGAAGGGCAGGAAAACCAGATGAGAGAAGCAAGGATACCACAGTTGACTTGTGCGGGGCCTTCGGTGCCAGAGGTCCCGAGTTTGAATCCCATGCAGTGACGTCACAACCCTGTTTGAACTTCTTTGCTGTCTGTGTTGCTGTTAGTAGCTTTAAGGCCCATTTACACTAGTGGAGACCAAACCTGAAGCATTACAGCTTCAAATAAAGTAACAAAGAGTAAAGAACTGTATTTTACGTGGGAAATCCCTTTAGCTGCAGCTAGTCTTCCCGAGAGCCGACGGTGCGCTCATTTTACCTCCCTCTCTCCATTAGTGCTCCATTTTACGGGTATTTAAAAATTATGAGCAACTTTTTTGACTTTTTGGAGCAACTTGCGGACAGCCATTACCTATACTATCAAGGCTAGTGCAATAACGAAGTGTGGTATTTAATAGTACTATAAGATTAGATTATATGTTTGTTGGCGTACAGTGACGTAGTTTGTTATGGTTTTGCCAACCAACCATTGTAATTAGAACGAAGAAACAATTACAAAATCTAAATTTAGCATCACAATACCAACACTTATAAACACTACGCTCTATGATCTTATAACACATATTTTTATAGAAATTATTTAGACTCCTTAATGTCTATGAACAAATTTTCTACCAATACATCGACTAAAATATCATAAAATTGGTTTTATAATTTAACAGACAGGATTTGTAATTTAAATTATAATACATAATAATTTAACATTGATATACAATATCATAACTGTCATCTTTGAAGAATGAGTGTACTGAAGCACTAGCTAGAGTACTCAAGTCAAGATTCTCTTTAAATTTGCTGTGTCTTTTGTGATTGCCTATTAAAATAGTGAACCAAAAATATGATGTAGAGAAAATATCATTTTATGACGTCATCACTTGAGTACTCTTATACTTTGAAGGATTTTGGTGAAAACATTCCTACTGCGCAGGTCACAAAATACTCACGCTGCGAAAAAGTTCACTTGAACCATAGTTAATATGCTTGAACTATATGCTTGAATCAAGTGTCAATTACTTAAAGTTATAGGTCCATGGGGTATGTAGTATATTTTCACTATAGATCAGTATCAAAAATGACTTATTACAAGTCCAGGTTCACTTCTTTTTAAGTGCAACTGAATCCAAATTGTACGATACTTTTTTGAAATCTATAACATGTTAAAAGAAAAATTAATGATACAAAAAATTTTTGAATTGGTTAAATTGACGAATTTTAAAATCGTTTACATTTGAATTTACTACTTACCCGGTTGACCGGCTAAGTTTAAGTAGTTTCACTTGATTCTAGTGAGTTACTTTTTGCATGCATGCAGTGCAGGATTGTGCTTCCTGCGTATTTTTCCAGGGCCAATATTTTTCGTCGCGCTTGCGCAGTAAGAATTAAGAACGGCTCTTGGGGTGAGATTGCGGAAAAGAAGTTAGATTCGTTATGTTTACCTAATAGATTAAATTAGCGCCCAAACTTGTATTCGAAAGTTCGAAGTTCTGGTCCTTTTATCCCCTTTTGTCAGACTTTGACGTGTCATATTTTTCCATCCGGAGTTTGTTCGATTGAAATAATTAACTACAGCGCACTAGTAGACGGTCAACATTTGATATCTCAGTAATTCGGTTCTTGAACATAGTTGTGCAAGATGAGATTGCAATCTAAATGTTCCATATCAGCATAAAATTCTTTCATATTCGACGTGAAAAGGAATTTTAGCATCAAAACAAACGCATGCGCATTACAATTTGCCCATGTGCTGCGGAGGAGACTAGTTAGTGTGAACGTTTTGAAAATAAACATTTTAATTATTTATACAAATTTTGTATATTTTTAAAACCATATATTCTCCCATAGAATGCTTATATGAAACCACAGACACATAGCTTGGGCTACCTGTGGTGATATTAGAAGATGTTTGTTGGATAGCATTTTTCACTGTTACTAAAAACAGATATTATAAAGCCTTGTGGGATGGAAATGTGGACAAACTTTGTAAAAAAGGCTTCGATTACAATGAAAGGAAGATCAATATCAGTCGAAAAATTATAGTTTTTCTATTAATTAGAAACAACAAGACAAAAAAAACCATAGTACAGCATATTAGTATGTATATTTAAGGCTTCGCTTGTCCGCATTTCAATCCCATAATGCATCATCGTGACGTCATCTCTCATCTCTGGAAAGTGCTATTGTTTCTTACTAGCAGAGGTAGCAGATGTCCTAATGTATCATTGTTGAAAACTCGCAATAGGTAAAGGTACAGTGACGTATTTTGTTATAGTTTTTCCAACCAACAATGTAATTAGAAGGAAGGAAATTAAAAAATCTAAAAATAGTTCACAATTAAATTAGCATCACAATACCAACACTTGTAAACACTACGCTCTCTTAATACATATATTTTTATAGAAATTATTTAGAATGTAATGTCAAATTTTCTATCAATTCATCGATTAAAATATCATAAAATTAGTTTTATAATTTAATTGACAGCATTTGTAATTCTAATTCTAATACATAATAATTTAACATACAGTTGATATACAATATCATAACTGTCATCTTTGAAGAATGAGTGTACTGAACCACTAGAGTACTCAAGTGTGACGTCACGAAAAAAATAAATTTTGGCTTTTACAATTTTTGGTTACCAATTTAAACATGCAGCTATCCCAAAAGAACCCAGAACAACTTTCTCCGTCCCCCCCCCCCCAAAAAAAACGGTTGCTACGCAGGCTAAAAATTACTTACTACAAGTTTAGGTTCACTTCTTTTAATAAACGAATCACCGGCTGAAAATTAGTGAGAACATCACTTGGATCAAATGCCATGGCTACTGATCTTAAGTTGGAATTTACTACTTACACAGTGGACCGGCTAAGTTTAAGTTATTTCAATTGATTCTAGTGAGTTACTTTTTGCAGTGCAGGAATGTTCTTCCTGTGTGTTTTTCCAGGGCCAATATTTTTCGTTGCGCTTGCACAGTAAGAATTAAAGAACGGCTCTGGGGGTGAGATTGCGGAAAAGAAGTCAGATTCGTTTGCTGTTGCTTGCTAGCTAGCAACGACTGCTTTTCCTAACGAGCTGCTGTTGAAGATGGCCCCGGTTGACGAGTTCACAATCGTTCTAGACAATGCAAAAATGTTTCACAGTCCAGGAGATGAAATAAGTGGAAGAGTATTTCTGCGTTTGAAGAGTTCAATGTCCGTACGAAAAGTTATTGTTGGTTTTCACGGCGTAGGACATGTTACTTATACCATCAATAAAACGCACTACGATTTGACTCAGCCATATTTTCACTATGAGACCGTAGTTTACACCGTCGACTATAACGAAAGTAAGATTTCTAAATTTTTTTTAAAAACATTTTTATCTAATTGTGTATTTAGTACAATCGTGCGGATAGAACGAAAACACTAACCCATCAACAGTCTTTCTCAACACTGCATACAAAATGCAACTGGAAAATCACTTACCTTATTTCAAACCATTCTACGTCAGACACCAATACGAGGGTAGCCTGATTTTCAGAGCGGGCCTGGGTCCTCTTTGAAAATCAGGCTAATACGAGGGGGGTATAAGGGGGAGGGGGGGTTGGAAACCGCCAAATCGCTCAAAAAATCGACAAAAACCGCACAATCGCACCAACATTTGCTAAAAACCGCAACCACACGATTTTTAAAACCTCAAAACCGCAAATATCGTTGAAGTAAAAAACCGCAATGCCGCACCAAAAAAATAACGCAAACCGCACAACCTTACGCCTTAACTCCAATACCAACAATCTTTCTCAATATATTCTTCACTTGCAGCTGAAAAATTAACTGCTGGTGAGTTCTGGTTCCCGTTCATCTTCAAGCTTCCCCTTGTCTGTCTGCCGTCAAGTTACCGTGACAGCAATGGGTCAATCAGGTATTGGCTCGATTCAGTCATAGAGAGACGTATGCGGTTCGATGAGAAAACTGCACTGGATATTTTTGTGATGGATCCTATTGATGTGAATACTCCAGAACTGCAGGTGATTATCATGGGATTATTGTAAGAATGATTGTGATGATGAATATGATGGTTATGATTATGGTGATGACGAGGATGGTGATGATGATGATTATGGTGTACGTGGTGATGATTATGGTGGTGATGATTATGGAGGTGATGATGGTGGTGGTCATGAATATGATGGTGATGATTATGGTGATGATTATGGTAGTGATGATGGTGGTTATGATTATGATTATGGTGATGATGGTGTTGATGATATGATGATTATGGTTATGACGATGGTTATATGGTGATGATGATGGTAGTGATGATGGTGGTTATGATTATGGTAATGATGATGGTGGTGATGATGGTGGTGATGATGGTGGTTATGATGATGGTTATGGTAAGGATGGTGATGATTACTGTAAGATCACCATCATCACCACCCTCACCGTGAATAATGTTTAACATATCTTTTTCCAGCAATGTCAAACCAACCAACATGAAACAACTATTTCATGTTGTTGTGTAAAAGGTGGCAAAATCAATGTTTCTGGTAAAATCAACAAAGGTGGTTTCTACGCTGGTGAAGTTATTGAAACAAAGGTCTATGTTGAGAACCAATCAAACAGAGAGGTGACGTACACTGAAGTCGTGTTGATGAAGAAACTGTGTAAGAAGTATGGAGAAGGTAATGATGACTGTGTGGTGATAAATGATGATGATAATGGTGATAATGATGATGGTGGTGTTGGTGATGAATGATGATGATAATGGTGATAATGATGGTGGTGATGATGATAATGGTGATAATGATTGTGGTGGTGATGATAATGGTGATAATGATGGTGGTGGTGATGATAATGGTGATAATGATGGTGGTGATGATGATAATGGTGATAATGATTGTGGTGGTGATGATAATGGTGATAATGATGGTGGTGATGGTGGTGATAATGGTGATGATGATGGTGGTGGTGATGATAATGGTGATAATGATGGTGGTGATGGTGGTGATAATGGTGATAATGATGGTGGTGATGGTGGTGATAATGGTGATAATGATGGTGGTGGTGATGATAATGGTGATAATGATGGTGGTGGTGGTGGTGGTGATGCATGGTGATAATGATGATGGTGGTGTCGGTGATGATAACAATGATGATAATGATGGTGGTGGTGATGATAATGGTGATAATGATGGTGGTGGTGGTGATGCATGGTGATAATGGTGATAATGATGATGGTGGTGTCGGTGATGATAACAATGGTGACAATGATGGTGGTGGTGATGATAATGGCGATGGTCATGGTGTTTGTTTTGGTGGTGGTGGTGGTGATGATAATGGTCATGGTCATGGTGGTTGTTCTGGTGGTGGGGGTGATAATGGTGATAATGATGGTGGTGGTTGTGGTGATGATAATGGTGATAATGGTGGTGGTGGTTGTGGTGATGATAATGGTGATAATGATGATGCTGGTGGTGATGATAATGGTGACAGTGATGGTGATGATGGTGATGATAATGGTGATGATGATAATGGTGACGGTGATGATAACGGTCATGGTCATTTGTGATAATCATAATCATAATGATACAAATACTGTGACAGCCTAATAAATTAATCGTGTCTCTTTTTACCTGCACCATTAATAGACGATGGTCAAGAATACACGGAAATGTCAGTGGTTGCTCGTGTCAGGGGTGTTGGGGTACCAGTAGGTCAGGAAGCAGATGTCACAGACATGAAATTAACAATACCAGACTCACTGCCACCAAGTACTTCACTAGAGGGTAGCATTGTGATGGTATCATATAGACTTTTGGTAAGTAATGATGATGATAATAAAGATGATGATGGTGATGATTATGGTGAAGATGATGATGATGATGATTATGGTGAAGATGATGATGATGATGATTATGGTGAAGATGATGATGGTGATGATTATGGTGAAGATGATGATGATGATGATTATGGTGAAGATGATGATGATGATGATTATGGTGAAGATGATGATGGTGATGATTATGGTGAAGATGATGGATGTCATTATAATTATGATAATGATGGATATGATTATAATTATGATGATGATGGTGAAGATGGATATGATGATGATGATGATGGGTGTCATTATAATTATGATGATGATGATAACGATGATAATGGTCATGACGTTGTCTTTGATAGCACTATATAGTGATGGTTTATAATGATGATTTCGATAATTATTGATAAAGCATACCATAATTATCATTCAGATGATTGCTCACGTGGAAGGAGCCTGTGTTTCTGCTGGGCGTGTCGGCCTTCCCATCAAGATCGCCTTCGTATCCTCCCCTATATGTACACCGCCAGAATGGGAGACTCTGATTCTTCAAACTCTTGCTCAGTCACGTAATGCACAGTTAGACCAAGAAGAGCAGGAAGGGCAGGAAAACCAGATGAGAGAAGCAAGGATACCACAGTTGACTTGTGCGGGGCCTTCGGTGCCAGAGGTCCCGAGTTTGAATCCCATGCAGTGACGTCACAACCCTGTTTGAACTTCTTTGCTGTCTGTGTTGCTGTTAGTAGCTTTAAAGCCCATTTACACTAGTGTAGACCAAACCTGAAGCATTACAGCTTCAAATAAAGTAAAAAAGAGTAAAAAACTGTATTTTACGTGGGAAATTCCTTTAGCCGCAGCTAGTCTTCCTGAGAGCCGACGGTGCGCTCATTTTACCTCCCTCTCTCCATTAGTGCTCCATGTTACGGGTATTTAAAAATTATGAGCAACTTTTTTGACTTTTTGGAGCAACTTGCGGACAGCCATTACCTATACTATCAAGGCTAGTGCAATTAATAACGAAGTGGTATTTAATAGTACTATAAGATTAGATTATATGTTTGTTGGCGTACAGTGACGTAGTTTGTTATGGTTTTGCCAACCAACCATTGTAATTAGAACGAAGAAACAATTACGTCTAAAATTAGCATCACAATACCAAAACTTATAAACACTACGCTCTCTGATCTTATAACACATATTTTTATAGAAATAATTTAGACTCCTTAATGTCTATGAACAAATTTTCTACCAATGCATCAACTAAAATACCATAAAATTGGTTTTATAATTTAACAGACAGAATTTGTAATTTAAATTATAATACATAATAATTTAACATAGAGTTGATATACAATATCATAACTGTCATCTTTGAACCACTAGAGTACTCAAGTGTGACGTCACGACATTTTTTTTTTTTGCTTTTATAATTTTTGGTTACCAATAGACTGAATCGAAATATGGCGTACTCTTTAATTATTGTCTAGCCTCGTGTTCACGTTGGAAAACAATAGAGTTTTCACATGTATGCAAGGCTTGGCAGTCAAGAAGAATAGTTATTCAAATTGGCCGCCATATTTAAAGAGTCACTGTAAGTTAAGCTCTGTTCCAAACGTTTTAAACTGAGCCGAAAATACGGTGATTTGTATGGGGAAATTATATACTCAAGTGGCCATACCTCAGCTGCTATTCGACGCATTCTGGTCAAGTTTGCTGTGTGAATTTCTTTTTTGATTGCCTATTAAAATCTAGAACCAAAAATATGATATAGTGAAAATATTTTTTTATGACTTCATCACTTGAGTACTCTTTAAGGTTGAAGGATTTTGGTGAAAACATTCCTACTGCGCATGTCATAAAATACGCACGCTGCAAAAGCTCGAGTCCCTTGAACCATAGTTAATATGCTTGAATAAAGTGCCAATTACTTAAAGTTATAGGTCCACGGGGTAAGAAGTATAGTTTCACTTAAGATGAGTACCAAAAATGACTTATTATACATGTCCAGGTTCACTTCTTTTAACAAACTAATCACTGAAAATAATAATAATCAATCTTTATTCTGGAAAGCTTACGTCACATAAATGTTTTACAGTAGGGTCCTTCAAAGTATCAGGATCAACCGGTATACAACCACTACTGATCTTAAATTTGAATTATTAATACTGAGAAACTAGCGAGTAAACTAGTATAGGCTGCGTCGACGTAGCTTGATATAAACAATAGGTAATATAATGAAATGTGTAACACCGTAAAAATAGAAATAGAAACTAGCGAGTAAACTAGTATAGGCTGCGTCGGTGTTTGATATAAACGATAGGTAATAGAATGAAATTTGTAACACCGTAAAAATAGAAATAGAAACTAGCGAGTAAACTAGTATAGGCTGCGTCGGTGTTTGATATGAAATGTGTAACACCGTAAAAAAATAGAAATAGAAACTATCGAGTAAACTAGTATAGGCTGCGTCGGTATTTGATATAAACGATAAGTAATATAATGAAATGTGTAACAACGTAAAAAATAGAAATAGAAACTAGCGAGTAAACTAGTAAGTATAGGCTGCGTCGGTGTTTGATATAAACCATAGGTAATATAATGAAATGTGTAACACCGTAAAAAATAGAAATAGAAACTAGCGAGTAAACTAGTATAGGCTGCGTCGGTGTTTGATTTAAACGATAGGTAATATAATGAAATGTGTAACACCGTAAAAATTAGAAATAGAAACTATCGAGTAAACTAGTATAGGCTGCGTTGGTGTAACTTGATATAAACGATAGGTAATATCTAATAATGGGATGTGTAACACCGTATTACAAATTTCATTATATTACCTATCGTTTAAATTTGAATTTACTACCTACCCGGTTGACCGGCGCCTAAGTTTAAGTAATTTCACTTGATTCTACTGAATTACTTTTTGCAGTGCAGGAATGCGCTTCCTGCGTATTTTTCCAGGGCCAATATTTTTCGTCGCGCTTGCGCAGTAAGAATTAAAGAACGGCTCTGGGGGTGAGATTGCGGAAAAGAAGTTAGATTCGTTTGTTGTTGCTTACTAGCTAGCAGAGGCTGCTTTTCCTAACGAACTGCTGTTGAAGATGGCCCCGATTGACGAGTTCACGATCGTTCTAGACAATCCCAAAATGTTTCATAGCCCAGGAAATGAAATTAGTGGAAGAGTATATCTGCGTTTGAATAGTCCAATGACTGTACGAATGGTGCATGTGCTTTTTCATGGCAGAGGAGAAGTTCATCACGGCAAGAGAGAAGATTATCGACATAAAGTTCAGCATTATTTTTACTATGAGACCGTACTTTACGACGTCGACAACGAAAGTAAGATGTAAATATATTAATCTATTTGTGTATTTTGTACAAACTTGCGGATAGAGCGAAAAGGTAGCATAAACAACCATAAACAACACAATTGTTGCGATAAACTAGAGTGCAAAACAGTATATACACCTACTTGCACTAAGGTTGTCATACAAAATAGAACATTTGACATAAAGAAAATAGAACATTTGTGATTTAGTGCAAAAGGAATTAATTAAAAGACAAAAGAAGATCATGAAAGAAGATCAAAAGAAGATCATGGAAGATGATGCTGGCGTTCAAGCGAAACGGCCACGGAAAACTATGGCTCTTAATAATTTGTAAAATTCTGCTTATATCTTACTTACTAGTAGAATCACTACATCAAAATCCACTCAATTATGAATCTACGCAAGCTTTGGTAAGTAAAGCAGGCAACACTGTTAAGATACCTGGACTTAATGTCACTCTGCAACTTACACGAAGTCATTCAAGACCAAACTCTCCCCGAATGTTGAAACGACGACTCAAATATTACGCAAATTCAACGGCTTCTTTCAACCCACAAATTATAAAATGTAACCTAAGTGGAGACATCCACCCGCTGCCAGGGCCAGTCAACTCTACAAACAACAAAACCTTTTGCTCAAGTATCAAATGCTTGTACATGAACGCTAGGAGTATTGTAAACAAAATGGGCGAGCTCCAGATCCTATCGAGCGGAACGGATATTATATTCCTTTGCGAAACCTGGTTAAAACCTAACATTCAGAATAGTGAGCTACTTCCTGGATTAGACTTCACAATACACAGAAAGGACAGAGAAACAAGAACCGGTGGAGGAGTAATGATTGCAGTGAGAAATAATATACAAAGTTTACGACGTCGTGATCTTGAAGGTAATGCTGAAGTGCTCGCTTGTGAGATTCGTCCAGAATCTAGACGTAAACTACTTGCTTTAATCTACTATAGACCACCGAACAGTGATCTACAACACATCAAAGAACTCAAGCGTACCCTACACATCGCTTCTCATCAATTTGGCTTCAATCAAATTCTATTATGTGGCGACTTCAATTTGCCTGGCATTGACTGGTCAACAGGAATATCAACATCTAACGATTCCCTTCACAATTACCTCACTAGGATAACTTTATGTGGCAAATGATAAAAACACCTACAAGAAATAACAATATACTGGACTTAGTACTAACTACCTTCCCAGAAAAAATTAACAGTATTCACGTATTCGATGATATCTTACAAACTGATCACAAGTTAATTCGATTTGATCTGAATTTAAAAATTGCAAAAAAACCATCAACAAAGCGCAGTGTCTACAACTTTAAAAGAGCGGATTGGATTGGCTTGAAAGAATCACTTAAAAACGCCCCGTGGGACCTCTGCTTTGTCGAGGACGACGTTAACGCTTCACTTACCAACTGGTGTGACATGTTCCTCTGTGCTGTTGATGAGCACGTGCCTAAAATCAATCTGCGTAACGCATTCAACCATCCATGGATAGACAAAGAACTTTCGTCTCTTATTAGAACTAAAGAAAAAATCCGTAAAAAAGCTCGTAAATCAGGATCTGACTTCGATTTACAAGAGTTTAAAAAGGTTCGTCGAGAAACAAAACGAATGATGTCTCTAAAGCGCAAAGAACATGCAAATAAGGCAAAACAATCACTATCAGACAACCCTAAACGCTTTTGGTCTTATGTTAAGTCTTCGGTATCGCAATCATCATCTCCCCAGTTTATAAGGGACGGCAACAAATTTATCACTGACGACAAGGAAAAAGCCACCTTACTGAATTCCTTCTTTTATTCTGTATTTACACCAGCTGATCTTTCTACTGACAACATTGACTTTTCTACAGTGCCTACTCCAACTAACACACTTGCCTCGATATCAATCTCTGTCGCTGAGGTACTTAAGGTGATAAACAGTCTTGATACTAAGAAAGCATCTGGACCTGACGATATACCAGCAACTCTACTAAAGGAAACTGCGTCTGAGATTAGCCCGTCCATCTGTCGCTTATTTAATCTGTCTTTGACCACTGGGATTGTACCCTCAAACTGGAAAAAAGCTAACATTACACCTGTTTTTAAAAAAGAAGACCCATCTCTAACACTGAATTACAGACCTATCTCTCTACTCTGCATCCTCTCAAAAGTTCTTGAACGCTGCATCTTCAACCACTGCTACCCACATTTCTCCCCTCAACTATACCATCTACAACATGGTTTCTTGAAGGGACGCTCAACAACGACACAGTTAATAGAAGTCTACCACGATATATTCGACGCATGTGCAGGAGGGAATGAAGTGGATGCAATACACTTAGATCTATCAAAAGCTTTCGACAGGGTGTCACATCATCTTCTATTACAAAAATTACAACGACACGGAATTTCAGGTCCATTATTCAATTGGTTTGGTAATTATCTGACGGATAGACTCCAACGTGTTGTCCTTAACGGTGCATCATCCAATTGGCTCAAAGTTACATCTGGAGTCCCCCAGGGGTCTATATTAGGTCCACTTTTGTTCATAGTATACGTTTATGACATGCCATCCTGCCTTTCGTGCAATTCTAACATCGCTCTGTTTGCTGATGACACAAAAATGTACAGAGCTATGGACACTGTAAGTTCTCAACATCACTTACAGCAAGATCTGACCAACTTACATAATTGGAGCCTTACATGGAAAATGGCATTCAACACTGACAAATGCAAAACGTTACACATGTCAAAGAAAAGGAAAAAAGATGATGTCAATATCAATAAGTATTTCCTTGGTCAACACGAGCTTGCAAATGTGTCGCACACTAAAGACCTGGGTATAACAATCTCTGACGATCTACAGTGGACAACCCATATTGAACAAATTACCAGCAAAGCCAATAGAACCCTTGGTCTGGTTAAACGCGTTTGCGGTCGAGAGCTTTCTGATCACTCAACTAGAAAACTACTTTACTGTTCCCTGGTACGTCCGCAACTGGAGTACTGCTCAAGCCTGTGGTCCCCGCACACTGCAAAACACAAAAGACTGCTCGAAAACGTACAAAGACGTGCTACAAAATTCATACTAAATTACCCCAAAGATGTGTCCTATGCTGACCGACTGCGAACTCTCAACATACTTCCTTTGGAATACAGACGGGACATCACAGACCTAACTCAATTCCTCAAGTTCCATACGGGAACTATGGACATAGACTTAAGCAAATATATCACTCCTATCTATTCAAAATACAAGACCCGAAATTATGATCCAAATAATTATCGTATGATTAGCTCACACAAACAAAACTACTATATGTGTTCCTTTTTCCCAAGAGTCTTAAAGCTTTGGAACAATTTGCCATCACATTTCAAGAATCTCCACTTGAAACAGTTCAAAGAACACCTACACAATATGTATTATAAAGAACTGCAAATGTACCAGCCACCATAAACTGTCTTTACCTTTGGCTGTTTTCCCTTGTATTTATTTTTGTAATTTCGTTCAGTAATTGGCGTAAGCTGTCATTCATACAGCTTATTATCTGTATTTCATTATACCTTTCCGTTATATCTTATTTCTTAGGGGATATTGCCAAGCAATTGGGGCCCTGCCCTGTGTCTCTATCCCTGCCATTGTGGCAAATTGATTAAAATAAATAAAAGATCATCCAAGCTGAACTCTCTCTTTTGTCTTTTAATTAATTCCTTTCACACTAAATCACAAATGTTCTATTTTCTTTATGACAAATGTTCTATTTTTGTATGACAACCTTATTGCAAGTAGGTGTATATATATTCGTGAAACCGATTGGTGGATACTATAAAGAGTACATTACTTTTTGTTTGCTAGAGTGATTTTCCGTTGTCCGTTAAAGAAAAATGACTAACTAGTTTGTAGTAGTGCGTAATAGTTGGTAAGAGATACAAAGAGACTAGAAGAGTCAAGATAAATGCCCGAGCAAACGGTTTCAACCGTCTGCTGCAACATCCGTTCGATTTTAATAGATGGAAAAGTTTAAACGCTTTTAAACTCTTTCAACATATTGTTGAAACGTGTTGAAACGATATTGAATTGATATTGAAAGATTTTAAAAGCGTTTAAACATTGCCATTCAACAAAATCGAACGGATGTTGTAGCAAATGTTGTAACCGTTTGCCCGGGCCTTAACGTGTCATATACAATAAATCAATTCGATCCTATACAATCGTTTATTTTAAAGATTAAAATACAAAAAACTGCAGTGACTTTTATAACCTGTTATAACAAATTCTTTGATCGTCATAGTCTATTCAGTAATGTTGACAATCCAATTCCTGTCCATGCTACAATGCGTGAAGGCCACTCTAGTCTAGTATATACACCTCCTCAAAAATCGTCGCAAACAAAGCCACAGTCCACACTCTGAAGCCTGCAAAGGATGTCGGTATTTCTTATCTTGTTATCGATTTATTCATAGCATATTTTGGTAGTACATGTTTGTGTTATATGACCAAAACGAGATGTTGTTGTGGTAGATATAAATACAAATATTTATTTAAAAAACGTGCAATAAATCACCAATTAAGTCCATGTAACCGATAATATCCTTTGTGTGGACCGTAGCTTCGGCTGCGACAACGATTTTTGAAATTGGTGTATAGTGTTAATTAGTAGTACTAACTACCAACAGGTATTTTACAACACTTGTGTGAATTCTCGCGCGCTGATTGGTTGATTTACCGTGATCAATAAGAGGACAAAGACACTGTGCTTACACCATCATGTCCGCACACAACGTGCGGAATCGAGGGAAAGTTTGTCATCGACACAAAAGTTTTTTCATCACAAAAGGTTTCAAAAACAAGTTTATGGATTAAGTATCAATGGAAATTACTTTTCTGTAAGTAGAAAATGGTATTTTTTTGGAAATCGCTACGCTCGTGGTTTCACTTGAGTTTTCAACATTTTATGACGTCAAGAGTGTGTCAATAAGAGGACAGATAACTCAAAACCATTTGTTAAATACCGTATATTATCAGGCGTACAATTTTTTCACGGTTTAGGTAGTACTGACTACCAGCAGGTAATACAATGAATTATGCGTACTATTTTTTAACGGACGACGGGAAATCACTCTATAGTACACTTTGTTACAATTTTGTTTGACCAACGTTAACTCTATTGTTTGCACTTTAAAAGTTTTTATTTAATTAGTAACTATATCTATTCACTATGACATAAACATCAAATACATAAAGAAACAATCAGCATCATCATCATCCCTATTATCATTACCTACCAGCACCACCAGAATCATCATCTTCCCCATTATCATTACAAGGACCATCATCATCATAACCATCCCCATTATCATTACCACCACCACCATCATCATTACCATCCTTATTATCATTACCACCACCACCACCATCATCATTACCATCCCCATTATCATTACCAGCACCATCATCATCATCACCATCCCCATTATCATTACCACCACCACCATCATCATTACCATCCTTATTATCATTACCACCACCACCATCATCATTACCATCCTTATTATCATTACCACCACCACCATCATCATTACCATCCCCATTATCATTACCACCACCACCACCACCATCATCATTACCATCCCCATTATCATTACCACCACCACCATCATCATTACCATCCTTATTATCATTACCACCACCATCATCATCATCACCATCCCCAATATCATTACCACCACCATCATCACAACCATCCCCATCATCATTATCATCATCATCACCATCCCCATTATCATTACCATCAGTATCAGCATCCAATCTCTTTAATAGAGGTAAAATAGACTTTGTTATTTTTAAATAACTTCCGGTGTCTTTTAGGGGTGCCTATGAAAATGTCCCGACAAGAGTAGCTGTTGCTTTCACTCCTGAGTCTTTTTTTTCTTTCAGCTGTGGACCAACAGTTCGGAGGAAACTTTCCTGCCGGTGAATTCTCGTTCCCGTTCATCTTCAGACTCCCTGACAATCTACCGTCAACTTACCGTGACAGGTATGGGAATGTCAAGTATTGGTTCAAAGCAAGCATGGGGTGGGAACCCAAGGGTTACAAGAAATTTAAATTGGGTATCTTTGTGATAGATACTGTGGATGTGAATACTCCAGAACTACAGGTAATCATTATGATGGTGATCATGATGATGATGATGGTGCTAATGATGATGATGATGATGATGATGATGATGGTGGTAGTGGTGATCATGATGATGATGATGGTGCTAATGATGATGATGATGATGGTGATGATGATGATGGTGGTGGTGATGATGATAATGGTGATGATGGTGGCGGTGGTGATGATAATGGGGATGGTAGTGATGATGGTGGTGGTGATGATGATGATGAAGGTTATGATAGCATATGATGATGATGACATATCTGTTTTAGCAATGCTTCACCCACCAAGAAGAAGAAACTATTTCCTGTTGTTGTGTAAAAGGTGGTAAAATCAATGTTTCTGGTAAAATCAACAAATGTGGTTTCTACGCTGGTGAAGATATCGAAACAAAGGTCTATGTTGAGAACCAATCAAACAGAGAGGTGACGTACACTGAAGTCCGATTGCTAAAGTTCGTGATAAAGAAGTATGAAGAAGGTAATGATAATGATGGTTTATGGGGATGGTTGTGATGATGATGATAGTGATAATCAATGGTGATGATCGATGATTATATAGTCATTTCTGAACATGATAATGAGGGGGACGGAAGGGTTTGCGGTATTAAGTCATTTTTGTTGCGGTATTACGGTAATTTATATTTTAACATGCGGTATTGCGGTATTCAAATAATATGCGGTGTACGGTATTCATACATTTTGAGGGTTGTTAAAAAGCACTAACAAAATATATAATCCATTGCACTGATTTGCTTTGTTTTCGCAATGTAAGGGTGCCGACAGTGTTGCCGAGCATTGTCACCTAACACCACTGCTACATATTAAACAATGAGATATAAGAGTTTTTAGGGGCTAATCCCAAGGGTGTAGTTGATTGGGACCAGCTCATAATACTGAGAAACCAAATACTGAAGATTATTTATAACGTAGAGCAATGGAGAAGCAAGAAACTTTCAATTATGGAGACTTTGTTTTAAATTTGAGTCGTGAAAGATTTCTGCAGGAACGTAGAGAACTGCTCCATTTAATAAATGGAGAGTTATTTTATCCATTGCACCTGTGGCCACAGCATTATAGAGTGTTGTTTTGGAAAAAACCATTGTCAGATAAAAACACTTTTGAAATGTTTTTATATCTAACGGGCAATGGATGTCCTCCTTTTGAGGCTCAGAAGTGGGTGATTTCATCAACATATTGGTCGTCTAGAGATATACAGAGAAAGAGGCTGTATCAACTGTGCTATCTTCGCTCTACTACGCAGGAACACAAGAAAGACCATGAATGGTTTTACTATGACCTTCATAGAAAACTGCATGTCTACCTTAATGGTACGAAGAGATAACCTTGGAGAAAACAAAAAAAAACCATAACAACGGCTCCTTTAGGAGCCAACCAATTTTTTAAAGTCATGACATTATAATGCAACTTGACGTCTACGCAAGAAGATGTAGACCATGCATTTATCTCGTATAAAGGTGGTCATATTGTAAAGCGACAGTATCAGATATAATAAAAAAAACGCGCTCTCCTTGTTAAGATCGTTATAGAATTTAAAATAATAGTATTAACTATGAAAGACATAAGGATTTTGACAAAAAGTATGATGTAGTGATGCGATAAAATAAATAATGTATTTGGTGGTTGTATCGAGAAGAAAGGTTTTCGGATATTATTCAATGGACGTTAGCTTTTGAGAACGGAGCATTTGATAGCTTTTGTGATGCAATAAAATAAATAAGATATTTGGTCGTTGTGTTTTCGAGCTTTTAACGTATTGACAAAAAAGGTTTTCGGATCAAATACTGAGCATCTAAGCTCTTAAGAACGAAGCAAGCTTATTTTTTAGAGCGAAAGGCAATTTCGCTGAAAGAAGAAGCTTTTAATTAACGCTTTGGTTTTCACAACGAAGAAATTATTAAAAAACGCTTTGCTTTTGACACTGAAGCAAAGCCAAGGAAAGAAAGGTTTTCGGGTATTATTCAATGGACCGTTAGCTTTTGAGAACGGAGCATTTGATAGCTTTTGTTCAGTGATGCAATAAAATAAATAGGTATTTGGTCGTTTTGTTTCGAGCTTTTAACGTATTGACAAGAAGGGTTATCGGATGAAATTCGGACCATTAGCTTTCAGAACGAAGCATTTAGTACAACAAGCTTAGCTTTTGTAGTGATGACCGTTAGCTTTTGAGAACGGAGCATTTGATAGCTTTTGTTCAGTGATGCAATAAAATAAATAGGTATTTGGTCGTTTTGTTTCGAGCTTTTAACGTATTGACAAGAAGGGTTATCGGATGAAATTCGGACCATTAGCTTTCAGAACGAAGCATTTAGTACAACAAGCTTAGCTTTTGTAGTGATGACCGTTAGCTTTTGAGAACGGAGCATTTGATAGCTTTTGTTCAGTGATGCAATAAAATAAATAGGTATTTGGTCGTTTTGTTTCGAGCTTTTAACGTATTGACAAGAAGGGTTATCGGATGAAATTCGGACCATTAGCTTTCAGAACGAAGCATTTAGTACGACAAGCTTAGCTTTTGTAGTGATGACCGTTAGCTTTTGAGAACGGAGCATTTGATAGCTTTTGTTCAGTGATGCAATAAAATAAATAGGTATTTGGTCGTTTTGTTTCGAGCTTTTAACGTATTGACAAGAAGGGTTATCGGATGAAATTCGGACCATTAGCTTTCAGAACGAAGCATTTAGTACAACAAGCTTAGCTTTTGTAGTGATGACCGTTAGCTTTTGAGAACGGAGCATTTGATAGCTTTTGTTCAGTGATGCAATAAAATAAATAGGTATTTGGTCGTTTTGTTTCGAGCTTTTAACGTATTGACAAAAAAGGTTTTCGGATCAAATACTGACCATAAGCTCTTAAGAACGAAGCAAGCTTATTTTTTGAGAGCGAAAGCCAATTTCGCTGAAAAGAAACAAGCTTTTAATTAACGCTTTGGTTTTCAGAACGAAGGGATGATTAAAAAACGCTTTGCTTTTGACACTGAGGCAAAGGAAAGAAAATTAAAGATTTTTTTTCGCTACCGGAAGTGACTGAGTCACCGTATGTCACCAAACGAGTCGATCCGTCTTGTTTGGTGACACAGTACTCTTGAGAGGTAAAGACCACAGGGAACCCGCGTTGAGGCTTATTGATCACAACTATATCCTGTATTGTATTTCACGAAGTGACATCCGGTTAGACGGAATGACTTTTTCCACAGGAAGCCCACGTTCAGGTTTATTGATAAAAACGATATCATGCATTGTATTTCACGAAAACACATCCGGTTAGACGGATTGACTTCCACAGGCAGCCCACGTTGAGGTTTAGTGATAAAACACGATACCCTGTATTGTATTTTACGAAGTGACATCCGGTTAGACGGATGGACTTTTTCAAAAGACAACCCGTCTCACTTCGTGTGTATTGGACATACTTGTACATTTTAGGCCTTGGTATTCGGTGAAAAAACTAGAAAACTAGATTTGGTCGAGAAGTACGTTTTTATTATTTTTTCATGAAAACTTAGTTTTTAATTTTAAACGGCTATTTTTGAATTTTCGTTGCGGTATCGGTATTTTGATAAATTTAGTTGCGGTATATTCGGTATTTGCTCATTTTTTTGTGCGGTATTGCGGTATCTAGACCCCCCCCCCCCCTTACGCCCCCCTAATCATAATGATACAATTGTGTTCACCGTCTAAAGTTGTATCCTTCATTAAAGTTTCTCTATTAACATCTTTAACAGCGGATCACAAAGTAGATGTGGATGTATCAAAAGTGGCTAGTGTCAGGGGTGTTGGGGTACCAGTAGGCCAGGAAGCAACAATCACAGATATGAGATTGACAATACCAGACTCACTGCATCCGAGTACTTCAATGGAGGATAGTATTGTGAAGACTGCATATAGAGTGGAGGTAAGAGGTGGTGACGGTCATCATGATAATGATTTGAAAATGATAACGATGATAATAATGATGATAATTACATGATATGATGATTATGATAATGATGATGATGATGGTATGATGATGATGACGCGGATGAGAATTATGGTTAAGATGATGGATGAAAATGATCATGGCGTTTATTATTATGATTATGATTATTATGATTATGATTATGATTATGATTATGATTATGATTATGATTATGATTATGATTATGATTATTATGATGATGATTATTATTATTATTATTATTATTATTATTATGATTATGATTATTATCATTATCATTATAGTGAAGATGATGGTGATAATTAATGATGATAATGCCTATGACGTTGTCTTTGTTACCAATATACAATGATGATTTCAATTATGATTGATAAAGCATGCTACAGTGGTACCTCTATTAAGCGGTCACCCATAAAGCGGTCACCCTCTATTAGACGGTCATAATAAAAAGTCCCAAATCTATTCCTATACCTATTCTATACCTCTATTCAGCGGCCAGCTTCTATTAAGTGGACGTCACTTTGGAAAGTCCCGAGGGTGACCGCTTAATAGAGGTACCACTGTAATATCATTATTTTCCAGATCATTGCCCACGTAAAAGGAACTTGTGTTTCTGCTGCGAGTGTTGGTATATGTAAATAGACCAAGGGAGCATGGGAACATACACCCCTCCCCTCCCCCCTGGGAGACGCTCAATTATGATTGATCAAGCGTGCTATTATCATTCTTTTCCAGATGATTGCCCATGTAAAAGGAGCTTGTGTTTCTGCTACGGGTATTGGTATTGCTATCACGATTGGTTTTATACCATCACCTACAGGTTCGAGTGGGATGATTCCTCAAGCTATTGGTCAGCCAGTTAACACACTGTTAGACCAAGAAACGCAGGTTGCAGGGAGGCAGGAAAATCAGATCAGGGATATGTGTTTTTAGGCTTTAAACCTTCAACATTACTGAGGGGGAGGGGGAGGGGCCATAAATTACCATAAGTTAATCTAATCTGTGACTAATTTACCTACAATCAATACCGCCTGTAATTAATGGAAATTATAAAATATTTGATTTATATCGCGCGCTCTGATTGGCTGAGAAGCGTTCTCTATAACTCAACAGTGCACGGAGCGTCGATTTGTTTGATTTTAACTACTGAATATTTTATAAAAGAAATAGAAAACTCGGCAGCAGTGCTCTGTTGAGTTATAGAGCACTTGGGAATTTTAAGAAGACTCGAGAAGCGCTGAGAAGCACTCCGCTACGCGTCGTGCTTCTCCTAACGCTTCTCTCGTCTTCTTAAAATCCCCGCGTGCTCTATAACTCAACAGAGCACGCTGCCTCGTTTTCTATTTCTTCAATAGAGCATGAGCGGTCGATCGTTATAGGATATACAACGGCGAGTCGAATATATCATACAGATTTGACGCGAATATTGTATACTACTTATGAAAGTCCAACGTTAGTTCTTTCATATCTTATTAAAAATATCAAGATAAAAGTATATCTGGTCGAGAAAATTCAAGTTAAAAGTAATGCAAATCAGGACGATTTTGTATCTAAAATACAACCTTCGTCAACTAATGATGTGATTTCTTTTGTAAAATTCGCATGAATTATTCATGAATTTTATAAGGCAAGCAATACGTATATCAACATGCAATAAAAAATACCCCATGTTACGTCTCGACTCTTTGACTACTTTAACTATACTATCAAGGCCAGTGCAATAACGAGGTGGTTTTTAATAGTCTCATATTGGTACTACTCGTTTAATATCACATCTATAAAAAATACTCGATTCTGATTGGCTGACGAACTGTGAATTTTTTCTTAATACCGTGTAATTAATTAATTGCACAAATCCGGGAACTTTGCTTTTGGATACCTTTCAAATAGCTGCACTTTGATTCTCAGAAACTCGTATTTTTTTTATAGATGTGATATTAACAGGAAATTACACCTATGTTCTCGAAGAATTAATGAAAAATACCGCTTGTATTTGATGAAAATGAATTAATACCACTCGTGCTACGCACTCGTGGTATTAATTCACTTTCATCAAATACGCGCGGTATTTTTCATTAATTCTTCTCGAACGGTGTAATTTCCTATACTAATATCCCTTCTATGTAAAGTATAGTACACATGCAAAATCATCATATTACATAACAAATCGTGGAATAGAGTACAAACACTAAAAGCGTGAAATAGAGTACAAATATTAAAAGATTGAAATAGAGACAAACACTAAAAGCATGAAATAGAGTACAAAAACTAAAAGATTGAAATAGAGAACAAATACTAAAAGATTGAAATGGAGAACAAATACTAAAAGATTGAAATAGAGTACAAACACTAAATGTGTAAAATAGAGTACAACCACTAAAAGCATGAAATAGAGTACAAACACTAAAAGCATGAAACAGACTACAAACACTCAAAGCGTGAAATAGAGTACAAATACTAAAAGCATGAAGTAATGTACAAACACTAAAAGCATGAACTAATGTACAAACATTAAAAGCATGAACTAGAGTATATACACTAAAAGCATGGAATAGACTACAAACACTCATTGTTAAATTAGCACTATTATTAAAGGAAATCGCACGATCTTGAGTAGAATTCGTAAGTTTTCAAAATTGGACAAGCCTTTCAGGCGAGTCCAATATATTTTATAACTTTCAAAACATCACGAGTATCTATTAGTTACAAATTGTATGACAATATTGTGCGATTTTTTTTATTTATAACATACTGAAAAACTAATTGGTATTCTGCAGAGTACAATTTACGATTTAATTGTACTCCTCTCGTCCAATCAGAATCGAGTAATTTTGTACAGTGTATTATATATAGCTTTATAATTGCTATGACACTCACGCTAATTCTGTTGTTTTCTATTGTGTTTATGTAACTGTTACACTCTAATAAATACTCTTTGTCCTAGGTGTTTATGAAAAACGCCAATGTTCATTATACTCCGCTATTTAACCCAGCTGTTGGCTGTAGTACAGTCTATTTTACTAATGCTAGAGTGCAAACTGTACGTATTATATATCCACAAACTCCAGTAGTTTTCATCGGTCGTTATTTCAACTTCCAAAGAGCGTGATAGCTCTTTTATATATAGAAGTCCCCCTGGGGGGTTAGGACGGTAGCTAGTATACCCATAATATTTTCAGTACCGCATTTCTTATTTCTCGTATCCGCCAGCAATATATAAACGGGTTTATAGTGCTATTTATATAGATAACTGTTAGTAATGAAATATTTGCATAAAATAACTCTACCCCTTGTGCTTTGGTAGCAAAACGAACGATATGATAAAACCAGTATGGGCAGTAACACACGGCAAACGCGGCCATGATGCAGTACAATGTCTTTACAGATCTCTTAAACCGGACCATGTTAATAGTCGGCTGCGAAGTTTGATTGAGCACGTGGACTTGTCTCGAGTGCCTTTTGATATCTCTAGATATCAGGATCATCAGAGTAATATGTGTTAACGAAGTAACAATGGCTATCACGATGATGATGAAGAATGCGACGTTGTATACCCAGATCGTCCAGGAAAGACTAAACACCCAGATGGCTGCTAATGCGATGTAGTACTTCTTAGCTGTTACGAGTAACTGATAGCGCAGTCGAAGCCTTAGCGCCAGAAATCGGTCTACTGTTATGAACGTCATTGTCAATAACGACGATGAAAGCAGCGAGTTCGACGAGTAATGGTATATCTTAAAGCTCGTAAATCCCTTGGAAACATCATACGTCACACTGTATAACGAAAAGAGCCATGTACAGAGTGCTGTTTGGACTACTCCACCGACACCCAAGTCTGATATCGCTAGACTTAGGATTAGAATGAATGAAGGTGTCCTTAGAGTAGAGGTCTTCACGAAAGCGCAGATGATCAGAAAGTTAAAGACCAAAGATACAAAAGCACTCACTGCGTTGATAGTTATTATGGTGTATATGAAGTTACCTAGGTTGGTGTCTGATGATGGTGAGATGTAGTTTGGTGTTGTTTTGGTTGTACTGTTCTCCATCATGGTAGTTGTACTGATCTACGTCTTGGTAGCTGTACTGTTCTCCGTCTTGGGAGTTCTACTGTTGTCGTGTTTAGAGTTACAAGGTTTTAATTGCTGATGAGTTGCTTGAGCTTGCGTTGCCTGGAATTGAACAACTTTTAACAACGTGTACTGTTCTCCGTCATGGTAGTTGTACAACTGTTCTTCGTCTTGGTACGTAGCTGTACTGTTCTCCGTCTTGGGAGTTCTACTGTTGTCGTGTTTAGAGTTACAAGGTTTTAATTGCTGATGAGTTGCTTGAGCTTGCGTTGCCTGGAATTAAACAACTTTTAACAACGTGTACTGTTCTCCGTCATGGTAGTTGTACAACTGTTCTTCGTCTTGGTACGTAGCTGTACTGTTCTCCGTCTTGGGAGTTCTACTGTTGTCGTGTTTAGAGTTACAAGGTTTTAATTGCTGATGAGTTGCTTGAGCTTGCGTTGCCTGGAATTGAACAACTTTTAACAACGTGTACTGTTCTCCGTCATGGTAGTTGTACAACTGTTCTTCGTCTTGGTACGTAGTTGTACTGTTCTCCGTCTTGGGAGTTCTACTGTTGTCGTCTTTAAAGTTACAAGGCTTCAATTGCTGATGAGTTGCTTAAGCTTGCGTTGCCTGGAATTGAACAACTTTTAACAACGTGTACTGTTCTCCGTCATGGTAGCTGTACTCTCCGTCTTGGGAGTTCTAGTGCTTTCCTCTTCAGTTAGAGTTACAAGGCTTTAATAAGTTCTGCTTTGGATAAAACTCATGAGGTGCTTGAGCTTGCGTTGGGAATTGTGCAACTTTTGACAATAGTAACTCGCTTTTAAACCACTGCAATCGTTAAACTTGTCACCATCCAAGATCCGAAAAGACTTCACCTTCTCTCATCTTAAAAATACGTTGAGTACTGTATGCTGACCTAACGACTTGTAATTCACAACACTTGCGAGATATCCCGATATGATTATCATTTCAAGAGATGGTTATCTACAAATTAAACAATAAAGAGTTGTTTCAATTAATGCATAATATTCAGTAAGTTTCTCCCGGGGGAAGAGGGGGGAGGGGGGAGGGAGGATGACTTCCTTTTTGAAGTGGTAAGGGTGATCGGCTGTCGATTTTGTGTCAGTGCCCCCTAAAAAGTACTCAAAAAATTGGAACACCTGTCGTATTCTTGTCGATCTTAACCCCTAAAAGTAACGACTTTGCGATGTTCTTGGCAGCTCAACTTAATTATTGTTATTATAAGTAACAAAGCAAAGCAAAAATAACCCTTAAAGGTACATATTAATTACTATAATATAGACCTTGTCACAGTTCCATTCAGTGACCACCAATAATAGTTCCAAGTCGTGGTTGGAGTTGCCATGCATAACATCTGCGCATGCAGATACCACTTGAACAAAGTTAGGGGCTTTTTATATGAAGTTGAGTTGTCCCCCCCCCCCCCCCCCCCCCCCATTTCTCGCGTTTATCCCAACAGCTGTAATTGTTGATTGCTTCGAAGTCAGTTCAACAAACACTAGTGTTGGAAGCACTCCATAATTTTGTCAGAATTATTTACAATGCTCCTTGATAGTAATCTACAAATGGAGTTGATCATTTCAAAATTGAGAGGACTTCCGACTATATTGCACTTGTTTATTTATGTAAATCTATAGTATACCTGTGTTTGGTTGAAAATCTAGATAAGTGAAAAATATTATTTTGATAGCAAAGTAATTTAGTAGTCGCTAGCTCTTTCACGCTCGGAAAAAAATTTGATTCAACCTGACAGAAATCAAGCCCGTGATATTCCGATTGCCGGACGTAATCTACTCATCTGTTTATGCTCTAATGTTATTTCCCTTACGTCCTTCCATTTAATTGAAATCTAAGTTAAAATCAGCAGTAGAGCTAAATACAGCCAGACTGTACTGATAAAGACATTCAATTTTATCTGTAAAAATATACAATTAGTAAATTAGTTGAAATTCCAATTGTAAATATTCATTAATAAATAGAAATATATAATAAGATTAATTATTAGATTATTAGATATACCTAGTTTAGTAAATTCAATTGTATAGGTAGATCAAGATCAGCATACATGTAAATATTTTAATGGGCCAGATTGGAAAAAAGCTCTGCTTTATTTGATACCCAATAAAGATTTATTATTATTATTATTCCCTTTCTTCTCCTTTCTTTTCCCATTCCTTCCTTTTATAGTTTTCCAACCTTTCCATACATCTTTTACTATCATTTTTACTGAGGTTTTGGACGTAATTTAACGTATTCAAAAATAAAAATGGAAACTAGCGAGTAAACTAGTATAGGCTGTGTCGGTGTTTGATATAAACGATAGGTAATAGAATGAAATTTGTAACACCGTAAAAAATGTTGACTTAACTTTACTGATGTTTGATATAAACCATAGGTAATATAATGAAATGTGTAACACCGTAAAAAAAATAGAAATAGAAACTAGCGAGTAAACTAGTATAGGCTGCGTCGGTGTTTGATATAAACGATAGGTAATAGAATGAAATTTGTAACACCGTAAAAAATGGAAACTAGCGAGTAAACTAGTATAGGATGCTTCGGTGTTTGATATAAACGATAGGTAATAGAATGAAATTCGTAATACCGTAAAAAATGGAAACTAGCGAGTAAACTAGTATAGGATGCGTCGGTGTTTGATATAAACGATAGTTAATAGAATGAAATTTGTAATACCGTAAAAAATGGAAACTAGCGAGTAAACTAGTATAGGATGCGTCGGTGTTTGATATAAACGATAGTTAATAGAATGAAATTTGTAATACCGTAAAAAATGGAAACTAGCGAGTAAACCAGTATAGGCTGTGTCGGTGTTTGATATAAACGATAGGTATATATAATGAAATGTATAACACCGTAAAAAATGTTGACTTAACTTTACTGACGTTTCGAGCTTTAGCCCTTCGTCGGAGTAAAATAAATGATCTTTCTTTGGTTTAAATGATCCCAGCTGTTTCTATTTTTGCACGGTAATTGAATCGTTTTCATATTAATTTTTTTCCCTAATTATTGTTTCCTTGGAAACGCGTATTAAATATATAGTCGGCCTTCAGTTGCTTGCCATTTCTCGAAAAAACTTGTTTACACAGGATAACCTAGTATATTGAATTGACTAGCTAGCTAGTTATGAATAACTAATTGACTGACCTGTTTGTGTGTAATATTTTCACCTCAATTTTGACTTAAGATATCCAAATATCTTCTCTTTTTGCCTCGATATCTTTCTCCTTCTTGTTCTTGTTCTTGTTCTTGTTCTTCTCCCTTTTCTTTTCTTTTCTTCTTCCTTTTGTTGTTGCTGTTCTTCTCTTCTTCTTCTTCTAGCTTCTTCTTCTTCTAGCTTCTTCTTCTTCTTCTTCTAGCTTCTTTTTCTTCTTCTTCTTCTTCTTCTTCTTCTTCAGTTCTTCTTCTTCAGTTCTTCTTCTTCAGTTCTTCTTCTGTAGTTCTTCTTCTTCAGTTCTTCTTCTTCAGTAAGTAAGGCCAGTAAGTTTCACTTTGTAAGATAGCATGAATCGTTAGTCTTACCCGGCGTTGTTATGACTATGATTCACTTTGCAGCTGTCTTTATATAATTATTATATAACTGTAAATCTTCAAGACAACCGTGTAATTATCAATATGAACGCATACTTTACATCACAATCACAATTAATAACGAGAGTAAATTTAGAAATTCATTAAAATTATGTTTTAGCATGTTAAAGCGCCTTTTGTCAAATAGTACCTACATCGATGCAAGGGTGAAGGCGAACAAGACCACCTCAGGGGGAGGGGGAGGGTAATCTCTTTGTCCAAGTATAAATGGAAACTAACGAGTAAACTAGTATAGGTTGCGTTGGTGTTTGATATAAAGGTATAAACGATAGAAGGGCTAAAGCTCGAAACGTCAGTAAAGTTAAGTCAACATTTTTTTACGGTGTTACAAATTTCATTCTATTACCTATCTTTGTCCAAGTGGTAGGTAGAGGTGATCGGCGCTCTTTTTAAGGTTGAAAACATTCCCTGTGTGTACCTTTTGTTTTTGTTTTGCTCAAAAGTCAATTTTATAACATGACTGTGTACCGGCCTGCAAGGGTGGTTTTTTACTTGTATTTGTTTTATTAAAAATAAGCTTGGCTGAGTGCCAAGAACATCGCACAGTCGTACTTTTTAGGGCAAGAAATCCTCAAGTCTTTTACAAGTCTCTTAATTAATTATGCGTATCTTTTAGGGGTCATTTGCGAAATCGACCGCCAAACACCCCCTACTACTTGGACAAAGGGAGTACCCTCCCCCCGCGGGAAAAAACACCTACAAAAAAACCTTTGGATTATACTGATTCCTTTATATCGACCGGATCGACGCAGACTCCTTGTAAATCCGGTATATATTGAAATCTTGTCAAGACAGTTATGTCAACCGAGGTTTGACTCCCACAGCTTCAACACACTATATATTGCTCTGTTATTCCGTCTTTTTCATCATATGCAATATCATACCTAAAAAGCCGGTATTACTTAACTTCAATATAAATTTGAATATATTTACTTGTGATCAGTCCAGTCCAGTCCTAGTACTATTTATGTTGCACGATTTTAATGTTTGTACTCTATAGACATTCATGCAAATTTACTAAAATTTTATTTTAAATGCTGCAATTTATGGACAGGACTTCTAATTAAGAAGTAGGGAAAGTGTGTACATAGTACAAATATATGCATTTCCAGTTTTTCCAAGATTTTCGATATTAAAGAGGAAAACCCCAAAGCTCTTTCCAAAAATGTGATTTTTGAAAACTTTTCAGTTACAAAATCTTGTTTTCCTTTTGCCTTTTTTCGTTTCGTTTCGTTTCGTTTCGTTTCGTTATGTTATTTTTTCTTTTACTATTACTTTTTGATTGTGTATATGTTTGTTTTTAAGCCGCCATATTGTTTTTTTCAGCATTCCAAATTTTGGCGGCCATTTTGAACATAATTTTCTACAGATCTAGAACTGATATAACAACAACAAAATCTAGCTAACACAAACCTCCCTAAAGCTCCAAACAAACATTACACTTCATAAAAAAACTTAAGAATCAAAACAACATTAATTTCAATCAAAACTATTTTAAAATACATTTTGAATTTCATACTAATTGTCTTGACAGTTTTTAGCTATCTGCTTGCTGATTTGCTCGTATAACTAAACAATCCCTTTTAAAATACTCGTATGCGCCAAAACACCCACAAAAACATGGACAAAAACGATGAAATATTCATGAAGTCGTGGTAAGACATTTAATTTCTATTGTAGGGTTTTCTCTTGTCGGGCCGGGTTAATCAATGGCGAACAACAACACAACTCGACACATAATTTAGCTCCAAACTTTCACCTCGCATTTAGCCCACGAAAGTACACCTTTGAAGTCGTTAAAACTACTGTGTCTTCCTCTACATTCCTTAAACGCTGTATTATGAAGTTTATAGTTTAAAAGGGTATAATTTAATGCCTCAAAATCGTCGAAAATGAACTTAAACATTACCGCAAAACTTCAAGTTCTACAAGCTCTATTCGGGTAAGTTGTTTGTGAATTTTTCTCCCTCTTCAATTCCATTTCGCAAACATCTCACGGCTTTTTACGAAGCTTATTCAAGCGAGCTATATGTGAGTCATTGTAAAATTTAATTTACATCATTCATAAAAACCAAATTTTTTAAAACAATTTCAATTCAAGCACTTTTTGTCAAACGAAACATTATCATATACAATCAATTCTCCGGAATCACACTCTTCAAACTCATTGCACATCCGTCCAATTTTCAACACGCTTTTAATGTTGTTTTCTCAATTTTAAAATCATGCAAATATTTGCATTATTTTCTCTTGGTTTACAGTTTTTAAGATTTGTCAGTTTTTTATCTTTTACTATGAAATATTAAGTATCTTAAGATAAGTTTCGAGATATGACTCATCGGCTGTAGAAGATTGAATATTACCGGTTATGAGAAAGACGTCTAATATGAGATATATATCTAAAATAATTAATGAGTCACACGATTTTTGCAACTATCCGTGTTATGTGGATTATTTTACGTTGCTTTTGTGATGATTAATTAGTTTGAATCATTTATTTGTTATTTATTCTGCTTCCGGTTTTCTGAGTTTTACTTTTTGTATTTTTCTAGGCAGATTTGTCCTTTTTTATTTAGCACTTCCTGATCTTTTTTATTTGTTCTCTCTTTTTATTTGACTTTCCTTTTTTTTCCCTCGTTTTTCTTTCTATCTTTTCTATTTTAATGTTTTCCAGGAATTTGTTTTTATCACTTTCACCCATTTCATTTCTTTTTGCTATCTATCCTTTTTATTCATCCATCCATCCATCCATCCATCCATCCATCCATCCATCCATCCATCCATCCATCCATCCATCCATCCATCCCTCCATCTATTCATTCATTTTTTCATTTATTGTTTCGTCCATGCATTCATTCATTCCTTTATTCATTCATTCATTCCTTCCTTCCTTCCTTTATTCATTCATTTGTTCATTTATTGTCTTTTTCATCCATTTATCCATTCATCCATCCATTCATTCATTCATTCATCCATTTATCCATTCATTCATTCATTTATTCATCCATTCATTCATTCATTCATTCATTCATTCATCCATTCATCCATCCATTCATTTATTCATTCATTCATTCGTTCGTTTATTGTTTTGTCCATTCATTCATCCATCTATTCATCCATTCATCAATAATTTCAGAATTCGAGTATGAGAGGATTTTGATTAAGTATTCGCATGTGTAGTTTATGGGGAATTCGAAGCGTTGCATGGAGACATTAAAAACTGTTGTGATGATATATTAACGTATAAGGTGAATGTCGACATCACGTGTGGTCGATGTAGCGGTTGTGAGTTTGCTGGTACCTTTAATTTGAATTAAACCGTTGTTATGACAACAATTAATTACTCATTTGGTTGCAAATTGACTAGCCGGCGTAAACAATATTGCTATTATGCTTTTATACATCGAATATACATCGTTGATATAGGTATTACTAACTTACGTACAGTGACGTATTTTGTTATGGTTTTGACAACAAACCATTGTTATTAATTAAAACCAAGAAAATTTAAAAAAATCTATTGTGAAAATGGTTGGCAAATTAGTATCACAATACCAACACTTGTAAACACTATGATTACCTATTGATATTATGAACTGAGACAAATTATGAAGCTACAGTTTGGTTTGTAGTATAACCACAGGGAACCCAAGCTCATCACTTGTGATGTTTTACAGTAAATGTATGGAGTCGCGAAATATCCTTTCGCTGTGCCTCAAATAAACAATAATGAAGACTTTTTCGACGTAGATAGTCATGTATAACTGTTTTCTAGTCTGTGACCGAGGTTTAGCTCACAGACTAGAAAACAGTTATACATAACTAGCTACGTCAATAAAGTCTTTATTATTGTATATTTGAGGCACAGCGAAAGGATATTTCGCGATTCCATACATTTACTGTAAAACATCACAAGTGATGAGCTTGGGTTCCCTGTAGTATAACCCATAACCTACAAAGTTCTTAAACCCATTTCGCCTCATAGCTGTTATTACAGTTATATGCAAATGATTTTGAACAATGGGTTGAAGTCGAGGCTTTCGGGCGAAAACAATAGGTTTGCCCGAAAGCCTCGATTTGAATCCATTGTTTGAAATCATTTGCATATAACTGTAATAACAGCTATTGATATAAAGGTATCATCGTCATTTCTTTATGATCGTCATGAACACATACACCAGTGTCATTATAATCATGATACACATTGTCGATCAACTTCGATCATCATCACCAGCAGCAGCATCATCATTAGCATTGCCATCTTAACCATCATTACCACTTTCATCATTATGATCATCGTCGTTATCACCTTATTGACCACTATCATCAACATCGCAATCTTCACAACTATAATCAGTATCACCAATCATCATCAGCATCATCGCAACCATCATCATCAGCATTGCCATCTTAACCATCATTACCACTTTCATCATTATGATCATCGTCGTTATCACCTTATTGACCACTATCATCATCACAACCATCATCATCATCATCATCATCATCATCACAACAATCATCATCATCATCACAACCATCATCATCATCCAACCTTGTTCCCAGGGCCCTCTCCCTTCGCTTTTGGGTGGGGCGAAGGGAGAGGGCCCTGGAAACGAGGTTGATCATCATCATCACAACCATCATCAACAACATCATCATCACAACAAGCCCCATTGCATGTCTTTCGCCTAATTATATCATTAAACGACCAATTATATAATTTATCGCGTCATTCGGCTCCCGTGCAGTAATCTTCAATAATCACCTACCAATTTATCTTTCTCAAACTTTTAACACTTCAATCTATGAAATATTGATTTGGTTGGCACGAATTGTCTGGATTGTATCCTCCCCTGGGGGTAGTAGACAGTATACAACTAGAATAGAGTGGAGTTGAGGGGAGGGGTGAGCGTATACGATAACTTCAATCTACGAAATATTCATTTGGCTGACACGAATTGTCTGGCGGTATACAACTAGAATAGAGTGGGGTAGAGGGGAGGGGTGATCGTGTACGATAACTTCAATCTATAAAATATTCATTTGGTTGGCACGAATTGTCTCGATCGTATCTCCCCCTGGGGGTAGTAGACAGTATATAGCAAGAATAGAGTGGGGTATAGAGGGGATGGGTGAGCTTACATACGACAACTTCAATCAATGAAATATTGATTTGGTTGGCACGAATTGTCTCGATTGTATCCTCCCCTGGGGGTAGTAGACAGTATACAATGAGAATAGAGTGGGGTAGAGGGGAGGGGTTAGCTTATAATACGATAACTTCAATCTATGAAATATATATTGATTTGGTTGGCACGAAATGTCGGGATTGTATCTTCCCCTGGGGGTAGTAGACAGTATACAACTGAAGAATAAAGTGGAGTAGAGGGGAGCGGTGAGCGTATACGATGAGTGCCACTGACTAAAGACTACCTATAAAATAGTACCTGAATAGTGCTACGTTAAATAATAGAAAACAATAGAATTAGTAAATGTCGTAATAATTATATTAGTATTTACTTATGTTTCACAGATAGAGTGGTTTTCATTAACCCGTGAAACACACTTTAGCGTAATATGCTTTATTACACTTTAACTTTAACTTTGTGTTTTATAATCATTTGTCCAATAGCACTATAACATATCAATACACTTTATTACTCTTTCCCTATTACACTTTGTTTCACGGGTTAATGAAAACCACTCTATATTATTTGCACTCTATTCAGTTTTCTATTGTTTAATGTAGCTCTATTAATTCAGTGTACTATTTTATTTTGTATTTCACAGATCATATTGTTTGCACTCGATCATCTATTTCACGGATAAAGTCTAACCCGTTAAACGAATTCACAGGCAGCCCAAACAATGCATTTTTACAGTAAATATAAGAGACAATTAAAATGATAGTAAAAACTGACTGTCATATTGTCTCTTATATTTACTGTAAAAATGCATTGTCTGGGCTGCCTGTGGTGTATTACCGATTAATGCATTGTGTTCTTTTGTTTTTATTTGACGATCACACTTTTATATACACTTACAACTTAGCTTTGTTTCATGGGTTAGAGTGGTTTTCATTAACCCGTGAAACACACTTTAGCGTAATATGCTTTATTACACTTTATTACACTTTAACTTTAATTTTGTGTTTTATGATCATTTGAGTGTTCAATAGTACTATTACACATTAATACACTTTATTACTCTTTCCCTATTACACTTTGTTTCACGGGTTAATGAAAACCACTCTAATGAGAACAGCTCTATCCTCTGCACTCTATATACTAATGATCAACTTCTATTATTTTCTATTGTCTAATTAGTGTTATATTTATTACTATTTATTGCAAAATATTCCACGATTTTAGTGTTTGTATTTTCCTTTTTACATTTTTACGATATATGCGCATTCTCTATGCTTATTTATTTTCCGTGAGCCACATTCCTTATAGAAGAGCGTAGAGTTTACAAGTGTTGTTATTGCGATGCTAATTTGCCAACCATTTTCACAATAGATTTACTTCGTTCTAATAACAATGGTTGGTTGGTGGACAAAACCATAACAAAATACGTCACTGTACGTCCACCTATTAGCCACCCCACCCCATCTTATCGATGATCTTATATTTAAGTAAAACTCTTGAACTTGAGTCTCTGCCCTGCTTGACACGATTGCACGTTCAACGAGCAGACAAGCACTATCATATATGCCTATTTATACAATAGTCGAGTCTTGGTGATTCCAGCTTGATGCAAATCGCATAATATTGAAAATTGCCACACACTGGTAATGAATGGAGAACTGAGAGCTTCATTTCCCGTGTAAATACGGAAACAAAGACTCTTTGAAACACTGAAAAGTTTAATTTTAAGCCTAACAAACTTGAAAAGCATTTAAACACAAATTTTCATCATTTATACAATAAATGTATGGCGCGAATTAATCGACTTTAGTTCAAATTATCGGCAGTCAACTCCCATCAATAGTGCAAAACAACAACAACTTAACTTGTCAAATTAATAACCAATAAACAAGTTTATAGGAATACAGAAAAATGGCGTAATAGCCGTACCACACCCAAGTGTAAAGGAGCACCCCATTTTGATCAGGTGGCCGAATTACGTCATCAGCTGGAATGATCGAGTTGAGTAACCGCGCAATATCTGTTCTTTCAAAGGTCGAAATGGCAAAGACGTAAACATAGTCAAAATTGCCTCGGAAACCCGGCCACAAAAATGACTTATTTGGGGGATTCCTTCTTCGTAATTCAATAATACAGTTAGGACAATATGACTAGCTTAGTCAAGAATCAAATTGCCAAGCAGTTGGCAAGGTAAAAGCGAAAATTTCAACGCAAAATTTGGCCTTGTACAAGTGGCTAGTTGACAACACGCACGAATCTCCATGTGAATAATTTTGACTTCTCGTGTGTTTCGTTCTCCCTTTTAGGTTCACCAAGAATTTTTCTCCGAACAAGATAAGCGTCAAGTTCCTTAAAGGAGAAGGAGAGCTTCATAATCTTGAGTTAGACGAAAAAATACTGTCCGATTTACTGGAATTACCTCCATGGCTGCGAATCTCCAAGGCTTTTTGTAACAAAATCTCTGCCAAGGTTGGTTTATTTCTTTATTCAAAACTTAATTTATCAATACTTAAATGAAGAGACGAGTTTCATAGATATCGGGAAAAGGTCTTGAAATTCAACTCTTAGGATAGGCTATGAGATATTTTTAGCAGGAGCGTGAATATTTAAAATGGAAACTGGTAGGTTTTTGATCGTTTTCAAGCTTACTTTGGCATAAATTCTAAACTTCGCTTTGAAAAATTACAATCTATATTTTTATTCTTAGAATTCCAAACAGTATTTATTCCAAACTTCTCTCTAAAAGATTCTTATTACTTCCAGAATTCAAATTCAAATTTTCGGTTTTACTATGCGAATTTTTACAGTGTTGTAATGCTAATTATATAAATTCCTGTATATGACTTTTTCACTATTTCGACAGATTGGAATTCATATTTTGTTTCTAGACATTGTACTGATAATAATTTATCTATAAGATCACGAAAAGAATATGTCCAAAGCTCCCACCCAAAATAATTCATTGTAATTTATATATTTTCAGAAAAGTGTTTCTTCAAACACAATTTGACACTCAAATTCTCACCCTCACACATAAAGGGAAATCATTTAAATAATTCCCATTTCAATTTTTTCTCATTCTTGACCACAATAACGCTATGATTTTTGTGGGAGATATAGTGTAGTAGTACATATCTTGGGCGTTTTATTATGAATAAGCTGTTGTAAAGGCTATTTTTGTTTGAGATCAAAATAGCTTTTGTTTATATTGGAAATACTCCTATTGTTCATAGTGCCAATACAATAGTGATTATGCCAGACAAACGAATGTTCCAAATTTATATTTACATTTCCTAAATGTAAGAAATTGAGAAGGCAAACAAATGATAAACGGGAGATATTATTTACTCTGACTAAAGTTTCGAAATAATTCTAAAATCTATTCTAATGTAATAAATAAAATACAACATATGAATTTTTAAAGTAAAAATAGTGGCAGACTTCAAATGAAAGTGCGGGTAAGGAAATATACATTTGAAATTGAAATTGGAGTTTAAATAAAAATATTTCAAATTTCAAATTTATCTTTAAACATTATTACACATATATTGCCAATAAATTATTTTGTCTCCAATTCAAAATTTATTTTTCATTTTACATTCTTCTCATTAAAGCTGAAATTTGAGTTTTGAAATTTAAATTTAAATCATTTTATAAATTTCCTTTTTGGTTTGTATCAACTTATGCTTTAATATTTTGATCACCGCCGTAAAAAATTGTTCTCAATTATTAAATTTACATCTAATAGAATAAGTAAATTTCTATATAAAAACAATTATAGGAATAACAATATGAAATAGAATAGAATAGATTGAAATAGGAGTGATTGGTATAGACTTATATCTCTGTATTTCGCTTTGAAACAACTTTGTAACACAGTCATCATTTTATAATTTTTGAATACACATTGATCTATGTTTTTTCTGATCCTTGAGAAGTTTTTAATATAGTTTACTATAAATTATTTATCATGTTTAAAGTCCAAATCTGTTCAGCAGTGATATGCCTTATCTTGGCATGTTTTTTTCACGTCACTTTTTGTCTGGAATCATGTATACTTATTAAATCACTTAACCCTTGCAGGAGATGTTCATTTGTATTCTTTTTTGCTCTTTCTAATGCAAATTTTTGTAGCTTTTTTTCTGTTGGATTTGTTGCCCTGGAGAGTTTTTATTAAAAGATTATAATGCTTTTGAAAAACACCATTTGAAGATAATAGTCTTAAAGCTTATTTCTTTGTACATACCCAAAAGAAGTTCTTCAGCTTTTAAGCTTATGCAGGTGTATACTCCTTGCTTTTAAAATGTTTAAAACAGCAACTATGTGACTCGACACTTCTTATGTTTTAAACTTTGAGTTTGTAATTTTTAAAAATATTTCATAACTAACGTCAATGAATGTAAATATTGGTGAAAATGCCTAAAGCTGAAAGCATTATTATTCCTTTAGGCCAAACGTGATTTTTCTGGCTTTGTTTTTACAGTAAATATATACTTTGTGGTCGGAAGCTGTCAAAATGTCTAAAATTGTGTTATATTTGCATATAAAACGTTTAATGTTAAAATGCGAAATGAGCAGAAAGTCTAGCGTATTTCTTGTGACAAATAATCTGTTTTATTATAATTTTTAATTTTATTATAAATAAATGTAATTACATGTATTATAATATTATTTTTTAATTATATATATTTTTGGGTTTTGATGTAAATACGTACATCTTATTAGACAGTTTGACTTGTAGTATGGCAGGATATTTTACCAGTGAAACGCTGTATTTTGACGAGCCTGTTTAATAAGTTATTTATTATCCAATCAAAAGGTTTTTGTTCTTATATAATGCAAAATATTTTTTTACTTGAGGGCTAGAAAGACGAGTAAAAATATCGCTGGATATGTTTACTTGATCTGTACAGTTCTACTCCTGCGATATTTTTACTCGTCTATGACTAGTTGGATAATATTTATTTAATATCTCAAACAAGTCTCATACATTTAAATATCTTAAGCTGTATTATTTAAAACATAAGTAAAATAAGAAAAAAAGTCTTCAATCAATTTCTTTTTATCAGCCTTAATACACCGAATCAAAATATGGCGTCCAATTTCAATAACTATTGTGTTGACTGACAAGCCTCATGTTCACGTTGAAAAACAATGGATTAGTAAAATATGCAAAAAAAAGTTTTTTTCTTCTATTCAATTTCTTTCTGTCAGCTTTATACTCTGAATCGAAATATGGTGTCCAATGTTAATAACTATTTGTTCTTGACTGACTAGCCTCGTGTTCACGTTGAAATACAATGGAATGTTCCCATGTTTACGAGGCTAGCCAGTCAAGAACAATAGTTATTAAAGTTGGATGCCATATTTTGATTCAGTCTATACACCGAATCTAAATATGGCGGCCAATTTGAATAACAATTCTTCTTGACTGCCTAGCCTCGCATACATGTGAAAACTCTATTGTTTTCCAACGTGAACACGAGGCTAGACAGTCAAAAACAATAAGAGTACGCCATATTTTGATTCATTCTATTGGGTGAATGCGCCATTTTGAAAAGCATCTGAAGCAAAACAAGTAGTATGTAGGATGGCAATATCAGCTTAAAGACCTTCACGGCCAAGTGAAGTTGTGATGTCATTCTGTTAAGACTTGGCATATCAAAACTTGATCATATAGACCGGATGCCAATTCACTTTCAAAACTTAAAACCTAATCTTTAAAATAATAAAATTTTAAAAAGCAACTCCATGACAGAAAAAGCAATCAGAAATATGTATTTTTGGAAAAAAATTAATTATGGCAGCTATGAATATAATTAAAGTGAAGCTATTTTGAAATCAAAATTATAGAGATTTGTACACACGTGTACATGTATGTGTTCAGTGAACTCATCTGTTAATTTAACTTTTCAAGAATTTCATAATTTTTTCTCAAACTTTTTACCTAAAATGACAAACAAATATATGAGCAAAGCTACAAAATAAAAATAATAAACAAATAAATGGATAAATACAGTATATAGTAGAAAGATAGAAAAAAATATATTTAAATAGATGGATATATCAGTCAATAGATAAATATGTAAAGTATGTAATTATGTAAGTAAAAAAAATATATATATACATGTATATATATTGATTTGTGTTTTATAATTTGTTTATATAGATCCATTGGACCAGGCTAAAGACAGATCCAATATGTTTGGTAAGATAGCTACTGACTCCCAATAACTTACTTTTCAATTCTCTACTTTAATACAGTGGTACCTCTATTAAGTGGTCACCCATTAAGCGGTCACCCTCTATTAGGCGGCCACAATAAAGAGTCCCACATCTATTCCTATACCTATTCTATACCTCTATTCAGCGGTCACCCTCTATTAGGCGGCCAAAATAAAGAGTCCCACATCTATTCCTATACCTATTTTATACCTCTATTCAGTGCGGCCAACCTCTATTAAGCGGCCACTTTGGTTTGAGGGTGACCGCTTAATAGAGGTACCACTGTATAACCATAATGCATTCTGTTTTTGGGGGGTAGCTACATGTATTGTAATTCAAACTAGACGCTATCTGAAGCGTTAACTCAGGCTTCAAACTTTGAATGACTTTGGCCCGTTAAATTTTCAATGACATCAACTTTTTGAAAGGCTGGCGCACCGGGCTAACACACTTAATCACGTAGCATGTTAGTAATTTGAGTTCGATTCACAGTGACATCCAATTTTTTTTTACTTTTATATTTTTCAAAACACTTATTTGTTTGTTTTTTGAAATAAAATTATAATTTTTTGGTTTGTTTCTCCAAATTTTTTATTTTTGTAAACAAATTGTCTTCCTATTCTGAGATGTATTCAGTACCAGTCGTCAAAAGTAAGAGTATAAATCTAGTATAAATTTAGAGCTACAACACAAAAATAACAACATGTTTCAGTCTATTTACGATTTTGGCGGAAACAACAAGAATATTATTCGTAGTAGGCACATGCGCTTCTAAAGCATATATGGCTTATTTGAGAGAACTGTAGTCATTCAGTGAACTTTGCTAATTAGGCTAGTTTTCGTACTATTGGCTTCATGGAGCGACCCGTTCTAAAAACATCAACATCTGTATGTGTTGGTGTCTAAGGCATGATCCTTTCTAAAGCTTCCTTCGCCATAAAAACACACAATTGAAACAATTGCAACTGTAAATTGTAATGTTGTCGTGCACGATTGCACACTCTTGCGAATTTCATCCCCAGTGTCTTGTATCTCAGCTAGGAACGCCTCAAGTGCCTGGCTTCCAATTTGGCGACTAAGAAGAACGGCTTGCATTTTAAGACTCGGGCTTTCCTTATTGGAAGCCTGAGTAATTAAACAAATTTGTACATTATGTGTAATTTTGAAGTGTTTCAATTGTTTGATAATGTGTACATTCCTTAAATTACCGCGAGCTGTAGTCAAATTGTAAAGAATATATTACACACTGTTGAGGCTGAGTTTGTGGACGAGAACTATGAAAAGGTCTTTTCACTTTATAGTGTCATTGTTTGAGATCATGAACTTATTTAGGAAATATATAACAAAGGTTTGCATTTAGCTCTTTGGAGAATAACAAATCAAGATTTAATAAGCTGTACTTTGTTTCCCATGTGAGGCAGCTAAGTTTGCAACTTCAGCATGGGAGGTCTATTTTCTAGGCCCTTTTATTTTATTCAATGTATTTATCTGTACTATATGCAATATGAGTGCATGGCCAATCTGTAGGAGATAGATATACAGTGGCGAGTCGAGACAGGCCACTGTTTTTCTTATACAGATCGGACACGAATATTGTATAGTACTTATGAAACTCCAACATTAGTTCTTTAATATTTTACTAAAAATTGTCAAGATAAAAGTAAATCTGTCCGAGAAAATTCAAGTTAAAACTTAATATGCAAATCAGGACGAATCTGTATCGGATGTACAACCTCTGTCACGGACGTGAATTCTTTTGTCAATTTCTCATTAATTATTCTTGAATTTTATAAAAAAAATTAAAGAATTTGTCAATAAAGTATTATTTTTTTTCTGATGCAAGTAAGTGTGTTCCCAATAATTCTTTCTTTCAATATATTACATTGTATTGTGACAGCAGTCATTTTATTTTAAGATGTATAATTATATGTACTATTATTATATGCAGTTTCCATAGTTATTCACCCAAGGCCATTGGATGTCACTAGTTTATATTTTATTACTATGGAGATATCCAACTTGTAACAACATTTGATTAAAATCCAAATTTAAAGATTTTCAAGGAGAAATTGGAGTTTTATCATGTTTTTTTATATCTCTTGTTGTGTTCTGTGTATTGTGTGGTTTTATTTACAATCCTCTTATGGAACTGTCAGCCCTTTAGTTTTTTGTTTACAAGTCAGCCATGCAGTTTAAAATATGTTGATATCCAGTGTTTCTAAAAAAATAATGGAAATTCTACTACATGTACATGTACATGTATGTACAGGACTGGTAGCAGTGTAAACTTAAGACTTTAATTAAAATTTTCATTTTTTTACATTATTTCACTCCTAAGCATGTATAATGTCCAAAATGTGAGTAAATGTTTATACGGCGTACAGTACAGTACATGTAGATCTTTGGCAATTTTTGAAGTTATGAAAAACTTTTTTAATTTGATGTTGGTTTGAAAAAAATACTGAAATTTACTAAGGCCTTTTTAACGGATACTCCAAAGAATGATTAACGTCCAAAATGCTGGTATTAAAATGTTGATACAGTGTACAGCCCAGGCGATGTACTCGGGGGGGGGGGGGGGGGGTTGGGCTGGGAGGCCAGACGTATTTTTTTGGGTTGACAATTTCTATTCTGGGTATTTGTAAAAAGAAACCCGTATTTCTTTGAGTTTTCACATCTCCGAGTTCAATTTTTGTTTCGATACTTGGATCAGAAAATTATTTGTTTGAAATTTTTTTCAGCAAGGTATGTATTTTTTTGGGTTCAAAATTTGCATGCCATGTATTTTTTTGGGTGTAAAATTTCACGTTAGAGTATTTTTGGGGGGTTGCAATATGAAGCACCGTCGGACCCCTCTGTCATTTAATCCCCCGAGTACATTGCCTGGGGTGTACAGTAGATCTTTGTGGCAATTTTCAAAGTAAATTACATACATACATATCTTTATATATATTAGGTGTTCCCTAACAGTTGTTTCGACACTTAATTTCATTCAATTATTAAGTGTATTAAGTGTATACAAATTATACTAGAGATTTGCTAGCATAGCCAACTTCAGTTCTTTTTTAAATTGACAAAGTTGTACATTTACTTCGGAATCCTTTATTTGGTGTTGGTTTGAAAAAATAACTGAAATTTACTAAGGCCTTTTTGTGTGTGGTATACAAAAATGCTGGTATATGTTTATATGGTGTACAGTAGATATCTGTAATCATTTTCAAATAATAATAACAGGTTCCCATTTAAATCTGTACTTTCCCATTTAAATCTGTACAAGTTTATGCAAATTGTGTTGATGTGTGCTAAACACACAGATCAACCAATCAGAGTATATTATTTCTGAAGTGAACTTCTCTGATTGGTTGATCTGTGTGTTTAGCAGATATCAACAAAATTTGCATAAGTACAGATTTAAATGGGAAAGTACAGATTTAAATGGGAACCTGTTTAACGTGCAAATACTAAATGTGCTAAATTTGTCACTTTTTTGTTGTTGTTTCAGTACTTAGATTGTGTAGAGATCGACATGGAAGAGGTTATTCTTACACCAACAAAAACAACATCTACAGCACCTACAAAACCAGCACCACCTCCTGCAAAGTATGTGAACTTTTTTTTTTATTAACATATATTATTCACATATTAACCCCAAGAGCAAGAGCTCATTGAGGGGGTCTATATATTATTTACAATACAACAAATTAAATGGAGTTTTAGGACTAGAACAAAGTATGTGAACTATTTACAGAACTAAAAAGCCCTTTGCAGGACCTGGTCGTGTGAACTTGTCAATCAAAAAATCTAAGAGTAGTGAAATAAAAATAGCATATTAAATACAAAAGAGAATGTCCAACATAAGCATTCTCAAAAAGTTTTAGCTTTATGTCTTGAAAACTGAATGTTTTGGAATTTTTTTAAAATGTCCAAAAATTACTAGAGTTTGAGCAGTTGGTGTTTGCAAGCCATGCTCACCTAACATGCAAACTATGTTAAAATCAGTGAGTTTAAACAATTCCTATACCTTCAGTTACAGTTATATATATATATATATATTAAGCTTATTTGGACATTCTATTTTGAACTCTGGCATTTTCGTTTCGTTGCTCTAAGATTTTTTGATTGACAAGGGTCATGGGACCAGGTACTGCAAAGGGCCTAAAGCTCATGTAGATTGGACGTAAATGTTGTATAGTTTTTTTTATAAAACACCTAAATGACAATGTAACTTCCATAGCCTGCAAAACAGCCGTTCTGTTGGAGTTTTTTGGAAAAGTCGAAATTTGGAGTTGGAAGGCTTGATTTATATTCTTCCAAACTTAATTTTAAATGAAACAACATTTGGAGTTGTTTTGATACCCGCATGAAACATGGGGCCTAACTTCCTTAGTGCATGTACAGTCAGGATTGCTTTTGCAAATTTCACACAGGAAAACCCCAGAAAATTTCTAGTTCTATGTTTATTTCTTTAGTTAATATAAATTGCAGTATTTTCTATTCTCAGGGAAAAGCCAGCAAATTTCACAAATTTCACTATTTGTTTTCTCAGGTAAAAGCCAGCTAATCTCATAAATTTCACTATTTCTTTTCTCAGGGAAAAGCCAGCAAATCGCTATGGTTTTGTAGAAAAAGTAGTTGATGGCATGTTTGTACAGATGAACTCGGTTATAATATCTTTCAAGTCGTTAGAATTCCAGGCAAGCGTCCAGATCTCTCGGCTTATTATTGAGAGTACCACACCCGAATGGAAGCCAGATGATTTAAGAAGTACACGTGTCAAAGATGAAGGGCGTGGCGAGGTGCTTACGTTTAAGAATATACACTGGTCCACTTTAAGGATTGACGCTAATGCAATAGTTAATGTAAGTAGATGGGTTGTGTGGATGTGGGTAATGAAATGATGTGATTGTTTGATTAATTGAATGCCTAATTGATTGATTGATTAAATCTTTAATTCATTCACTCTTTAATTTTTTATTAATTGATTAATTAATTGATTTTTAATTTTTCTATTTTTTTATTGATTAATTGACTGAGCGATTCATTGACTGATTGGTTGATTGACTGACTGACTAATTGATTGACTGATTGATTGATTGACTGAGTGATTGATTGATTGATGGATTGATTGATTGATGGATGGATTGATTGATGGATTGATTGATGGATTGATTGAGTGATTGATTGATTGATGAATTGACTGAGTGATTGATGGATTGATTGATGGATTGATTGATGGATTGATTGAGTGATTGATTGATTGATGGATTGATTGAGTGATTTATTGATGGATTGATTGAGTGATTGATTGATTGATGAATTGACTGAGTGATTGATTTACTGATTGATTTACTGATTGATTTACTGATTGATTTACTGATTGATTGATTGATAAATTCATTTAATTATTTACATGTATCTTCGCAGGAGGAAGTACAAGACAAGTCGTCGGCAATACGTCTCATCACCAGTCAGTCGTCCATGCACATCACTATTAAAAAGAAACTAGAAGACTGCTCTGTTGTCTCAGCCAGATTAGAACTCTTACTGGATGACATACTCTGGGTTCTTACACAGTCACAGCTACAGGTAACATGATGATGTTGATGATAGATAATGATGAGGATGACGGTGGTGGTAGTGGTGATGGTGGTGATGATGGTGGTGGTAGTGATCGTGAAGATGATTATTATGGTGGTCATGATGATGGTGGTGGTGGTGGTGGTAGTGATGATATAAAAGATGATGATAATGATGACGATGGTGGTGGTGGTGATGGTGAAGGTGATAAAGACTATGATGATGGCGATGATGATGATGATGATGATATACAATGTAGAAGATGATGATAATGATTATGATGGTGGTGGTGGTGGTAGTGATGATATAAAAGATGATGATAATGATGATGGTGGTGGTGGTGGTGATGGTGAAGGTGATAAAGACTATGATGATGGCGATGATGATGATGATGGTGATATACAATGTACATGTAGAAGATGATGATAATGATTATGATGGTGATGGTGGTGGTAGTGATGATATAAAAGATGATGATAATGATGACGGTGGTGGTGGTGGTGATGGTGAAGGTGATAAAGACTATGATGATGGCGATGATGATGATGATGATGATATACAATGTAGAAGATGATGATAATGATTATGATGGTGATGGTGGTGGTAGTGATGATATAAAAGATGATAATGATGACGGTGGTGGTGATGATGAAGGTGATAAAGATTATGATGATGGCGATGATGATGATGATGATGATGATGATGATGATAATGATTATGATGGTGGTGGTGGTTGTAGTAATGATGATATTAAAAATGATGATGGTGGTGATGATGATGGTGGTGATGATGATGGTGATAGTGATGATGATGGTGGTGGTGGTGGTCATGCTGACTTTGATGTACAGATTATGGTGATTATAATAATGATATAACTTCACCTCCAACACCACCATTGTCAACAACATCATCACCACCACCGCAATCATCATTATCATCATCGCTATCAATTGCATTTTCTTTCTTTTTACTTTCCAACAAGCCACTGGCTTTTCCAAATACACTTGTAAACCCACCTTTCCATTTCACCTCTTTTATCATTTCACAGGGTCTTGTTGGTTTCCTCAATTCCGTCAACAAAGCTGTCTCTCAGAACACACCAGCTAAACAACCCACCACACCCTCATCAGGACAGACTCCTCAACAACCGCCAGCCACCCAATACTCCTCATCAAACCTCCACAACGGGACACAACACGACACACAACCTTCTGAATTCACAAAGTATGACATACCCGAAACATCCTACCATCTACGTACAGGACGAATAGATCTTCACCTTTGCGACGACCATGATAGTAAAGACTCTACAGACAACCTAGCAGGCGGTGCGATGCAAGTACATATCAATAAACTAGCGATAGATAATTATCCTTATCACTTGGCCGGGACGTCGAGAACCAAGTGGGTTTGTCATAACGAGGCGTCGTTGACGAGGGCTTACTGGGTGAATCAGCTATTAAATACGTTTAGGAATAATATTAAAAGCAAAAGAAGTCCGCCACCAGACGTGAGCATGTCACCGAGACCTGCAAGAAGTAACTCAGAGGTGAGTTCAACCACATTCCTTTTGGATTTTCAATTTTACAAACACCAAAAGCATACATCATTTTGCAGTGATTATTACTAGATATGACTAATTACTCAGGCTACCCCGCAGGGGAGCATGAGTCTAGGTTTACCTTGACTAATCTTTCGAGATTACACATGACGTAATGCCACAGGTAAACCACTACTCTACGACGTAGCCTGAGTAAACGCACTAAGTTCGTCTGGTTAGACAATAGAATACAATTGATATACATGTAGCTCTATTTAGTATCAATTTAGTCAAGAAAAAGTTGTGTGTACTAGAGTACAAACATTAAAAGTGTGAAACATAAATAGTACTAAATAGTGATATTTTATGTTAATTCTATTGTTTTCTATTGTTTAATTAGCACTATTTAGTACTAATAAGTACTACTTGTTTCACGGGCATAATATTTGCACTCTATAAAATCGTAATTTTTTAATCTATAATTTTTTTGTATACACGGTGTGTCATTCGTTACACTTAAGTTTCTTCTTATCACAATATTTTTATTGTTTCCACAGGCTAGTCAAGTCCCCAACGGACCGTCCCAACCACCACCCTCACCGTCACGACATCCAACATCCCCTGCACCACCGGTACAACGTCAACCCTCTCCTACCACCCCCCAGCGTATCTCTCTCTCTCAAAATCAACGTCGGCCAGTTTTCATGTATGAGAACTGTTATTTGGTTCGATGTGAAGAGTTCTCCGTCATGCCGGTAACAACAAACAACTCACCGGAGGAGGGTACGGCGTTTTTGTCATCGGACAAAAAAGCCTTGTACCTCCCCACTGATATGCCAGCGTTTCAAGTCGATTATACTACTTACTACTACCCCGTGGGGGTTCATTCGCCAGGTACAGTATGTAATACAAATAGTAAATATAGATGTTTTTAGATATAGACATATATTAATAATTTTAGCGTTTGCAAAAGTTTATGAAAATGAATGAATGAATTGACTGAATGAATGGATGAATGGATGAAAGAATGAATTATGGAATCTATGAATGGATGTACTACATAAATGTATGAATAAATGGATTTTTCTGAGCGAATAAATAGATAGTTAAATCAACGGCTGAATGAATAAATAAATGAATGAATAAGCGAACAAATGAGTGGATGGGTGAATCAATGTCTAGCTTTTAATGTATTCATGAATGGATGGATGTTTGAATAAATGGATATGTCTGAGCGAAATAATGGTTAGTTGAATGAATAAATGAATGAATCAATCAATCAATCAATCAATCAAAATGTAAGAATGAATGTCTATCTTTTAAAAGCAGTATTAATTTTCCTGTTTAGCACGTTTTCTTTAAAAATAACCTTGTTTGTGATCTTGTTTTCAGTTCCCAATCCAAACCTGTTTATCCAGTTAAATCCAGTACAAGTAACTTTAGATACAACAACATGCATCTGGTTTAACCGGTTTTTTAGATCGATATTTGCTTCAGCGGTAAGTAAAGCTAAACAATTGTTAAGTAATATAAGACAGTTTTCCGTGTTATATACTCTGATCTAAACACGCCGGATGTTGGGAGACAGGATGTACCGTCAATTCAAAAAACATTGTCGTCAATAGGCTTCAAGTCTACGCGACTAGACCGAAAGGTAGCATGGGTAGAAATCACCGAAGCGGCGAATTCTTCATAATTAGTTGATTGAGTGCACGTGGTATTGCATTAGATACTGCATGTGTGCAGTATCCGCTTCGGTGATTTCTACCCATGCTACCTTTCGGTCTAGTCGCGTAGACTTGAAGCCTATTGACGACAATGTTTTTTGATTTGACTGTATAGGAACGCTTCTGTAGGTTTGGCTGTAAAACCACTTTTAAAACATTGATTTTGATTGGTTTTGATTTGTTTGTCTTGTAGGATACTGCAACGTGTATACAGCAACCACAGCTGCCCACCCAGCCATCACATATAGATATTCGACTAGAAGCCTTGATGCCAAAGGTAATAATGATGATGAAATTAAATAATATAATAATGATGTTGTTAATGGTAATGGTCGTGATGATGATAATGATGATGATAATGATGATGATAATGATGATTATGATGATAATGATGATAATGATGATGATGATAATGATGATGATGATAAAGATGATGATGATGATGATGATGATGATGATGATTATGATGATAATGATGATAATGATGATGATGATAATGATGATGATGATGATAATGATGATAATGATGATGATGATAATGATGATGATAATGATGATGATAATGATGATGATAATGATGATGATAATGATGATGATAATGATGATGATGATAATATAACAATGATGTTGTTTATGATAATGGTCGTGATGATGATGATGATGATAGTAGTAGTGGTGGTGGTGGTGATGATGATGATGATGATGATAGTGGTGGTGGTGATGATGATGATAGTAGTAGTGGTGGTGGTGGTGGTGATGATGATGATAGTAGTAGTGGTTGTGGCAGCGGTGGTGCCGGTGAGGATGGTGGTGGTGGTTGTGATGAGGATGATTATGGTGGTGATGATGGTGGTGATGATGCTGATGGTGGTGATGATGTTGATGGTGGTGGTGATGATGATGATGCTAGTAGTGGTTGTGGCAGCGGTGGTGCCGGTGAGGATGGTGGTGGTGGTTGTGATGAGGATGATTATGGCGATGATGATGATGATGATGATGGTGGTGGTGATGATATTGGGGATGATGATGGTGGTGGTGATGATGTTGATGATGATGGTATTGATGTGGGCGATGATGTAATTGGTGATGATGGTGTTAATGATCATGGATGATAACGAACTTAACGAAAACGATAGTGAAGGCAACGGCGTCAACGATAATCAAAACGGCCGTACTAATCGTTATAATAACGAGACATCATTCTAATAATCTTTCAAATAATACTTAGTGTTGAATTTGTAGCTCAGTTATAACTATACTTTTTCCATCTCAGATCACCCTTGCATGCCCCAGTGAACCAAACTGTCACTATCTCGAGTCTCGACCCCAGGCCCTGCAAGTCCAGATGTCACAGGTAGCCCTAACTAATAGTCGTGTAGGTTCCAGTACCTCACAGACCGAGCTTTTAATGCTTCTACAGCAATTCTCCTCATCGAAACTTTACACGGAATACAACGTTTTTCCTAACGAGCTCGGTGACGTCAGACCCCTTAGTAACCTGGCCTGGTTGAAAGACTTTGGAGTCATGGATGATCCTATTAGATTAGAGAGACTTCTCAATGGGTTGAAGACTGATCCTTGTGGCCCCTGTCATCCCTCACAGGTATGAATGTATATATTAACTATACTATTTTTTGTTGCCACAATCAAAGCTACAGTACACACTCTGAAGCCTGCAAAGGATGTCGGATGTAGGATGTTTTTATTAATAGCATATTTGGTTGTACGTGTTTGTGTGATATGACCTTAACAAGTTGTAGCAATTTGATTTGATTTCATGGATAAAGTGTTTGTGCTCTATTCCACAGTAGCAATTTGATTCTATTTCGTGGATATAGTGTTTCACAGTAGCAATTTGATTCTATTTCATGGATATAGTGTTTCACAGTAGCAATTTGATTCTATTTCATGGATATAGTGTTTCACAGTAGCAATTTGATTCTATTTCATGGATATAGTGTTTCACAGTTGCAATTTGATTCTATTTCATGGATATAGTGTTTCACATTAGCAATTTGATTCTATTTCATGGATATAGTGTTTCACAGTTGCAATTTGATTCTACTTCATGGATATAGTGTTTCACAGTAGCAATTTGATTCTATTTCATGGATATAGTGTTTCACAGTAGCAATTTGATTCTATTTCATGGATATAGTGTTTGCGCTCTATTCCACAGTTGCAATTTGATTCTATTGCATGGATATAGTATTTTCGCTCTATTAAACCAAAAATTTATTTCATGTCTTTTAGCTACCATAATCAAGTCAGATGGTATTTTTTAGTTATTTTTAAGTTAGACTTATTTACATTTATTGATTCGTATTCATCTGCTTTGGTTCTTTACAGGTATGGTGCATGACGGTAGATCAGTTGTGGGTAGATTTTCTTGGAATCACCAGCAACAAAAACCGACCAATGCCGTTTGTCGAAGCCATACCCCTCCGTCTATGGATATGCACCCCTATGACTAACGTTCCCATAGAAACGAGTAAACAGTCCAGCCAATCAAGTCTTGACTACGAAAGAGATAGCTATTATAGAAAAGGGTCTGTTGATTCGAATCCTATTCCCCAGCCTACCTCGGCCACCTCGTCACCAGGCTGCCAGCGAGCGCATCACGTGAGTATACCGTCATCAGTCCATGCATCCGTGTCCAGTCCTAATCTGAAAACCATACCCAAGGACGAGCTGGGCACGACCGGTGGTCAAGTTGAACTTATCGGAAGTCCTCCTGTTATAAGTTCACTTCCATCGTCACCGAGATTGCGTGACAGTGGTTTTTCGTCGTTATCCGAGTCTAAAGTGACGTCACAGTCACCGTCTATTAATTGTACATCGCAGAATTCTTCAAATAGTCTCCATAAAGTCGCAAGTGGCGAAGTACCAGTACTTCAAGAGAATAGTGAAGATTGCGTGACACTTGATCAGAAGTCGTCACACAACTCTCTCGACGGAAAGATGAGCCCGATGTGTATATTCAAAGCGCGTGAAACCGAGATCTCAAATAAGGCACCAGGGCACATTCCTAATGGGGGCTCTAACATGAGTGTTAATGAAGGACCTAATGAGTTACGTAAGGCTTTTGGGTCTTTTTCCAGTAATGAAGATGATAACATAGGGGCTTTTCCCATGGACGAATTTAAGGTTGCTGATATGAGCGTACTAGCAGTGGTCCCTGTCAATGTAAGTGCCCAGTTGGACCATTTTCAGTTTATATTTCTAATGCGATTACAAGAAATGATGGTTAAATTACAAGAGCAACTTGACCAGGATCGGCAAAACCATATCGCTGTGACATGCGACAAACCATCGCAGTCTTCTCCAAGAGTAACGTTCTCTGTCCTCGCGAAAAGTGCCGAGGTGAACATTATTTTACCTCCCAGCCCAGACCCGGCACTAAATAGCAGAGGTACTAGCAGCACTAGTAGTTATTTGGACCCTGGCTTCGTTTCGGACAACGAAAGTGCGTCCCCTGAAGTACTTGTTGACAACATCAAAGATAAACCAGGATCTCAAACACCGGATATAAAGACCTCACTTTCAGCTAATGACGTCACTTCCGGTATTGAAGGACGCGGTAGTGCGTTGTCGATGTGTGAGTCGACGGATGGATGGCTTCCCCAAGACGGCGACAAAAACGCCGTCGCCAACACCCGTCGTGGTAGCGACGCCAGCTGTGCTAGCAGTCAACTAGGAACGAGTGTAGATTCCAGGTCCCGTAGCAGCTCCCGTAGTGCGCGGTCAGGTCGGATCGTGTCGGTGTTCACCGCAGAAGGGAACGATATCCACTTTGGACTGCTTATGGACGGTGATGATATGACTGTTAAACTCACATCACAAGAAATAAAAGTCGACGAAAAAGGGAACCTCAATTTTGAGAAATACCTTAATCAGAAATCGTTCAAACCTCCTCAAGATAGCAACACGACCGTTCCACGTCCTCTTCCCAGTTCCCCACCCATGGTTAACGTCCGAGCGGAGTTTGGGCCTGGTGCTGAAAGAAACACGCCTTCAGCAGGTGAACTAGGCTTTGCGCATGTGCAGATGAGTAATGTCGGCTTGTCTTTATTAATGAGTAATATCGAGAGTCTTAGTGAATGTTTTGATGATGAGATCTTATTACCCAAGATGCCTTTCTACGTCGAGATGAAGTCATCAAACATATGCCTCAAGGATGATAAACCGCCACGTTTACTATCCACACCCACACCCCTCCCCCTCAACGTCAGCCTAGAGAACATTTCAATCTTCAGAAACCAAAATGAGGTTATTAACATACGGGCATTGAACGCTTCAAATGACGGAACAGAACCATCTGTCGGTGAACCTGTTGCGTTACATACATCACATCAATTGTCACGCACTACTAGTGATCTTAGTTTAGCCGAATCAATGTCGTCACGCTCTGATAATGATAGCGAGAGAGAGTGCCTGAAGGCTCAGTTGTCTGTGTCACGCGCTGCGTTGCACGCTGTTCAAGACGAACGCCAAGCGTTACTTAAGACGATAGAGAGATTACAATACGAACTCTCGATGTCCAACCGTGAACAGGATCGCTTACAAGCCAAAGTAGTTGCTTATCAATCAGTCAGTGGCAGGAGAAAATGACATTAGAAGGTAAAATGTACCTATAGGTAGCTTTGAATATCAGTGTAGATCGCTTACAAGCTAAAGTAGTTGCTTATCAATCAGTCAGTGGCAGGAGAAAATGACACTAGGAGGTAAATTGTACCTATAGGTAGCTTTGAATATCAGTGTAGATATATATCGTGTGCAGTTGTAACTATAGGTATATTATCCTAGGCATCCTGTCAAGAAAAATGCATCTATAGTACATACGTACCTATAGATATATATTTTGTACCTATAGGTAGCTTAGATAGTCACTAGTACTGTAGATATATATCGTGTGCAGTTGTAACTATAGGTATATTATCCTAGGCATCCTGTCAAGAATAATGCACCTATAGTACAGACATACCTATAGATATATATTTTGTACCTATAGGTAGCTTTGGATATCAGTATAGATATATATCGCGTGCAATTGTAACTATAGGTATATTATCCTAGGAATTGGTAAATTATCCTGTTAAGAATAATGCACCTGTATTACAAGTATACCTATAGATATATATTTTGTACCAATAGGTAGCTTTTAATATCAGTGAAGATATATATCGCGTGCAATTGTAACTATAGGTATATTATTCTAGGCATTGGTAAATTATCCTGTCAAGAATAATGCACCTATATTACAAGTATACCTATAGATATATATTTTGTACCTATAGGTAGCTTTGGATATCAGTATAGATATATATCGCGTGCAATTGTAACTATAGGTATATATATCGCGTGTAATTGTAACTATAGGTATATTATCTTTTGAAGATGACAACCTTTTTCAATTAGCTGTATACATCTATTTTAAAAGAGATTGACGGAGTGAATGGCGAACGTCGATTGCACGACCGAAAGGAACTGTGGTCCTTTTGTAATGATTATTTATGCATGGTGTGATGGCAAACGAATTCTCTGCACAATACCAGCCCCATTAAAAATGAAAGCTTCTACAGTAGAACCCCGTTAATCCGCCCACCGAAGGAACAGCCCAATGTGGCCGTATTTAACGGGGTGGCCATATCAAGAGGGTAAATTTTATAGAAAATGGATGGGCATACATTTCGCCGGCACCTAAAAAACTGGCCGCAATAACGGGGTGACCGTATTAAAGGGGTGGCCGTAAGGCGGGGTTCCACTGTGATTTGTAAAACTGTACTTAGCACAGAATTCAGACTAACACTAGCATGTGTAACATGCGTAACCATGATTCCTTTCGGGTGTGCAATCGCTGTTTATCGTTCTCTCTGACAACCTTTTTGAAATAGGTGTACACAATAAACATACACCCTTTCCGAGAAAGTTTGTCACCCGTGCAAAGCACACATGCTAGTGGCGCAAAGGATCATGGATCAGTTCAGAAACTAAATGGGCATTCGGAACGCCTTTCTTGTTGTTTAACAAGTCAGAACGGACATTTCTCAATAACATATTGATAAGTGTAGTAATGTGGCCATGAAATCCCTGCGTTCTAGTAAAGTGTACATAGGTAACCCACAATCCCCTGCGCTACTAGCTTGTAGGCTTTTCGTTTCACGGGTGACAAAAGTATCTCGGAAAGGGTTAATCACTAGACAACTTAACAATAATTAAAACGAAAATGCAAGTTTTATGCCAACTTATGCTTAGTTAGGACTAAAGTAGAAGCTTAATAGATTTCAAAAATAAGAATTCCAATTTTATTTTTGTAACTCACATGTATTCGATATTATTGTTTGGCACACCCGCACAGAATATATCTATTTGAACAGCATATGCATATTATGAGTTTTATATTTTTATCAATAGAAGTAAGTTAATTTAATCAAGCATCAATAGTTCGCGCGGTTGACCTGGTAAGAGCCTGCAAACGAGGCGGAGCTCGATTGTGTGTTCAACCAAGGCCATGATTGTCCTATGTCTGCATAATATGAAATGCACCCAGTTATTTGAGTAACTACAACTGAGTCGTTTTTGCGGTGAGTAACTGGATACGTCGATTTACTCAGTTATTCGAGTAACCACTACTGAGTCGTTTTTACCGTGAGTAACTGTGGATGCATCGATTTACCCAGTTATTTGAGTAACCACTACTCAGTCGTTTTTACTCTCAATTATAGAATATTCTGTGGGTGTATCTTTCCTATAAGAAAATTAAGGTAAATTGTTTCCTTGATTTTTATTCTTCGGGAAGAATACTACTAAATCATTACAGGGTTCTCAAAGCACGATGGGGTAGGATAGGATAATCTATTTAAAGTAATTTTAGGAAGGTAGTTTAAAATAAATAATTTGGACAATTCCTCATTTTACTTAATCAAGTTCATAATTACGCGAGGGATGTAGTTTTAAGATATATACCTCGAACAAAGATTTAGGCTTAGCTTTTGCTCCGTTTTAAGCATAATAGACCAAATCGGATAACGCATTGCTATGTACCTTTCCACCCAATTCAAATCTTTTGGGAATAGGATTCTTTTTCTCATATATTTCAATGTCACGTGGAAAATGTTTAGTACAATGCTTTTGTTCCCAGAGGTTTTGAATTGGCTGGAAACGTACATAGCAACGCCTTTAGCCGATATATTATTTTCTATTTTTACTTCTTTATCCATCAACTCGGTAATTTTTATTACATTAACATTACTATGAACTGACTAGCCTGTCTTACATTTTGTGATTACGTGAACTCGAGGCTAATTAGTCTAGGTCAAATTTAGGCTATTATAGGCTAGCTTTACACGGTACCGGACGAATTTTTGACCGGTCAAAATGTCGACCTGGACATGCTGCTCACACGGAACTGATCAATATTTTCGTTCTGTTCAGACGAGACCATCACAATATTTGACCAATTAGGCGTCCAAATTTAGCGCGGTCCCGTGTGAACGGAACCCGTAAGCGGATGTTTTGTTTTTCGTCCGGTACCGTGTAAACGTAGCCATAGTATAAAAATTCTGCATTTCGTCCGATTTTATATTTGTAAAAATTTTGATTCAGTTCGTAAACCAGTCGGGAATGCTTCGGTAAAAGGTCGGGCATGCCCGAGTTAACGACCGAGTTTGCATAATTATGAAAACTACATAGAGAGCTCTGGGGAAAACTGTAGCGTAGTCTCGTACCATGCATACTCTTCCAAAAGAAGAAGAGTAGAGCGGAATCGAGGATAATTTTTTTAATGTAATTATTTTTTGTTGTATTGTACAGATGTAAAAAGAATGGAACGAAATCTTAGGGATAATAATATAAATACAGAATGGTTATGACAATAAAAATGAATTTGTTTCGCAAAGAAAATCACCTGTTTATTTGCTATTATAACTATTTTTAAGTCGTATGATTCATGTTTGTTGCGCAGCAAACATTTTGCTCCCGGGTTTTGCTCCCTCATATTAAACTGGTTAAATGTGAGGGAGCAAGCTCCAGGAGCAAATCTGTTGCAGGAGCGTGTTTCAGGAGCAAGCTCCCTTGTGTATACTGAAACTTTTCTGCCGCGCAACAACCAGTTTCCAGTTGGCCAGTCAAATTGGCTTATTAAACTAGTTTCCATGCTCCGATCGGGTTATTTGCATCGTTTCGCTCCCTCGTTTCCCTCGTGTGTACTGGTCTTGCAAAATGACCCAGGATAACCCAGGAGCGTGTTGCGGGAGCAAGCTCCCTCGTGTGTACCGGCCTTCAGATTAAACATTATTTCAAAGGTTTACACATCATTTGTTTTACCGAAATGTTCATGTATAAAGCGGCGTTTACACGAGCAATTTTTCCTTGACAAGGAAAAATTGCTCGTGTAGATGGAGTAAAATGAACAATTTTTCCTTGACAAGGAAAAGCTAGCATGTTGGCTTTTCCTTGACATGGAAAAATTGTCAAGGATGAAATTTGCTCGTGTAGACGGACAACAAGGAAAATGTGGCAAGGAATATTAATGAGATCAGTCTTTTCGCACGATCATTTAAAATGAACAAAATGGAGGCCAAAGCAAAAAATAAATTGGAGCGATAAAGCTGTTTATCTTTTATTGGATTTACTCCAATCCAGAGAGAGTCTGGAATACTAAACATGAATCCTTTCGAAATCGTAATATTAAAAAAAGGAGTACGAGGAAATACTGGAGGAACTTCGTGAAGAAATGCCGACGTAGAATTGCCCAGTTTGAAAGGTAGTAATAATATTTAACATGAAAATCAAACATTAAAAAGTTTATGTTTTAAATAAAATCTATATTTAAATGTTTTTTTACTCTACAAGGGACTGGAACCAATATTATGTTAGTACTCCGTTGATTGCAAGGCATTGCGGGCACAACCTAAACATGTCAAGGAAAACTTGTTCATCATCTACACGAGCAAGGAAACCTTGTCAATATAAAATTGCCAGAAAAAATTGGTGATCGTCTATACGAGCAATGAAAATTGTCAAGGATACTTGTCAAGGAAAAATTGCTCGTGTAAACGCCGCTTAAAGAGTTTTGATGCTTAAAACTCAAAACAGCCGTCTTTGTTTGAGCGAATTGAAAAAAAAAAGTTCTAATTGTATTGTCGCCTTTTCTGCATAATGTTAATCAGCACGTACGTGCCTACAAAGTGGTGTGAGGCTTTGTCAATATTTTCTTTAGTTAAGATATAAATTAGAGTTGAAGCCTGGGATTCAATTATTTTTGTGAAATTCAAAACTTTTGGTCCTAAATCTGAAACTAAGCTGTTATTCAACAAACGCTCACACCATTTGAATTTTGTTGAGTTGATAAAGCTACATGGCATTTTTCAGGATATTTGGTTGAAAACTTTTTTAGATCAATTCGCTCAAACAAAGACGGCCACTTTTGAGTTAAAGCATCAAAACTCTTTATACATGTACATGAGCATTTCGCAAAATTACACAGGCGTATTATATTGTTATTTAGCTTCAAAATGATGTGTAAATCTTTGAAATAATATTTAATCTGACGAGCTAATGATTTTTTACTTGATGTAACCTCAAGTTGCATTTGATAAATAGATCTTAAAAAGCGCTTAGACCCGCCTTTGTGTTATTATATAAATTAACAATACCTTCAGGCTCAGTTTTCAGCTAGATGTGGCAAAAACTGAGCTTAAATGAAAGTCTGAATACAGTAGAACGGAAACCACCAGCTTCAAAGCTTTGCTTCTTCAGTGCTCTACAAAAGACGTGCTATTTTTAACGTAATTCTGCCATGCTTTCTATTTCACGTTGAATATTTGATTGCTGTGCCTTCGGTTTCTTGATTTTTTTGGGCAGTGAAAATGCTGATAGCCAATCACAGCGCCGTTTAAAAGTGAAAATTTGTTCTTTCGTGTGATTGGCCAACTGAAAATGTTGAATTGGCACTTTCAGTTCCGTTTAAAAGTGAAATTTCCTTCTATTATGTGATTGGCTAGAATGAGATTTTTGAATTGCCACTTTAATTTTGAATGGCGCCAATCGCAATGCCGTTTAAAAGCGAATTGTCGATCTTAATTGTTATTGCCCAACTCAAAAACCCATAGCCAATCACTAAACGGCTTATATTATATGATTGGTCAGTGTCAAAAATCAACAGCCAATCACATTGAAGATCCGAAAGGGATTGTTATATTAAGGATATTTAACTTTCAGCACAACTAGTGCATATTGACTTCGCTGGTTCACCTCTTCACAAATGGCTCTTCGTATTTTCGTACTGCTTTCAGCCTTGTGTGTTCTTGTTATTGCGGATGGCGGTGATCGAAGCCTTGCCTCCGATTCTAGATCAAAGGTATCAGTTTTATCCGCATTGCTGAAGAAAACGAGGGCTGACTTGATAGCACTTGAAGCGAGGTATGTAAAGTAAAGTAACCTTATTTAACGTCGGTAACTCGTGACAGTTATAGACTGATAAACTAGTACTTGAGGCCGACGCTGCTCATTTTACCCCCAATCTCTCCATCAGTGCTCCGTGTGAAGGGTATTTAATGCTACCTTTTAAAAGCTACACGGAAAGGAGAGAAGTCGAAACAAGGATGTGAGGTCACTCTCGCACAGAATGCCGCGCACTAACCAACTGTGCCATCCTTGCTCCTTGCATTATTGCATCCTTGCATTGGCGGTCGAGTGGTAAAGTTAATTAAGGGAACCTTGATTTGGAAAAGGTTATGCAAAAATAACTGACTCTATTTTAGACTCGAGAGTAAAAAAATCCATACCCTATCCAAGACAAATCGAAAAATGATCCCCATCGGGTTGATATGATTTTATTGGTATTCCCGTATAGTTTGGCACTTTATTGCAAAGGTTTCTTTTTTTTTAGAAAAATTAGTTCTCTAAGTCGACTCGCAAAAACATGAAATCTATACAGTCGTTTTTCAAAACTCTACATCTTTTTAAGACAATTTGCAAACCTTGTGTAAGAAAGATAGATGTTTAAGGCCAAAAACATTATACCCCTGATGGCAAATATATGGAAGTACCCGCCCCCACGGGGTGGAGGTTGTGTCAAGCTTTCGCCTTTTTACTGAAACTGTGCTCCGGTTTTAAATCTCGGACAAGAACCATCTGAGGGCATGTTTGAAGTAATATTTTTATCCTCACAAAAACCCTTATCGGTAAGTTGAATCATATGTGAGTTGAGTTTGTGCGGTGTTTATTTATACCTCCCATGGCAAAAGGGTTTTGCTTAGAGTACCGCATGCGAGTTGAGTTTGTGAGATGTGTTATTCTCTCCCATGGCAAAAGGTCATTTCCGCTTTCACATGCGTGTTGATTTTGTCTGATGTTTTTTTCTTTCTCCATTGGCAAGAGGGATTTGCTTACTAGTATCGCATGCGAGTTGAGATTGATTGATGTGTTGTTCTCTCCCATCAGCAAGAGGGTTTTTCCGCTTTCACATGCGTGTTGAGTTTGTGTGATGTGTTGTTCTCTTCCATGACAAAAGTTTTTTCCGCTTTCACATGCGAGTTGAGTTTATGTGATGTGTTGTTCTCTCCCATGGCAAAAGGGAATTTCTTAGTATCACATGCGAGTTGAGTTTGATTAATGTGTTGTTCTCTGCTCTCTGCCATAAGGACATTTTCCCAGAATCATACCTGAGTCGCGTTTACTCAATCAACATGTTGTTTTCTCCCTTGCCATAAGGGAATTTCTCAGTAGTATCATATACAGTGGAACCCCGTTAATCCGACCACCGAAGGGACAGCCCAAAGTGTCCGTATTAACGAGGTGGCCGTATTAAGCGGGTAAATTTTATACAAAATGTATGGGCATGCATTTCGTCGGGACCTAAAAAACTGGCCGCAATAACGGCCGGGGTAACCGTATTAAGCGGGTGGCCGTAAGGCGGGGTTCCACTGTATGAGTTGGGTTTCCTTTATGGATCATATTTGCGCATAATCTGTTTCAACGTGTAACGAGTGATTTCCTTCGCTTTTCATGATCACGTGCACGTGTGGATTGAGGCACAGGCAGCCCTAGCAATTCACTTTTACAGTAGATATATAGACTGCGAACAGTCCCTTCTTTTCCCTCCAGATTCCGAGGAAAACGAGAGAAAAATGAGCATTTAAATAAAACACGGACGAGCGGGGATTGGGGCCGAAAAGGGGGAGGAGCGAATCCCCGCTCGCTCGTTTTATTAAAGTTAAAATTTTCTGAATTCGGAGGGAAAAGTAGGGACTGCTCGCAGTCTAGTAGATATATAAATTTCCGTATTTTTTATTTTAATAAATTTGAACATATTTCAATCCTGTGTTGTTGTTTAATTTATTTTATTCATTCTGGGTAGTTTTTGAACGTTTTAGAGCATTTTATTTTAATGTTTGCCCACCTGTAATTAAGGAAATTTCCTCACATATATCTACTGTAAAAGTGAATTGCTTGGGTTTCCTGTGATTGAGGTGATGGTTTTTCGTTTATTTGTGATCAAAATGTCACGCGAGTAGTGTGACATAATAACCAGTATTGGTGATTTTAAAATGCTAAAATGGCATGACTGACGTCTCAACTCTTTCCCTTCCAGACTTCATTATGTTGAGGCGACTCACGTTAACGCATTGAAAGGTAAATACTGGAATGATGATGATGTCAATGCATAATGATGACGATGAGGATGGTGACAGGTCATGGTATTGATGATGATATGATGATGGCGGCGACAATGATAACAATGATGGAGATGATGACGATAATTTTAAAGATGACAATGATGATAATAATAATAATAATAATAATTTTTATTTATAAAGCGCAAATACAAATCTGTTCTATGCGCTATACATTGATTGTTACAAACAACAACAACAGCTAGTAACAAAAAGACGTAATTACAAAGAATAAGCTAATTTGAAAAGATGAGATTTTAGTTCAGTTTTGAAAGAAGTTAGACTTGATATTTTTCTGATAGATATTGGCAGTGAGTTCCAGAGTTCAGGAGCAGCTACAGAGAAGGAGCGATGACCATAAGATTTAAGATTATAGGACTGTACTGACAGAATATTTTGTGATGATGAACGAAGATTACGGTTCGGTTTATACATTGAAATTAGTTCTTGATGATGATGAAGATCGATGATGATGAGAAAGATGATGGTGATGATTATGATTATGATGATGATATATGATGATGATAATCATGATAATGATTTTGATATATGATGATGATGATAAATGATGATATGATCATGATCATGATGAGCATGATATTGATGAGGGTGAGAATGATATGATGATGATAATTATGATGATTTGATGATGATGATAATAATTATGAAGATGATAATGATGATGATTATCTGATGATGATGATAATTATGATGATAATTATGATGATGATAATGATGTGCTGATTATGATTATGAGCATGATCATGATGCATTTATATATCATTAACATCTAAATATTTATCATATTCCAGGAAGAGATGGACGTGATGGAGCTCCTGGAAGGACTGGTAAAAAGTCATTTTAAAATACAATGATGATTTATGATTATAATAATAATAATAATAATAATTTAATATTTATATTGCGCAGGTTTCATGGGTAGATGCTCACCCGCGCATTACAATATTACAAAACGAAAGCTATACATGATATTACTAAAATTAATACAAACAGTAAGATAGAATAAAATATAGTAAGATAGAATAAAATATTTACATTTTTATAAGGTTATATATAAACTTGACATAATAATAAATAGCTAATGCTGGTAAAAATATTTTTAGAATGCTTTCCTAAAAAAATGTGTCTTTAATAGCTTTTTAAAATGATCAACGGTCTTTGCTTTACGAATTTCATTGGGTATAGAGTTCCATAACATGGGTGCTGCTGATACAAACGCACGGTCACCCAAGGTCTTTAATGTTTTTACTGATGGTGGTTTAAGTAAGAGCTCGTCATTAGATCGTAGATGATATCGAGATGGAATTCGTATATTAACAAGTTCATGTATATAAGATGGCGTCAGTCTGTGGATGGCTTTATATGTTATGAGCAATATCTTGAAGTCTATCCTAAATTTAACTGGGAGCCAGTGTAATTCTTTAAGAACAGGGGTGATATGATCAAAGCGTTGAATGTTGCAGATGAGTCGCGCAGCTGTATTTTGCACTCTCTGTAGTTTCTGTAGTTGAGTTTGAGGTGTTCCATAAAGCAGGCTGTTGCAATAGTCAATGCGGCTGGTTACTAAAGCGTTTACCAGGGTCTTTGTACTTTCATGATCCAAAAATCTCCTAATTTTCCTGATACTATGAAGGTGGTAGAAAGCAGCTTTACATACTTTATTAATGTGAGTGGCCATACTGAGCTGAGAGTCAAACCAGCATCCCAAGTTCCTGACTTCACTAAGTGGCGTTAGTTGGGCGTTTCCTACACGAAGGGTGTCGATGCTGACTTTGGCAAGCTGTTGTCTTGTACCAATAATGATGAATTCCGACTTATCGTCGTTAAGTTTAAGCTTGTCTGTGATCATCCATTTCTTGATTTCGTCGATAGCACTTTGCATAGCTATGACTGCAGAGTCTTGATCAGCGGTGTCATCTGGCTTAAATGCAAGGTATAGTTGCGTGTCGTCTGCGTAGGCGTGAGCGTTGGGGAGGTGATCTTTTAGTATGCTAAATAATTTGCTCACATATAGTATAAATATCAGAGGGCCTAGGCACGAACCCTGTGGAACCCCGTACTTCAAGTCAAACTGCTTTGATGTTGCTCCATTAACTGATACAAACTGTGAACGATTGTTTAAGTATGATGCAAACCATGAATGAGCTGAACCTGTGACACCAAATGTTGAGTAAAGACGATCAAGAAGGATTGTGTGATCGACGGTGTCAAAAGCGGAGCTAAGATCTAACAGGACCAACAATGTTACATGCTGTTTGTTCATATTCATTAAAATGTCGTTCTTGACTCGGAGAAGAGCCGTCTCAGTGCTGTGACGTTTGCGATATGAAGATTGTTCATTGGGATAGAGTTCGTTTGCCATACAGTGTTCATGGGTCTGATTAAACACAACCCTCTCAGTGAGCTTTGACATAAACGTGAGATTACTTATCGGGCGTAGGTTCTTGAATAAAGGCTCTGACCCAGGCTTCTTAAGCCGCGGACGAACATCAGCTTGTTTCCATTGATCTGATCAACTTACTGATGGACGTACTGACTGACTGACAATCTGAATTACTGCAATAACAGAATTGATCCAAATATCATTTAATGTTACAGGGTTTTAAGCTCATCATGTATGACTAACTAAGTTGCTGAAAAATCTACTTTATTTTTAGAGCGGTTTTCATGAACACATGAAACATTCTTCAGTGTATTAGTCTTTTTAAATGCAAATGGAAACTAGCGAGTAAACTAGTATAGACTGCGTCGGTGTTTGATATAAATGATAGGTAATAGAATGAAATTTGTAACACCGTAAAAAAATGTTGACTTAACTTTACTGACGTTTCGAGCTTTAGGGCCCTTCTTTTACTCCGACGAAGGGCTAAAGCTCGAAACGTCAGTAAAGTTAAGTCAACATTTTTTTACGGTGTTACAAATTTCATTATATTACCTTATATTTTTAAATGCACCTTAATTCCATTGTGTTCTTTTGTTGTTATTTTACTATTACACTTTAACTAATACACTTTGTTTCACGGCTTAATGAGAACAACTCTAATCCTCAGTGTTACGTATTTCTAGGTCGTGATGGTAAAGACGGCCATGACGGTAATGCAGGACCACAAGGTATAGCGCTTTGTTCTCAGATATATATAGCACATTGCATAAATTAAGGTTGTAGTTTCAAAGATATACATACTGATACATGCACATATCTAATGATATGCACTTTCTAAACAACTACAATCATTACAATCATTACCATCATCATCATTACCATCACCATTACCATCATCATCATTACCATCATTACCATCATCATCATTACCATCATTACCATTACCATTACCATCATCATCATTACCATCATCATCATTACAATCATTACCATCATTATCATTACCATCATTACCATTACCATTATCATCATTACCATTACCATCATCATCATTACCATCATTACCATTACCATCATCATCATTACCATCATTGCTATTATCATCATTACCATCATCATTATTACTATCATCATCATCATTACCATATCATCATCATTACTACCATTACATTATTACCATCATCATCATCATCATCATAACTATCATTACCATTATCATCATCGTCATTACTATCATAACCATCATTATCATTATCATAACTACTATCATCATCATCACAATGATTATCATCATCATTATATTATTGTTTCTTATTCCAACATTTGTTTGTAGGACCTCCTGGACAAAAAGAACCATCAGGAGCACCTGATGATGATAGTGGTGGTGGTGGTGATGATGATGATAGTAGTAGTGGTGGTGGTGGTGGTGGTGATGATGATAGTAGTAGTGGTGGTGGTGGTGATGATGATGATGATAGTAGTAGTGGTGGTGATGATGATGATGATGATGATGATGATAGTAGTAGTGGTGGTGGTGGTGATGATGATGATAGTAGTAGTGGTGGTGGTGGTGGTGATGATGATGATAGTAGTAGTGGTGGTGGTGGTGATGATGATGATGATGATAGTAGTGGTGGTGATGATGATGATGATGATGATGATGATGATAGCAGTAGTGGTGGTGGTTGTAGTGATGATGATGATGATAGTAGTATATAAATGTAGTAGTGGTTGAGGTAGTGGTGATGATGATGATGATAGTAGTGGTTGTGGCAGCGGTAGTGCCGGTGAGGATGGTGGTGGTGGTTGTGATGAGGATGATTATGGCGATGATGATGTTGGGGATGATGATGGTGGTGGTGATGATGTTGATGATGATGGTATTGATGTGGGCGATGATGTAATTGGTGATGATGGTGTTAATGATCATGGATGATAACGAACTTAACGAAAACGATAGTGAAGGCAACAGCGTCAACGATAATCAAAAAGGCCGTACTAATCGTTATAATAACGAGACATCATTCTAATAATCTTTCAAATAATACTTAGTGTTGAATTTGTAGCTCAGTTATAACTATACTTTTTCCATCTCAGATCACCCTTGCATGCCCGAGCGAACCAAACTGTCACTATCTCGAGTCTCGGCCCCAGGCGTTGCAGGTCCAGATGTCACAGGTAGCCCTAACAAATAGTCGTGTAGGTTCTAGTACCTCACAGACCGAGCTTTTAATGCTTCTACAGCAATTCTCCTCATCGAAACTTTACACGGAATACAACGTTTTTCCTAACGAGCTCGGTGACGTCAGACCCCTTAGTAACCTGGCCTGGTTGAAAGACTTTGGAGTCATGGATGATCCTATTAGATTAGAGAGACTTCTCAATGGGTTGAAGACTGATCCTTGTGGCCCCTGTCATCCCTCACAGGTATGAATGTATATATTAACTATAAACCTTTTTGTTGCCACAATCAAAGCTACAGTACACACTCTGAAGCCTGCAAAGGATGTCGGATGTAGGATGTTTTTATTAATAGCATATTTGGTTGTACGTGTTTGTGTGATATGACCTTAACAAGTGGTAGCAATTTGATTTGATTTCATGGATAAAGTGTTTGTGCTCTATTCCACAGTAGCAATTTGATTCTATTTCGTGGATATAGTGTTTCACAGTAGCAATTTGATTCTATTTCATGGATATAGTGTTTCACAGTAGCAATTTGATTCTATTTCATGGATATAGTGTTTCACAGTAGCAATTTGATTCTATTTCATGGATATAGTGTTTCACAGTTGCAATTTGATTCTATTTCATGGATATAGTGTTTCACATTAGCAATTTGATTCTATTTCATGGATATAGTGTTTCACAGTTGCAATTTGATTCTACTTCATGGATATAGTGTTTCACAGTAGCAATTTGATTCTATTTCATGGATATAGTGTTTCACAGTAGCAATTTGATTCTATTTCATGGATATAGTGTTTGCGCTCTATTCCACAGTTGCAATTTGATTCTATTGCATGGATATAGTATTTTCGCTCTATTAAACAAAAAATTTATTTCATGTCTTTTAGCTACCATAATCAAGTCAGATGGTATTTTTTAGTTATTTTTAAGTTAGACTTATTTACATTTATTGATTCGTATTCATCTGCTTTGGTTCTTTACAGGTATGGTGCATGACGGTAGATCAGTTGTGGGTAGATTTTCTTGGAATCACCAGCAACAAAAACCGACCAATGCCGTTTGTCGAAGCCATACCCCTCCGTCTATGGATATGCACCCCTATGACTAACGTTCCCATAGAAACGAGTATACAGTCCAGCCAATCAAGTCTTGACTACGAAAGAGATAGCTATTATAGAAAAGGGTCTGTTGATTCGAATCCTATTCCCCAGCCTACCTCGGCCACCTCGTCACCAGGCTGCCAGCGAGCGCATCACGTGAGTATACCGTCATCAGTCCATGCATCCGTGTCCAGTCCTAATCTGAAAACCATACCCAAGGACGAGCTGGGCACGACCGGTGGTCAAGTTGAACTTATCGGAAGTCCTCCTGTTATAAGTTCACTTCCATCGTCACCGAGATTGCGTGACAGTGGTTTTTCGTCGTTATCTGAGTCTAAAGTGACGTCACAGTCACCGTCTATTAATTGTACATCGCAGAATTCTTCAAATAGTCTCCATAAAGTCGCAAGTGGCGAAGTACCAGTACTTCAAGAGAATAGTGAAGATTGCGTGACACTTGATCAGAAGTCGTCACACAACTCTCTCGACGGAAAGATGAGCCCGATGTGTATATTCAAAGCGCGTGAAACCGAGATCTCAAATAAGGCACCAGGGCACATTCCTAATGGGGGCTCTAACATGAGTGTTAATGAAGGACCTAATGAGTTACGTAAGGCTTTTGGGTCTTTTTCCAGTAATGAAGATGATAACATAGGGGCTTTTCCCATGGACGAATTTAAGGTTGCTGATATGAGCGTACTAGCAGTGGTCCCTGTCAATGTAAGTGCCCAGTTGGACCATTTTCAGTTTATATTTCTAATGCGATTACAAGAAATGATGGTTAAATTACAAGAGCAACTTGACCAAGATCGGCAAAACCATATCGCTGTGACGTGCGACAAACCATCGCAGTCTTCTCCAAGAGTAACGTTCTCTGTCCTCGCGAAAAGTGCCGAGGTGAACATTATTTTACCTCCCAGCCCAGACCCGGCACTAAATAGCAGAGGTACTAGCAGCACTAGTAGTTATTTGGACCCTGGCTTCGTTTCGGATAACGAAAGTGCGTCCCCTGAAGTACTTGTTGACAACATCAAAGATAAACCAGGATCTCAAACACCGGATGTAAAGACCTCACTTTCAACTAATGACGTCACTTCCGGTATTGAAGGACGCGGTAGTGCGTTGTCGATGTGTGAGTCGACGGATGGATGGCTTCCCCAAGACGGCGACAAAAACGCCGTCGCCAACACCCGTCGTGGTAGCGACGCCAGCTGTTCTAGCAGTCAACTAGGAACGAGTGTAGATTCCAGGTCCCGTAGCAGCTCCCGTAGTGCGCGGTCAGGCCGGATCGTGTCGGTGTTCACCGCAGAAGGGAATGATATCTACTTTGGACTGCTTATGGACGGTGATGATATGACTGTTAAACTCACATCACAAGAAATAAAAGTCGACGAAAAAGGGAACCTCAATTTTGAGAAATACCTTAATCAGAAATCGTTCAAACCTCCTCAAGATAGCGACACGACCGTTCCACGTCCTCTTCCCAGTTCCCCACCCATGGTTAACATTCGAGCGGAGTTTGGGCCTGGTGCTGAAAGAAACACGCCTTCAGCAGGTGAACTAGGCTTTGCGCATGTGCAGATGAGTAATGTCGGCTTGTCTTTATTAATGAGTAATATCGAGAGTCTTAGTGAATGTTTTGATGATGAGATCTTATTACCCAAGATGCCTTTCTACGTCGAGATGAAGTCATCAAACATATGTCTCAAGGATGATAAACCGCCACGTTTACTATCCACACCCACACCCCTCCCCCTCAACGTCAGCCTAGAGAACATTTCAATCTTCAGAAACCAAAATGAGGTTATTAACATACGGGCATTGAATGCTTCAAATGACGGAACAGAACCATCTGTCGGTGAACCTGTTGCGTTACATACATCACATCAATTGTCACGCACTACTAGTGATCTTAGTTTAGCCGAATCAATGTCGTCACGCTCTGATAATGATAGCGAGAGAGAGTGCCTGAAGGCTCAGTTGTCTGTGTCACGCGCTGCGTTGCACGCTGTTCAAGACGAACGCCAAGCGTTACTTAAGACGATAGAGAGATTACAATACGAACTCTCGATGTCCAACCGTGAACAGGATCGCTTACAAGCCAAAGTAGTTGCTTATCAATCAGTCAGTGGCAGGAGAAAATGACATTAGAAGGTAAAATGTACCTATAGGTAGCTTTGAATATCAGTGTAGATCGCTTACAAGCTAAAGTAGTTGCTTATCAATCAGTCAGTGGCAGGAGAAAATGACACTAGAAGGTCAGTTGTACCTATAGGTAGCTTTGAATATCAGTGTAGATCGCTTACAAGCTAAAGTAGTTGCTTATCAATCAGTCAGTGGCAGGAGAAAATGACACTAGGAGGTCAATTGTACCTATAATGAATATCAGTGTAGATATATATCGCGTGCAGTTGTAACTATAGGTATATTATCCTAGGCATCCTGTCAAGAATAATGCACCAATAGTACAGACATACCTATAGATATATATTTTGTACCAATAGGTAGCTTTGAATAACCGTAAAGATATATATCGCGTGCAATTGTAACTATAGGTATATTATCCTAGGCATCCTATCAAGAAAAATGCATCTATAGTACATACGTACCTATAGATATATATTTTGTATCTATAGGTAGCTTAGATTGTCACTAGTACTGTAGATATATATCGCGTGCAGTTGTAACTATAGGTATATTATCCTAGGCATCCTGTCAAGAATAATGCACCTATAGTACAGACATACCTATAGATATATATTTTGTACCTATAGGTAGCTTTGGATATCAGTATAGATATATATCGCGTGCAATTTTAACTATAGGTATATTATTTTTTGAAGATGACAACCTTTTTCAATTAGCTGTATACATCTATTTTAAAAGAGATTGACGGAAGGAATGGTGAACGTCGATTGCACGACCGAAAGGAACTGTGGTCCTTTTGTAATGATTATTTATGCATGGTGTGATGGCAAACGAATTCTCTGCACAATACCAGCCCCATTTAAAAATGAAAGCTTCTACAGTAGAACCCCGTTAATCCGCCCACCGAAGGAACAGCCCAATGTGGCCGTATTAACTGGGTGGCCGTATTAAGTGGGTAAATTTTATAGAAAATGGATGGGCGTGCATTTCGTCGGCACCTAAAAAACTGGACGCAATAACGGGGTGACCGTATTAAGCGGGTGGCCGTAAGGCGGGGTTCCACTGATTTGTAAAACTGTACTTAGCACTGAATTCAGACTAACACTAGCATATGTAACATGCGTAACCATGATTCCTTTCGGGTGTGCAATCGCTGTTTATCGTTCTCTCTGACAACCTTTTTGAAATAGGTGTACACAATAAACATACACCCTTTCCGAGAAAGTTTGTCACCCGTGAAAAGCACACATGCTAGTGGCGCAAAGGATCATGGATCAGTTCAGAAACTAAATGGGCATTCGGAACGCCTTTCTTGTTTAACAAGTCAGAACGGACATTTCTCAATAACATATTGATAACATATAGTGTAGCAATGTGGCCATGAAATCCCTGCGTTCTAGTAAAGTATACATAGGTAACCCACAATCCCCTGCGCTACTAGCTTGTAGGCTTTTCACTTCACGGGTGACAAAGTATCTCGGAAAGGGTTAATCACTAGACAACTTAACAATAATTAAAACGAAAATGCAAGTTTTATGCCAACTTATGCTTAGTTAGGACTAAAGTTTCTGCTTAACAGATTTCAAAAATATGAATTCCAATTTTATTTTTGTAACTCACATGTATTCGATATTATTGTTTGGCACACCCGCACAGAATATATCTATTTCAACAGCATATGCATATAATGAGTTTTATATTTTTATCAAGAGAAGTAAGTTAATTTAATCAAGCATCAATAGTTCGCGCGGTTGACCTGGTAAGAGCCTGCAAACGAGGCGGAGTGGACTACTACCTTAGCCTCGATTGTGTGTTCAACCAAGGCCATGATTGTCCTATGTCTGCATAATATGAAATGCACCCAGTTATTTGAGTAACTACAACTGAGTCGTTTTTGCGGTGAGTAACTGGATACATCGATTTACTCAGTTATTCGAGAAACCACTACTGAGTCGTTTTTACCGTGAGTAACTGTGGATGCATCGATTTACTCAGTTATTCGAGTAACCACTACTGAGTCGTTTTTACAGTAAGTAACTGGATGCATCGATTTACCAAGTTATTTGAGTAACCACTACTCAGTCGTTTTTACCGTGAGTAACTGTGGATGCATCGATTTACTCAGTTATTTGAGTAACCACTACTCAGTCGTTTTTACAGTAAGTAACTGGATGCATCGATTTACCAAGTTATTTGAGTAACAACTACTCAGTCGTTTTTACTCTCAATTATAGAATATTCTGTGGGTGTATCTTTCCTATAAGAAAATTAAGGTAAATTGTTTCCTTGATTTTTATTCTTCGGGAAGAATACTACTAAATCATTACAGGGTTCTCAAAGCACGATGGGGTAGGATAGGATAATCTATTTAAAGTAATTTTAGGAAGGTAGTTTGAAATAAATAATTTGGACAATTCCTCATTTTACTTAATCAAGTTCATAATTACGCGAGGGATGTAGTTTTAAGATATATACCTCGAACAAAGATTTAGGCTTAGCTTTTGCTCCGTTTTAAGCATAATAGACCAAATCAGCTAACGCATTGCTCTGTACATTTCCACCCAATTCAAATCTTTTGGGAATAGGATTCTTTGTCTCATATATTTCAATGTCACGTGGAAAATGTTTAGTACAATGCTTTTGTTCCCAGAGGTTTTGAATTGGCTGGAAACGTACATAGCAACGCCTTTAGCCGATATATTATTTTCTAATTTTTACTTCTTTATCCATCAACTCGGTAATTTTTATTACATTAACATAACTATGAACTGACTAGCCTGTCTTACATTTTGTGATTACGTGAACTCGAGGCTAATTAGTCTAGGTCAAATTTAGGCTATTATAGGCTAGGTTTACACTGTACCGGACGAATTTTTGACCGGTCAAAATGTCGACCTGGACATGCTGCTCACACGGAACCGATCAATATTTTCGTTCTGTTCAGACGAGACCATCACAATATTTGACCAATTAGGCGTCCAAATTATTGCACGTTTAGCGCGGTCACGTGTGAACGGAACCCGTAAGCGGATGTTGTTTTGACTTGTCAAAAATTCGTCCGGTACCGTGTAAAAGTAGCCATAGTATAAAAATTCTGCATTTCGTCCGATTTTGTATTTGTAAAAATTTTGATTCAGTTCGTAAACCACTCGGGAATGGTTCGGGAAAAGGTCGGGCATGCCCGAGTTAACGACCGAGTTTGCATAATTATGAAAACTACATAGAGAGCTCTGGGGAAAACTGTAGCGTAGTCTCGTACCATGCATACTCTTCCAAAAGAAGAAGAGTAGAGCGGGATCGAGGATAATTTTTTAAATGTAATTATTTTTTGTTGTATTGTACAGATGTAAAAAGAATGGAACGAAATCTTAGGGATAATAATATAAATACAGAATGGTTATGACAATAAAAATGAATTTGTTTCGCAAAGAAAATCACCTGCATGTTTATTTGCTATTATAACTATTTTTAAGTCGTATGATTCATGTTTGTTGCGCAACAAACATTTTGCTCCCGGGTTTTGCTCCCTCATATTAAACTGGTTAAATGTGAGGGATCAAGCTACAAGAGCAAGTCTGTTGCAGGAGCGTGTTTCAAGTGCAAGCTCCCTCGTGTGTACTGAAACTTTTCTGCCGCGCAACAACCTGTCTTAAGTTGGCCAATCAAATTGGCTTATTAAACTAGTTCCCATGCTCCGATCGGGTTGTTTGCATCGTTTCGTTCCCTCGTTTCCCTGTGCAGGATTTTTTTTTTTTTTCGGAGAGAAATGTCTGCAGGATTTTTTTTCGTAATGGTCCGTCCCTAAATAGATCATAAAAAGCGCTTAGACACGCCTTTGTGTTATTTGATAAATTAAATATACCTTCAGGCTCGGGTAAGTGGTTCAAGTTTTCATGCAGCTAGATGTGGCAAAAACTGAGCTTAAATGAAAGTCTGAATACAGTAGAACGGAAACCAGCTTCAGAGCTTTGCTTCTTCAGTGCTCTACAAAAGACGTGCTATTTTCAACGTAATTCTGCCATGCTTTCTATTTCACGTTGAATATTTGATTGCTGTGCCTTCAGTCTCTTGATTTATTTGGGCAGTGAAAATGCTGATAGCCAATCACAGCGCCGTTTAAAAGTGAAAATTAGTTCTATCGTGTGATTGGCCAACCTGAAAATGTTGAATTGGCACTTTCAGTTCCGTTTAAAAGTGAAATTTCCTTCTATTATGTGATTGGCTAGAATGAGATTTTTGAATTGCCACTTTAATTTTGAATGGCGCCAATCGCAATGCCGTTTCAAAGCGAAATGTCGATCCTTATTGTTATTGCCCAACTCAAAAACCCATAGCCAATCACTAAACGGCTTCTATTATATGATTGGCAGTGTCAAAAATCAACAGCCAATCACATTGAAGATCTGAAAGGGATTGTTATATTAAGGATATTTCACTTTGAAGGCTTTCAGCTCAACTAGTGCACATTCGTTATTAGCAGTTAAGTGACTTCAGTTCAGCTCTACACAAATGGCTCTCCGTATTTTCGTATTGCTTTTAGCCTTGTGTGTTCTTGTTATTGCCGATGGCGGTGACCGAAGCCTTGCCTCAGATTCTAGATCAAAGGTAGCAGTTTTGTCCGCATTGCTGAAGAAAACGAGGGCTGACTTGATAGCACTTGAAGCGAGGTATGTAAAGTAAAGTAACGGTACCTTATTTAACGTCGTTAACTCGTGACAGTTTGATAAACTTGAGGCCGACGGAGCTCATTTTACTCCCCTCTCTCCATCACTGCTCCGTTTGAAGGGTATTTAATGCTACCTTTTAAAAGCTACACGGAAAGGAGAGAAGTCGAAACAAGGACACTCTCGCACAGAATGCCGCGCACTAACCAACTGTGCCATCCTTGCTCCTTGCATTATTGCATCCTTGCATGGGCGGTCGAGTGGTAAAGTTAATTAAGGGAACCTTGTTTTGAAAAGGTTATGTAAAAAAACCTAACTCTATTTTAGACTCGAGAGTAAAAAAATTCATACCCTATCCAAGACAAATCGAAAAATGATCCCTATTGGGTTGATATGATTTTATTGGTATTCCCGTATAGTTTGGCACTTTATTGCAATTAAGGTTTCATTTTTTAGAAAAATTAGTTCTCTAAGTCGACTCGCAAAAACATGAAATCTATACAGTCGTTAAGGCCAAAAACATTATACCCGTACCCGCCCCCACGGGGTGGAGGTTGTGTCAAGCTTTCGCCTTTTTAAACTGTGCTCCGGTTTTAAATCTCGGACAAGAACCATCTGAGGGCTTGTTTGAAGTATTATTTGTATCCTCACAAATTAAAACCCTTATGTAAGTTGAATCATATGTGAGTTGAGTTTGTGTGGTGTTTATTTATACCTCCCATGGCAAAAGGGTTTTGCTCAGAGTACCGCATGCGAGTTGAGTTTGTGAGATGTGTTGTTCTCTCCCATGGCAAAAGGTAATTTCCGCTTTTACATGCGTGTTGATTTTGTCTGATGTTTTTTTCTCTCTCCATTGGCAAGAGGGTTTTGCTTAGTATCGCATGCGAGTTGAGATTGATTGATGTGTTGTTCTCTCGCATCAGCAAGAGGGTTTTTCCGCTTTCACATGCGTGTTGAGTTTGTGTGATGTGTTGTTCTCTTCCATGACAAAAGGTTTTTTCCGCTTTCACATGCGAGTTGAGTTTATGTGATGTGTTGTTCTCTCCCATGGCGAAAGGGAATTTCTTAGTATCACATGCGAGTTGAGTTTATGTGATGTGTTGTTCTCTCCCATGGCAAAAGGGAATTTCTTAGTATCACATGCGAGTTGAGTTTGATTAATGTGTTGTTCTCTGCTCTCTGCCATAAGGACATTTTCCCAGAATCATATCTGAGTCGCGTTTACTCAACATGTTGCTTTCTCCCTTGCCATAAGGGAATTTCTCAGTAGTATCATATACAGTGGAACCCCGTTAATCCGACCACCGAAGGGACAGCCCAAAGTGGCCGTATTAAGCGGGTAAATTTTATACAAAATGTATGGGCATGCATTTCGTCGGGACGTTGAAAAACTGGCCGCAATAACGGGGTAACCGTATTAAGCGGGTGGCCGTAAGGCGGGGTTCCACTGTATGAGTTGGGTTTCCTTTATGTCTTTTTCTCTCCATTACCACGAGGATCATATTTGCGCATAGTCTGTTTCAACGTGTAACGAGTGATTTCCTTCGCTTTTCATGATCACGTGCACGTGTGGATTGAGGCACAGGCATCCCTAGCAATTCACTTTTACAGTAGATATATAATTTCCGTATTTTTTATTTTAATAAATTTGAACATATTTCAATCCTGTGTTGTTGTTTGATTTATTTTATTCATTCTGGGTAGTTTTTGAACGTTTTACAGCATTATATTTTAATGTTTGCCCACCTGTAATTAAGGAAATTTCCTCACATATATCTACTGTAAAAGTGAATTGCTTGGGTTTCCTGTGATTGAGGTGATGGTTTTTCGTTTATTTGTGATCAAAATGTCACGCGAGTAGTGTGACATAATAATCAGTATTGGTGATTTTAAAATGCTAAAATAGCATGACTGACGTCTCAACTCTTTCCCTTTCAGACTTCATTATGTTGAGGCGACTCACGTTAACGCATTGAAAGGTAAATAATGGAATGATGATGGTGTCAATGCATAATGATGACGATGAGGATGGTGACAGGTCATGGTATTGATGATGATATGATGATGGCGGCGACATTGATAAAAATGATGTTGATGATGACGATAATTTTAAAGATGACAATGATGATAATAATAATAATAATAATAATAATAATAATAATAATAATAATAATAATAATAATAATAATAATAATAATAATAATAATTTTTATTTATAAAGCGCAAATACAAATCTGTTCTATGCGCTATACATTAAATGTTACAAACTGTTTAAAAAGACGTAATTACAAAGAATAAGCTAATTTGAAAATATGAGTTTTTAGTTCAGTTTTGAAAGAAGTTAGACTTGATATTTTTCTGATAGATATTGGCAGTGAGCTCCAGAGTTCAGTAGCATCTTCAGAGAAGGAGCGATGACCATAAGATTTAAGATTATAGGACTGTACTGACAGAATATTTTGTGATGATGAACGAAGATTACGGTTCGGTTTATACATTGAAATTAGTTCTTGATGATGATGAAGATCGATGATGATGAGAAAGATGATGGTGATGATTATGATGATGATATTGATGATTATGAGGATGATGATGATGATGATATATGATGATGATAATCATGATAATGATTTTGATATATGATGATGATGATAAATGATGATATGATCATGATCATGATGAGGATGATATTGATGAGGGTGAGAATGATATGATGATGATAATTATGATGATTTGATGATGATGATAATAATTATGAAGATGATAATGATGATGATTATCTGATGATGATGATAATTATGATGATAATTATGATGATGATAATGATGTGCTGATTATGATTATGAGCATGATCATGATGCATCATTATATCATTAACATGTAAATATTTATCATATTCCAGGAAGAGATGGACGTGATGGAGCTCCTGGAAGGACTGGTAAAAAGTCATTTTAAAATACAATGATGATTTATGATTATCAACTTACTGATGGACGTACTGACTGACTGACAATCTGAATTACTGCAATAACAGAATTGATCCAAATATCATTTAATGTTACAGGGTTTTAAGCTCATCATGTATGACTAACTTTAAAAGTTACTGAAAAATCTACTTTATTTTTAGAGCGGTTTTCATTAACACATGAAACATTCTTCAATGTATTAGTCTTTTTAAATGCAAATGGAAACTAGCGAGTAAACTAGTATAGGCTGCGTCGGTGTTTGATATAAACAATAGGTAATAGAATGAAATGTGTAACACCGTAAAAAAATGTTGACTTAACTTTACTGACGTTTCGAGCTTTAGCCCTTCTTTTACTCCGACGAAGGGCTAAAGCTCGAAACGTCAGTAAAGTTAAGTCAACATTTTTTACGGTGTTACAAATTTCATTATATTACCTATCATCTTTAAATGCACCTTAATTCCATTGTGTTCTTTTGTTGTTATTTTACTATTACAATTTAACTAATACACTTTGTTTCACGGCTTAATGAGAACAACTCTAATCCTCAGTGTTACGTATTTCTAGGTCGTGATGGTAAAGACGGCCATGACGGTAATGCAGGACCACAAGGTATAGCGCTTTGTTCTCAGATATATATAGCACATTGCATAAATTAAGGTTGTAGTTTCAAAGATATACATACTGATACATGCACATATCTAATGATATGCACTTTCTAAACAACTACAATCATTACAATCATTACCATCATCATCATTACAATCATTACCATTACCATTACCATCATCATCATTACCACCATTACCATTACCATCATCATCATTACCATCATCATCATTACAATCATTACCATCATTATCATTACCATCATTACCATTACCATTATCATCATTACCATTACCATCATCATCATTACCATCATTACCATTACCATCATCATCATTACCATCATTACCATTACCATCATCATCATTACCATCATTGCTATTATCATCATTACCATCATCATTATTACTACCATCATAATCATTACCATATCATCATCATTACTACCATTACATTATTACCACCATCATCATCATCATCATTACTATCATTACCATTATCATCATCATTACTATCATTACCATCATTATCATCATCATAACTACTATCATCATCATCACAATGATTATCATCATCATTATATTATTGTTTCTTATTCCAACATTTGTTTGTAGGACCTCCTGGACAAAAAGGACCAGCAGGAGCACCTGGTCAAAAAGGACCCCCAGGAACTAACGGTGGAGGAGTCTCCTACGTACGATGGGGTAAAGACACTTGTCCGGGGGGAGCTGATCTCGTCTACAATGGTAAAATAGTAACGAATGTAACCTTCACGATGTAATGTGTTGAACATACACTTATTTAAAAAAAAAATAAAAAAAAATACTTAATAGTGTATTCCAAGACCAAAGGGCATTGTGAGTTTTATCAATGTTGAAATACAAAGTAAATATACATGCAGCGATGGGCTCGCTATTGCCACCATCATCATTATCATCATCACCATCATCATGCAATAGCATCATTGTCATAATTATTCCTTCCCTTTTCTGTTTTCTGTTCTATTCTCCCCTAGTCCCCAACACCTCACGGTCCCAATAAGTGGCCCGGTTGCTGAGAATCAGCATCGTCACATTCGTCATGACGATCATCATTTTTATGTTTCCTAGGTTACACCGGTGGTGAGCACTTCACACATGTCGGGGGTGGAACAAACTACCTCTGCTTGACTCGAACACCAAAATACCTCAACTTCAAGGCAGGTTTTCAAAACGGAGGACGAGTCTACGGCACAGAGTACGAAGTGAGCGACAACACGGGAATCCTTCCCAAGAAACTTCACGATCACGAACCGCAGTGTGCAGTCTGTCACGTGAAAACACGAACCAGCAAGTTGATGATACCCGGGACTTACGAATGTCCCGCAGGATGGTCCCGCGAGTACTACGGGTACTTGATGACGGCGCATTACGCGCATGTACATCCAAGTGAATTTGTTTGCGTTGATGAAAATGCCGGAGCATTACCTGGTACCCATGGCAATCTCAACGGTGCGTTGATGTACTTCGTCCAAGGCACCTGCGGCTCGTTGCCATGTAAACCATACATTCAAGGATATGAGCTGACATGCGCAGTATGCACGAAGTGATTGACGTCATAGCATTCCACAGGAAGCCCAAACACAGTTCAAGTAAAGGATAATGATAGAATAAAAACTAACGATAAGGATAATAACATTAAGACGATAATATTGATAGTGATAATTTAAAAAAAAAGGTTCAAAAATAAAACTTCAATGTTTCATAGTTGATTGACATGTGTTTCCTCGATGTTTTATTGGTGTTCGTTATGTTATGTGATTGGTAGAACTAAAACAATAAAGCCAATCACAATGTCGTTTGAAAGTCAAGTTTCAAGTTTTTTGTGATAATATGTCGTAAGATTAAGGTAAAGAAATTGCTGATATTGTAGTAATTTTAATTCCAACGAATTTAGTAAGCTTATTTTTGATTCACTTAAAGGAGCACTTGGACGAAAACGCCCCGATTTTAAAAAGTCCCAATAAACGAATGTTTTTGCTTGTTTAATACTAAATACTAACCCAAAAATGCCTTGCTAAAGTATTTTTGTAGAAATTCGTACGCGAAGACCGATAAAATCGCGATTTTCTATTGTATTTTTGTAATCAGTAATATTACACCAAGAGGATTGGGTCGAGTGAGGTCGAGTGTGGTCATGACGTCATTTACTCCATGGTGGCTTCAAAGAAATTATTATAATCAAGAACGTTTTTATGAAATTTCGATTCAGAAGATTTGGTGAACTTTTTTTCTCTATTTCAAGACAATCACAGGCTTTAGCAAAGCATAATTTTTGCATTTTAATCACAGGATTTAGCAAAGCATAATTTTTTCATTTTTGGATGTTTTTGAATGAATTCTACATATATAAGCTTAATTGTGACGACTGCATGATAAAAACTGAGAAGTAAATTGTCAATATCATTAAACAAGACTATTTGGACACCACAATTTGCTAGTAAATGTAAGTAAAAACTATTGTTTATCTCATTGTTTTGCAGTTTTTCAACTCGAAGTGAAAATAAAGATTGAAAATTAGTGCATTCAATTTGCCAGCGTTATTTGTTTGAGTAATTATTTATTCATTTATCCCAGAAATTGTAATGATTTTTAATAAACCTTTTTCATCATCTTGAATAGTATATGGGAGGTTTTTTTGTGACGTATTTTGGTGGCGTGTACACAAGCTAGCCTTCCCTGCTAGCAGAGTCTTCCACAGTTCGATTCAGAATCGAACTGTGGAAGACTCTGCTAGCAGGGAAAAGCTAGCCTAAGCTGGCCGCCAAAATTTTTATGAAACTATCGGCAAAGTGTAAAAAGTGCAGAAGTATTTAGTCTTTTTCGTATTAAGTAAAATGTTGAACATCAAGATAGCAAGTTTTAGGTATTTTACTTTATTTTCCAAATAAATTTATTGATATCTCAATTATAAAACTGAGTTTTTACACAGTCTTTGAGTCTGTCACGAAGCCTGGCCTATACTACAAGTCCTTTTTGTCACGTTCGCCATATTGAAATTCAGTCGTACAAGACACATTCGTGTAAATTTAAAAACATTTACTTCACTTTACAAACAAAATTAACTTCTTGAATTTGACTTATGTATATTACCTAACTGCTTTGGATGACCGGTGAAAATCGGATGGCATTTTGTTTTGATTTGTGAAGAAAATCTGGCTCTCAGCATCGTTTCTTCTTCTTGTTCTTCACGAACCTGTTCCTCGTAAGCTTCAATTTCCTCTGCAGTCGCTACCGGCTCTAATTCATCCGAGTAGGATAGCAGTGTAGATATATCATCAATATTGGCTATATAGTCGTGATTATGTATTAAATATTTGGGCCGACGAAACAAGCAAAGCCGTACAAACTGTTCACTACTTGAAGATCAGTCGTGGAGTATTTGACGTCATAAGTCACGCGTCACGCACTTACCGCAGGTCAGATTTCATTTGGCCGTGAGTTTGAGTGGCGTGTTTTCAAAGCCTTATTTCTCCGCAATAAGTGAATTTTAAGCTATTTTTTTTATACATAATTTTTAAACAATCTCATTAGAGTAATATTAACCTAGACAAATTCGTTTATTGGGACTTTTCAAAATCCGGGCGTTTTCGTCCAAGTGCTCCTTTAAATTATGCAAAAAAGGTGCCTTACACCACCCCTAACAGTTCTAAAATGAGCACGGTGATCCCCCTTTTTAACTCGTGGATCGAAGATCCTCGAGTTATTGGGATGGGGCTTTTGAACCGGAAGTGTCACTCACTCGCTCACTCACTCACTCACTCACTCACTCACTAGACCGTCAGTGTAAACTTTTGAGCCCCAAGATCTCGGTCAGCGTACTTCGAGCACATGGATATTTGATTCGTCTGCAGGAATGATTTCTCGATCGAAGTAATCGCGAATATTCTCATATTTTATGTGCTCACGCCACACGATTCGCAGTAGAATTACCGGTAAGTTTATGTCGAATGTTTTCGGAAATGGTCACTGTGAATTTTACTAAAGATCATGCAATTTACGAGCGAACTTAAAGCGAACCAACTTATTATGATCAAATTCATCGAGATATCTTCCCTGCTATAAACAGAAGCTACTTTTTATCCATCCGTTCATGCCGTATGGAATGGATTCACAACCAGTTTCAAACGACGAAGCTGTTACTACTGGATATTTAACAGTATTGCCGGTAAGCATTCTTAGAGAGTACGATACACACTAGAAGTGAAGACAACAACAGTCTAATACTTTAGTGATGTTTTAAGGGTAAATATATTGCTTATTGTAATTATTTCTTTTATATTTTTGATTAAAATAACCAGTTTATCTGTCAATAGTTTAATTTTATTGACTACTATTAATTCGTAGATCAGCGATTGAAACTGGCGATTGCCGAGCTCTTTAGCTTCTTGCACAGAACAACAAACTTATTCGCCAAACTTTTAAGTTTTAAAAATCGCTTCACCCTATTATCTAGCAGTTCAACTTAACGATCTATGTATATGTAGATGAAAGTAATATTTCTTCAGGTCGAGCTCGACAACCCGGGCTCGACAACAACAACTATATAAACAGCTGAAACGGCCTCTCTGAAAACTACACCCAACAGCCCAAATCGCCTCAAATATAACACCAATTGCTTCAATGACTATCTATTTTGCTTTTTCTGGCGTTTATTTTGCAAGAACAACTTAATAACACTATTTCTTAGACACTCTTTGAACTCGCATGTATCTCTGCACGAACCGAAGATCGAACCAGGTAAATATCAGACTTGTCAGCGGATCACGGACTGAGGGAACGACGGACCGTAAGGGAAACGGACGACAACCAAAAAAATACAAATAGAACAACAACATTGAATACTTATTTTTCGCTTCAAATCATCTCAAGCTAATCCGAGAAAATAATTACATAATCGTAATGGAGCCCAAGTTCACGCAGATTGCGTCTAGTTTAAATATAACCTACATAGTCAACATTAAAAGTGGTCTAAACTATAAGCGCTTTCAAAATGTTCTAACAATGATCCACGAGTTGGCCAAAGGTGGCCTTTGATTTTATTTCAGTTTTGAGTTCTACCAATGTCATAGTTTATGTAGAGAAGGTTTTAAAAAATTATTTCGAAGGAATCCATGAGTGCCGAACTACCTTAAAGTGATTGGCCAACTCAAATAGTTAATAGCCAATCATAAAATTGCTTCTATTATATGATTGGACACCGCCAAATACCAATAGCCAATCACATTTACGAACGTAGACTGTTCGATTGTTAGATATCTTTAAATAGGGATTTTACTCTTGAAGGCCCTCAGCACAACTTGTGTATGTTAACCGAACAGTTTACTTCATTTCAAATCAATAGAAATGTCTCTCGGTATTTTCGTACTGCTTTTAGCCTCATGTGTTCTTGTTATTGCTGATGGCGGTGACCGAAGCCTTGCTTCAGATTCTAGTAAAGGCGTAGAATCAAACGTTGCAGCTTTGTCTGCATTGTTGAAGAACACCAGGGCTGGCTTAGTTGCACTTCAAGCAAGGTAAGAGGCTTGTATGGGTGGTCGAGTAGTCAGAACTTTTAGTCCCATCTCTGTGATACATGTTCTTGAATTGAGTAAAGATTATGTGTGAGTAGAATTTTCTCCCTCGTCACAAGGGCTATTTCCTATGATTATTTAAGTAGAGTTTTGTTTAGTGTGTTGCTTTCCCTTCATGATCAGTGCTAATAGGGCTTTTCTCATGATAATATTAGTGTGGTTGTCTTTTATGTGTTGCTCTCTCCCTTTCCAATAAGAGAGTTTTTCTCAAGATCATATGTGAATTTAGTTTGTTCATATGTTGTTATTTGTCATGAGTTTAGGTTGATGTATTTTTTTCTCTCTTGTAACAAGTGTATTTGTCATGAGTTCAGTTGGTTTGATGTATTTTTTTCTCTCTTGTAACAAGTGTATTTGTCATGAGTTCAGTTGGTTTGATGTATTTTTCTCTCTCTTGTAACAAAAGTTATTGTCATGAGTTTAGTTTGTTTGATGTATTTTTTTCTAAAAAATACTAAAGAATATATTTACAAAATTATATTCCTAAGAGTTAGATTTAAAAATAGGTGGGTTCATTTTTTGTGTTTGTGTTGTTTTTTCCCTTGCCATTAGGGTAAAACACTTCTCCAGTTTTCCTCCGTCATCCAACAAAGATGAACATATGGGAATTCCAGTATTCAGTTAATAAAGAGTGTAATAACTAGTGTGTGTGGCCCGGGAGTGATACAAATCCGTTAAAATTTGCAGTGCGGCTCTTTTCTCAAGAGGGGAGACGTCATGCAGTTTACATCGTAAATGCTAAAATGTCATAAATTTTGAGTATAATTGCAATCTCTTTTGATTTCAGGCTCCAGAATGTCGAAAAGAATCACGTTAACGCATTGAGAGGTAAATACTGAAATGATGATGATAACGAGTTAATCGTTCCAATTTAATAATCCTTTCTTTAAATGGCTTTAAGGTTATTAAAATAAATAACTTAAAGAAATAATTTAAATAACAATGAGCTAAGATCGCGCAAGTTAGTTCAAAAGTTAAACTGCCTCATTCATGTTTTTTGTGTTTTTTTTTTTTTTCTCTCGCAAAGAGTGTTACTCTGTCTAATTCTGTATAAGACTACACTTAATTATGTGTAATCAAAAGATAACGAAATTCAAATATTCATCCTCTTAATTTTTTTAGCGTATTCAAATATATGTTTCTCATTCATAATTGCTTCGATTCGTCTTTTCTCTTTATTAAACAACTTCTTTACAAATTAGCAACCGATTATTGCTTGATCCTTTATTAGTTTTATATTAGTTTAGTTTTATATTGTTTTTAACTACAGGTGTTTTCTTAGATCAGAGACACCTGACCTCGGTTGCATGTCATTTCTTGAAAAAACATGTTTAGACAGGCTACCGCCGCACCCACACATAGAGCCCCTGCTTGGTGATTATCATGCAAAACAAAATGTTCACTGATAGATGATAATGAGGTCTCAGTTTGCCAATAAATCTGTCTAGTATGTAAACTACCACCAGAGTACATAACGCGTAACTAGATAATATTATCTATATACTATTGAAATGATGTACATGCTGCATGTTTCAAAGAAATTAATTCAGTGCAAAAAAGATGACGTTTTAATTTATTAGATTCTTTACAGAAAACTTCGGCTTAAATTATTCTATTATTTTAGTTTCTAATGCTTGAATTGATAGTAATTAGAAAAACTTTAAGCGAAAATTATTTCCCAAATTGTGAAAAATCTGCGATAAAAAGACTTTTTTGGTAAACATTTTTACCGCTCCATCGCGCGCTTGCTGAGAATGACATCAACACCCAATTGTTTTGCGCGCGCTAGAAAACTTACAGAGACAAAGTAGCTTTATTCGTAATTTTGTTTTATTGACACTCATTTCGCATCATAAAACTCACTCACTGAGTTCACCCTTTTGTTTTAAGATACTTCACAAGTCGTAAAATGTTAATTCAATTAACTGGGAGCTTCGCAATTAGGTATTACCTAATTTATATATTATTATTACCTTTGTATACAAAATAATTAATTCATCTATTTAACAAATAGTTGACGGCCTAATCCTTTTGTATGTAATAGAACCACTAGACAGGTCTCCCTCGTAGTCCACAGTTCAATCAAGTTTTAAAATAGTCAATAGATATAGTTAATTTATTCACTGATCACGACCAGCCCAGGCTCAGATTTCAGCCGTTGGGGTTTCGTGCGCCTGCGATGAAATCTGAGCCTAGACCAGCCGGGCTCTAATGCTTTTATTTGAATTTCTACCACGATCAAAACATCTACTTTAAACGTGCAATCAGACTCCCTACGGGCCATACTCTTTGTTAGTATAAACATGCAAATTTGATAATAAGGGAGTAATCTCAAGACAAGAAGAAGTCATGTCATACGTTTGCCGTCAGTTAGAACTGAGACCGCAAAGAAAAGTTTTTATTATAATGGCTCAGTAGTTTATAATAAATTTTTAGAACATAAGATCTAGAAATAATTTATACTTTTTATTTATTATTTGGCTACGATAGTACGCGCGCTCTGATTGGCTTTTTTCTGGGCTGATATTTTCCCATGTCAGACCGTTACCATGACAACGGTCCAATTTTCGTATTTTTTTTTAGACCGGAAAATTAAAAACAACTTGTAAAGTATTGCAAAAAATATTTTGTTAAAGTTTTGCCTTTTCATATCTATTTTTTTTAGCCAGTTTAGTGTGTGTTTAATGTATTTTTATTCATTCAATAATGAGAGATTCGGCGATAAAACTTTGCGATTTCGTACATCGCTAAGAAAAAAGCCATATAATAAACGATTTATTAACCTCGCTTGTTCGGTCTGTCCGGAAGAATATCAGACCTCGGTCTTTTTTGTCTAAGACCTCGGTCTGATATTTTCCCATACAGACCTCACGCTCGGTTAAATATACATATAAATATGCATTTCAAATGTTTATTAGTTTTATATTTATCTAGGTTTTTACTGTATTCAGTTGTAGATATTGTTTACAGTAATAGTTTTCACTAATCTATCTGCCCCCGTCCTATTATAAAATCCAAAAGTTTATTACTTTAGTTGTGTAATATTGAAAGTAAACTTGAGACAATCAAATTAAGTAAGAAGACTCGTGACTTGAAAACTGTTATTCAATGTAGAGATTTTCAGATAACCTGAACTGAAAAGTTTACACACTTATCACTTGTGTTTAAAAGTATAAGGTAATAATTACAGTTCATTGATAGCAGCCACAAGTCAGTATTGTTTATTATTTACTTATTTCATAGATTTGTAATTTCTGTAATTTCTGATTGATTATACAAATGAATGAGATGAATTTTTGTATTACAGCGAGGACACTCGAACCGTGAACAAAAAATGTGCTTTTTTGCTACTTTTTAACAGTTCATACCTTGAATAAACCAATTGGAAATAAGATACAGGGGGGGCTCCCTTATAAAATGGGGCGGGGGTGCTCGTCGGAAATTCTGAAGATGACCCCTAATTATAAAGGACCTGTATTTTGAGATGATTCGATGGGCGTAAGTGGCAGTGATGAAATTTCATCGCTAAGAGGGACCGGTAAGGGGATTAAAATATAAATCAATTTTTGAAAAGAAGCATTGGTGTTGATCTTATAGGCCTAAAAGGGACCACAAAACTCAGCTGGTGGGCATTCTCGTCATTATCACCCTAAGCGGGACCAAAACACTGATTTCAAACCCTAAAACGGACGACGAGGACCCTCACCCCCTTTTATAAGGGAGTCCCTCACCCGGGCTTCAAGTAAACGTGTTTAAATTCATTGTTCCCCTATATAAATAAATTTATTATTCCCCTATAGCTATAAACAGTAAAAATAAACCTAACGATAATTGAAATAATAAATTTCATATAATTTAATAGGACTTTTCACGGTTACTAAAAATAGATATTGCAAAGCTTTGTGGGATTGAAATGCGGACAAACTTTGTAAAAAAGGCTTTGATTTCAAGGAAAAGAAGATCAATATCAGTCGAAAAACCATAGTTTTTCCATGAATTAGAAACAACAAGACAAAAAAATATTGTTGCAACATATTAGTATGTATTTTGGACTTGGCTTGTATGCATTTCAATCCCATAATGCATCATCGTGACGTCATCTGTGGAAAGCGCTATTAAAGTTTCAATGAAATAAGCTTAAAACCTAAAGCAAAACTTACGTAATGCTAGAAGTACTTCTTAGCATGGTTACGTCTAAGAGCGCAGTTGTCACGTGCACTTTGGAGAATTGATGTACAGTATTCTGTATATTATATAAAATAATGTAATAATGATGGTGATGATGATAATGATGACGGTAATGATTCATTTTAAAAGTAACTGACTGACTGACTGACTGACTGACTGACTGACTGACTGACTGACCACCATCACCTCCATTACCAACACCACCACTACCACCTCCACTACCACCACCACCACCACCACCACTACCACTACTACCATCATCACCACCGTCACAACCAATACCACCACCACCACCGCCACCACAGCCACCATCATTACCATTACTACCATCATCACTACCTCCACGTCCACCACCATGACCACAATCACCACCACCACTACCACCACCACCACCATCACTGCACCACCACCACCACTACCATCACCACCTCCACTACCACTACCACTACCACCACCACAATTAACTTTTTATATTTCTAACATTTGTTTGTAGGACCTCCTGGCCAATCTGGAACACCTGGTAAACGAGGCTTTAGCTTCCTCGCAACTAATGGAGGAGTCTCGTACATACGATGGGGTAAAGACACTTGTCCGGGGGGAGCTGATCTCGTCTACAAAGGTAAATTAGTGACGAATAAAATTGAGCTACGTTGGGTGTTGAAGGTGTGTTGAATGTGATAATTTGAGTATCCGACGATATCAGGTAATTTCGCGCGCACACTTCCGGTTAGTATAAGCCAATCAGAAGTATTTCTGTTGCATCGCCAACAGTTCGAGAGTGTTGTTTCCCATATTAACCCTCAATAAATACATCCTTAAAATAACTTAAAAAGTTCTATGTTGCTTGGACAATAAAACTTCACTGCTGCTCTATCAGGGATAAAAAAGAATAAAAACAAAACACAAATGCCTAAAAGTAATGAAATTGTTTTTGTCTCGAGGTGCCATTTTGGAACTATTCGTTTTGACCAACAATCCTTTGCGCGCTTCGAAGCGAGATCACCTGTAAAGGATTGTTTACTGTGAAAAACATGACCTTGATACCCACTATCGTTTAAATTACCATCAAAATAATATACATGGTGTATCATCATTATCATTATAACGAGTATCAGTATGAATCATTAGTGCCGTCATTAATCATTATCATCACTTTATTATATCCATTTTGAAATCACTAGCAAATCCTGCAATCTGATTGGCTCTCAGCAGAGTGATTCAAGCACGAATCGCACTATTTTGAGTCCGAATCGCACCATTTTGACTCCGAATCGCACCAATTTGAACAACCAATGATCATTAGATTACCAGATTACTATCAAACTAACCAATCAGATGAAAGTAAATAAAATGCAAAAAATGTCCAAAAACATGGATGAATTTAATAACTTACAGTACTTAAATAATCCCAAAGCATCCTTGACGTCAAAGTACTGCTATAGAAACTGATTTCCTATTATTTGTTGTCTATTTGGACGAAAATGTGGCCAATTTTCCATCAAATTGTGGATGTTAATAGTTCGAACGATCCTGACGTCCAGCGAGCAAACCACCAGTAGGCTACACAAAAATTTGCAAAACATCAAGAGCCATGCCATGAAGAAGGTGTTTGAATGAATTCAAGCAACTTAAAGCGAGGACAAACTCAAACAGAAGTCATCTGCTCTCCATAAAAACACTATGACGGTAAATAGAACAGTAAACAAACTTCTTCAAAACAGTAAGCACATTCCAACAAAGGGAATCCTTACAATTACAAGCTGAAATCCACAAGAAGAATGCCAGTTCCATGTCAGTTTTATTTGAAGGAAAAGAAACGGTTTTCTACTTGTACGAGTCACTGATATGAGCTCGGAATTCACAAGTGCCAGGGACTGTCACTTCTGTGTTAACGATGATTTCTAGGACAACTTTTTACGTCCAAAAGCATGTTCTCAGCTCCAAAAACAAATCCAGGTGAACTAAAAACATTGTTTTTGATTCTAATTTGTAGTTTGAAGGTTCTGCTGGCTTTAACTTTAACCAAATCTTGCTTGTTTATAATGTACAGTTTCATGTGTGCCGGTTTTGCTGAGCTCCACGCCATTCCACACATGTGTACGATCAAGTTAGTTCTCGAAATAAACCAAGATTAGTCCTGAATATCTCCACAGCTACAGAAGACACAAGAACCGTACCTTATTGAGTCAGATGTTGAAGATTAAACTATAAATGTCTCCAAATTTGCAGGAACTATGAGCAGACAAGCAAACTAGTGATCACTTGTCAAACTTGCAAACGACCTGACACATGACTTTTTAGTCGGGCTTCCCGCAGGGGGCCCGACTTTAGTTTTATCTTTTTGCCAATCTATCTATCTATCTACCGTCGTGTCGCGTTTGGGAAACCACAGGTAACCCAAACCCAGAAGTTGTGCTTCACCACACCGAAACCAAGATGGCCGACTTACGGCTAAAACATACGGAAGTGCTGAGCAGACTTCAGACTTCAGACTTCAGACTTCAGACTTCAGACTTCAGACTTCAGACTTCAGACTTCAGACTTCAGACTTCAGACTTCAGACTTCAGACTTCAGACTTCAGACTTCAGACTTCAGACTTTCGATTTTGGGCCTGAGAGATCGCGGGCGCAGCATTAAAGATGGCGGAAGATCACTGAAAAAGAGCGGGTTGAAACCTGTTGAAACCGGTTATTATTCCTGATGTGACCGCTGACTCAACGGCGAACTTACAGAAAATTTAATGCCAAAATATTAAAATTACTGCAGCTTTCTTCATCATTCCAAATCAAAGATCCTTTAAAGACAAAGGATTTTGTTTGTATCTCGACATCAAAGAAAGTCAAGAAACAAAAAAAACAAGTTTTACAAAGAATTTTAGCTGACATAAACACGGTGAACCAAGATGGATGTTGAAACGAGTTGAAATTCGTCGGTCTTATGGACGTTTGCATCGAAAAATAGAGCCTACGGAATCTTATTTTTCGATAAATAATATATAATAACAACTTTAATCAAAACCATGGTCAACTGTTGACGGAATTAATTTGTATGTGCAATAATTTATGAAGAAGAAAGCATGAGGATCGCTGACAGGACTTTGAATCAAGTAAACCGACCTTTTTAAAGATGTTTGAACCTTTTGAATTGTATGCAGAAAAAGAAAGACAACAAAACTTCTTGTCTTCAAAACGTTGTTAACTTTAGTAGACAAAGTTATTGTGAATTTTAAAGCTTTTTAAAAGTGAATGAAAAGCAACGACATATCGGCAACAAAAGATAGCTCAACTCACCGCCGTCGGGTGTTGTTTACAAGGATAGATGAAAACTAAAAGTATATTTTTCAACTATTATTGAGGTTTGTAAACGAATGTTATGTTCTTTAGAGAATTAAAATCAATTTTTGTGTATCCTTACAAACTTTTGTGTATTCTCTCGTGTATTTTTTTTTGCCATATTTCTTATTTGATTTTCTCAACTTTTGCTTGTCAAAATGTTTACAAAAACTAGGGATGCTCGCCACTTAGCCCTTGATTTTCACTGATCAGTCAGTCGGTTTTTGTTTATTTTATCGCATTTTGTAAAGACAGAAAGACAACAGAGTTTGAATCTTGCGCGAAAAAAAACGCGAAGCTTACTACATCCGGGACACAGGTCCGGCAGATAAAAAATATAGCCCGTGGTCCGTGATACGCAAAATACAGCCCGCGCGCGAGCCAATCAGATTGCACGAAATTAACCAGTCATATAATAAAATATGATAAATATATATAAAATGATAACTATTTACTAATAAAACTATCTACAAATAAGCATTTAAGCAATTATTTAATTTAATCATCATAATCGTTATCATCATCGTCGTTTCTTCTCAATGTAATAATCATTTTTTTTTCGTGTTTTTATTTTATATTTCTTGATATGACACCATCATCATCATCATCATAATAATCGTTTCCATCTTTATAAAAGGAGGGCGTTACTGAGAGGGACCGTGAGAGATTGGGGACGGCAGCAGAAGAAAAAATAGTGAGGGATCGTTTCTTTTTTCGGGCCCCCAGATTATAATCATTTTTATGTTTCCTAGGTTACACGGGCGGTGAACACTACTCACATACCGGAGGTGGAACAAACTACCTCTGCTTGACTCGTACACCAAAATACCTCAACGTCAAGGCAGGTTTTCAAAACGGAGGACGAGTCTACGGCACAGAGTACGAAGTGAGCGACAACAAGGGAATCTTTCCCAGCTACCTTCACAATCACAGCCCTCCTTGTGCAGTCTGTCACGTGAAAACACGAACCAGCAAGCTGATGATACCTGGGACCTACGAATGTCCCGCGGGATGGTCACGCGAGTACTACGGGTATTTGATGACGGAGCATTACGGGCATGGGCATGTACATCCAAGTGAATTTGTTTGCGTTGATGAAAATGCCGGAGCGTTACCAGGTACATATGCCAATCACAACGGTGCATTGTTGTACTTCGTCCAAGGCACCTGCGGTTCGTTGCCATGTAAACCATACATTCAAGGATATGAGCTGACATGCGCAGTATGCACGAAGTGATTGACGTCATAGCATTCCACAGGAAGCCCAAACACAGTTCAAGTAAAGGATAATGATAGAACAAAAACTAACGATAAGGATAATAACACTAGGACGATAATATTGATAGTGATAATTTAAAACAAAGATTCTAAAATAAAACTTGCAATTTCAATGTTTCATAGTTGGTTGATATTTCTGTTCTCAGTGTTTGATTTGTGTTCGTTACGTTATGTGATTGGTAGAACTAAAAAAATAAAGCCAATCACAAATTCGTTTGAAAGTCAAGTTTCGGTCTTTAAGGTAGTTCGGGACCCTTGCGACTACGCATCACGCTCGCGCACATCTTGTTCAAGAAAATAACAAAAGTTCCATTGGCAAAAAAGCAAAAATATGCCTTTTCTCAGTTTTTTAGCTTTAAAGAAATTACAGAATGATGAAGAAGAGTCTTAACAGCGACTAGTGCCCAGTCCCACTCGACCTAAACAAGAGAATTGTTGAATTTTACCGGTTTTTTTGCTTGTAACGCCTTATATAGCTATTCACATAGCTAATATGATAATCTTTTTGAGTCTTGAAAAAAAATTAATATTGTTTTCAAGCGCATTCCATAGTAATTTTGACTTTTGTAGGTTCATGACCACAAAAAATGAATCTGGTAATACGTTGAAATGTTCATCAAATAACCAAAGCTTTGGCTTTTCAAAGGCTAGAAGATATAAATAGTAAAAGAGCTATTTTGTGATAATATGTCGCAAGATTAAGGTAAATAAATTGCTGGTACTGTAGTAATTTTAATTCCAACGAATTTAGTAAGCTTATTTTGGATTCACTTCACATTATGCAAAAAGGTGCCTTACACCACCCCTGACAGTTCTAAAATATGCGGACGGTGATCCCCCTTTTTTATTTCAGTTTTGAGTTCTACCAATGTCATAGTTTATGTAGGAAAGGCTTTAAAAAATTATATCGAAGGAATCCCGAACTACCTTAAAGTGATTGGCCAACTCAAATAGTTAATAGCCAATCATAAAATAGCTTCTATTACATGATTTGTCAGCGCCAAATACCAATAGCCAATCACATTTACAAACGTGGATTGTTCGATTGTTAGACATTCTTAAATAGGGATTTTACTCTTGAAGTTGTGCATGTTAACCGAACAGTTCACCTCTGTGATGAAATGCCTTTCATTTAATTAATATTCATAAGTTAGTATTGTTAGCTAGAAGAATGTAGTATTGTTTATTTAATTTATGTTAATTCTATTGTTCAAATTTTTGGTTAAATACGCCCATACGCGGTTTTTAGCGTGTTAAGTTCTTGTACGCGTTGGAGTCTTCATGTACCGAAAAAGTTAGTGAAAGCGGATCAGACCTGCAGCGTCCCGTTGTTCATAAAGTGGAACAGACCTTCAGAGTCCCATTAAATGAAGAGGTACAGTGGATAAGTATATAAATGGAAATAGTTGTGAATTGCAAGATTTGGAAGCCAATTGAAGCACCAATTAAGTGAAAAACCTACTATTTAAGCTGATACACAAGTAAGAGAAGTACTTTGAATTAAGTGAAAAACCTACTATTCAAGCTGATACACAAGTAAGAGAAGTACTTTGAATTAAGTGAAAAACCTACTATTCAAGCTGATACACAAGTAAGAGAAGTACTTTGAATTAAGTGAAAAACCTACTATTTAAGGAGATTCCGTAGTTTTGCATTGCGCACGCTCTACTGCGCACAATTTTGACCAGCGAGAGCGCGCGCTACAGCTCGCGCACCTTGCGCGCGCTATGTCGGTATTACTAAAAGATCACAATTCGTACATTCAAAGTGCCATAGCGCCAAAACGAATACGGTGACCTATCTTTTTTATTTTATTGAATTAAAGATATCCACGTTTTCAAATACATATCTGAGTTTGAATAAAAATCTATGTCCAGATTTCGAGATATTTCAAGAATTGTGGTAATATTGTGCTACCCAGGTGTTCGCGAACGATACGCTCGAGTAACTTCGAGTATTGCTTTATCGCTATTATCTTTTAACAGGTTCACTTTTCTATCCAAGTTTTGTGTGTGAATGAAGATTTGGGGTGCTAAGATGAAATAAAACCTGATATTTCAATCCTAATATCAAAAAAGAGTACCATTTAATCGCCTTTTATTCTCATTTTATACATCGAAATATTACTCCCGCGCGCCGTCGAAATGAGTAACTTTGACGTGATCTAGTGCCAAAACCAACACGGTGACCCCCCTTTTTTATTTTATTTTTGAAATGCCCATGTCTTAAAGTATAACTGTACAAAGTTTCAATAAAAAGTTATGTCAAAATCTATTACTACGGAATCTCCTTAAGCTGATACACAAGTAAGAGAAGTACTTTGAATTAAGTGAAAAACCTACTATTCAAGCTGATACACAAGTAAGAGAAGTACTTTTAAAAGTGAATGGTCTGATCCCAGGTGTAATCGATGTAGATGAGGCATGATCGTCCGGGGTGGTGTAGTCTTGAGAAAGACTGATGGTGTTGATGTCTGACGTTTCTTTACTCTGAAGATGACTTCCGCTCAGGTTGTCGAAACGTCAGACATCAACACCATCAGTCTTTCTCAAGACTACACCACCCCGGACGATCATGCCTCATCTACAAGTACTTTTAAGTTGATCGAGTGAATAACTAACTGTTCAAGTTGATACAGAATTAAGAGAAAAACTTTCGAGTAAGAATTACTCGAGTGGATAAAAAGAATACTTAAGAATAAAAGAATATCTATGCGTTGATCAAGTCATCAACAGAAACGAAAGAAAAGAACACAAAAGCAAGAACATTGAAAAAAAACACCATTAGCTTAGATTATTTCATTTAAGACTTCGTTAAATAATAATAATAATAAGTTAAATTTCGTATATTTTCAAATTTAGATTATTTCATTTAAGACTTCGTTAAATAATAATAAGAATTAGTAAATTTTCATCTATAATTATGTTTAATGTATGTAGTATTACAATAATAAATGTATTTAATTAATGTGCGTAATTTATTTTCTTTGGGGGAAGGCCTGTGCTGTTAATTGTTTTTAGTGGCTTATCGACTGCCCAATCGGTCACAACCTAATTTCAAATCAACAGAAATGGCCCTCGATATTTTCGTACTGCTTTTAGCCTCATGTGTTCTTGTTATTGCTAATGGCGGTGACCTTGCTTCAGATTCTAGTAAAGGCGTAGGAACAAACGTTGCAGCTTTGTCTGCATTGTTGAAGAAGATGAGGGCTGACTTAGTTATATAATTGCACTTCAAGCAAGGTAAGAGGATTGTATGAGTGGTCGAGTAGTCTTGAAGGTGCTCAGCACAACTTGTGCATATTAACCGAACAGTTCACCTCATTTGAAACCAGCAGAAATGGCTCTCATATGTTCTTGTTATTGCTTATGGTGGTGACAACATCATCACGATCATCTTCATCATCAATATTGACATCCTTTTCAACTTTTTCCTGCTGGACCTCTTTTCTTTATAAAATAGCCAGGATAAATATTTAAAGTAGCACTTGGACGAAAACGCCCGGATTTTGAAAAGTCCCAATAAACGAATTTGTCTAGGTTAATATTACTCTAATGTGATTGCTTAAGAACTATGTATAAAAAAAATAGCTTAAAATTCACCTATTGCGGAAAAATAAGGCTTTGAAAACACGCCACTCAAACTCACGGCCAAATGAAATCTGACCTGTGGTAATTGCGTGACGCGTGACTTATGACGTCAAGTACTCCACGACTGATCTTCAAATCCTGTGATTGTCTTGAAATAGAGAAAAAAAAGTTCACCAAATCTTCTGACATTTCATAAACGTTCTTGATTATAATAATTCCGGCGCATATCCTTTGAAGCCACGAGAGTTGTTGTGAAACCATGGAGTAAAAGACGTCACTCGTCACTCGACCCCATTCCTCTTGGTGTAATATTACTGATTACAAAAATACAATAGCAAATCGCGATTTTATCGGTCTTCGCGTACGAATTTCTACAAAAATACTTTAGCAAGGCATTTTTGGGTTAGTATTTAGTCTTAAACAAGCAAAAAAATTCGTTTATTGGGACTTTTCAAAATCCGGGCGTTTTCGTCCAAGTGCTCCTTTAAAGAGTCGTTGCATACCAGGTGATTTTGTATACCAGGTGATTTTGTGCGTGAAATTCAGGTTAGTATAAGCCAATCGGAAGCATTTTTGTCGCATCGCCAACAGTTCCAAAATGGCGTCGTTCGAGAGAGTTGTTTCCCGTGTTAACCCGCTATAAATTCGTCCACAACATAACTTAAAACTTAATAAAATAACTTAACAAATTCATATGTAACTTATACAACAAAAGCTCTCTCCTGTTCTATCAGCAATAAAAAAGAATTAAAAAAAAACGCAAATGCCTAAAAGTAACCAAAATCGTTGCTGTGTCGAGGCGCCATCTTGGAGCTGTTCATTTTGACAAACAATCCTTTGCGCGCTTCGAAGCGAGATTACCTGGTAGACAATATACTTACATGAATAGCTGTTATTACAGTTATATGCAAATGATTTTGAACAATGGGTTGAAGTCGAGGCTTTCGGGCGAAAACAATAGGTTTGCCCGAAAGCCTCGATTTCAATCCATTGTTTAAAATCATTTGCATATAACTGTAATAACAGCTATTGTTTACATCCTTTTTTAACACACATCATATGATACTTTTGGTTTGATACAAATAATAAAAAATAGGTATTGTAACACAAATAGAGCAGCGGTTAACAATTCATTTCAGCTTGATCAACATTCTTTGATATATAACTAGTGGATTGGTTAGACTGTACAACGATTTTGTATTATACATATTTCATTACATATCTCATTCACACATGCACTACTTTTGTATCAATTTATCAGTTAAGTTATTAACAAAAACAATGATAATACGTTGCCCGCTACGAAAAACCAAAGGAAAAACCTCTCTTAGGATTAAAACCTTAGGAAACGTAGTCCTCGATCGATGCAAACGCATAAGCTCCGATGGATAGAGCTATATACACCTATTTCAATTAACGTTGTCCATCTGGAATGGTTGATCTGAGACCGATAGGAATTGTGGGAGCTCGTTAAATTCAAAATGCATTGTTTTAATCACACTTGAATGGTGCTGAATTACAGATAACAGTATTTCAGAAGTAAAAATTAATATTCAAGCAATGTTATAGTAGTGCATTTGCAGTTTAACGAGCTCCCACAATTCCTATCGGTCTCAGATCTACCATTCCAGATGGACAACGTTAATTGAAATAGGTGTATAAACGATAGTTTGATAAACAATACAACATACATAATGATGTAAAAATGAGACTTAGTAAAGAAATAATTGTTTTTTGACGTTTCGGAGCCATCACGCTCCATTATCAGATAATACTAATTACAAAATGATAATGGAGCGTGATGGCTCCGAAACGTCAAAAAACAATTATTTCTTTACTAAGTCTCATTTTTACATCATTATGCGTTTCTAAATCATTACTTATAATACAACATACATTTGATTAAATTATCGATAAATATAAAGTTTGGTTACAACCAATACGGCTGTCCAACAAGCGAGAGAAAGATTATTTCTATATATCAGCCTATAATTATATAGTATATACGAATTCATTGTTATTCAAATAATGCTATTCCTAGCTATGGAACTATTGTGTCATAGTAAACCACTTCACGTGAAAATATATGCTTTGAACCGTAATGAATACGCTTTCCAACTTCACTTTCTTGTGTTGGAAAGCCTTAATTTCTTGCATTGATTTTAAATTTGGTCATATTCAGACTCAACATATATTTTTTTTAATTTTTTCAAATGACCAAATAAATCTTGAAACCTTTCATATAAGAACCAGTCTAATTTTTTAGGCAAAAGTGTTTTTTTTAATAGGTACTTAAAAAGCAAATTTTAGCCTATAGTGGTTCTTATTCCACTGGATCTTATATGCAGGTTTTTACCGTATAAGATCGTTATAGGACATAAAAGTAGCCCTCTCCCATAACTTTTGAAAATATATATTTTTTATTCCTAACCACTGGATTTGTTCATAGGGCACCAAAAAAAAGACTACATGCCGAATTTGGAACAAATCGGTGATGCCACCTGGCCGACAGAGGTCTGACTCTTAAATTGTTTTAGGTTTATTGCTGATTTTAAGTTAATATTTACACGTTTCAGTCATAAATATAGCCCTCTTCAGTAAAAACTGATGAGCTATTAAAGATCGCGCAGGATGGGTTAATTTAAAATAACGGACGCTGCCTCGTTCTTGGTTATATTCTTTGCTTTGAACGTACGCAAAGAGTGTTATTCTGTCTAATTCTGTATCATACTATTCGTAATATTAAGTGCAATCAAAAAATCCCGAAATTCAAATATTATTTTAATTATTTGTTCGTTGTTAAAATAATGTGTCTATATATTAATTGCTTTGATTCGTCTTTTTCTTGTTTAAACAAACTTCTTTACAAATTAGCAACCGATTATTGCGTGATCCTTTATTAGTTTTATATTAGTTAGTTTTGTATTGTTTTTAACTACAGGTGTTTTCTTTGAGACACCGGACCTCGGATGCATTTAATTTCTTGTAAAAAAACCTCTTGAAAAAAAAAAAACGTTTTTCGACAGACTACCGTTTTTCGACAGACTATAGTCTAAGAGGATAATATTGATAATGATCATTTTCCAAAAATGGAGCTAGAAAAGATTTAAAAATAAAACTTGCAATATCAATGAGAGCAACTTTCTTTAGGCACGCTAGCCTATTCAATAAACTAATACTGATTTCCAATAGGGCGTGAGAAACTAACATACAATAAGAATATACAATATACAATGATATAACTATACGCATCAATTGCTATGATAAAATGTCTATAAAAGGGGAACTAGTTATATGTGTAAATCTAAATAAATTTCTAAAATTGATGGCCATTGGATTTTTGTTAGGTTGGCGGCAAAAAAAAAAAGACTGGCAATTTCTCAAATCACTAAGTAAGAAGTTCCATAGCTTGGCTCCACTGTAGCTGATCACTGTAGGAACGGGAACCGTTTTTGAAACGTTGCGTAAACTGTAAGGACAGGTGGTTGCACTTGATTCTTTAAAAACAGCAGCAAGTCTTGTTGGAGCTTAACCAAGCCATGGAGAGCTTTTTTCGCTTTGATTTGAGCTCCGCGCTCGGCTAGTGTAATCCAACCGAGTGCATCCGTTGCTTTTTCCGACTCTGGCTATATTTTTATGCCGCATTATGACCCTTGCGCACCTGTTTTGTTATTTTCATAGATCGACGCTGAGATAGTCCAATTCCCTAGGAATCTCACACTTTGCTACAGTAGTCAAATTGGGTCTGAATCAGAGCAGGAGTTGTAAATTGTAACCAATTTGTCAGGTCGTTGATGTAGACTAGGAAAAACAGAGGTCCTAAAATTGACCCTTGTGGTACACCGCATATGATTTCACCTACACCTGAACTACTTCCATTTATTTGACTCAATTGTCTACGGTCGTCTAAAAATGAAGACAGTAAATTGAGAGCAGGAGCTTTGATACCGTATAAGCCACGAATTTGTTTAGCAAAATTTCGTCGTCCACGGTATCAAAGGCTTTTTTTAGATCAAGAAAGCCAAGTGATAAAGTCCTCTGTCCATGTTAGCAAACCACTCATTGATACAGACTACAATGCAGACTCAGTCGAGTGTGATCGTCTAAAGCCAAGTTGGTTGTCAGATAATAACTTCTCTGAATTGAAATATTCATTTAGTTTTTCATATAGTATTCTCTCGTAGATTTTACTTATTACTTGGAGGATCGACATTGGCCTGTAGTTATTGAGCATGTTATGAAGATATTTCTGTGGAAGGGAATCACCCTGGCAATATTCCATTTATTAGGGAAAAGCTGAGTTGTAATTGATCTATTTATGATTTCAGCAATTATAGGTTTAGCAATACTTAGCGCGGCTAGTTTAGGAATTTTAGCAGAGACTCTATCAAGACCAGTAACTTTAGACAAATATAAGGATTGAAGAAGCTTACGGATTTTCGATACATCAATACTCTTAATCACCCTGGGCATTTGTCATTAACTCAGTGTAGCAACATTGTGTCTGCAAGTTTAGGACCTAAGTTTATGAAATAATCAATAAAAACTTTGGGCAATTTCATCTGAAGATGCAATTGCCTTATTATTTACAGTGATTTCATAAATGCCGCTGTCAGGCCACTGTCAGGTTTTAATACTAATAATAACAATAATAATAACATTATCTATTTATATAGCGCTATTTCCAACTGATAATTGCTCAATAACATATTATTTAATTAATGTTATAGAACTAAACAAATATAGCGAATCGCACAATGCCGTTTTAAGATCGCGCGCGATGGTTTAATTTAAAATAACGGACATTGCATGGTTGTTGTTTTTTCTTTTACTTTGCTCGCAAAGAGTGTTATTCTATCTAATTCAGTAATAGATATGTAACTATGTGTAAACAAAAGATCTCGCAATTCAAATATTCTTTTAATTATTTTGTGTATTTGAAATTATGTCAACATTTATAATTGTTTTGATTCGGTTTTTTTGTTATTTAAACAAAATTAGCAACCGATCGATATTATTTGATCCTTTGTTAGTTTTATATTAGTTTAGTTTTATAGTGTTTTTAACTACAGGTGCTTTCTTTGAGACACTGGACCTCAGTTGCATGCCATTTCTTGAACCCCCACCCCCCGTGTTTGGACAGAATAAAAGTTATGATAATTAGTGGCGGCCATTTATGAAAGTCGTCTATTTAATTAATGTTGCAGACCTAAAAAAATACAGTGAATCATAATGCCGTTTGAGATGGCGCGGAACTTTGCTCGCAAAGAGTGTCATTCTATCTAATTCAGTAATAGATTACATGTAACTATGTGTAATCAAAAGATCCCGAAACTCAAATATTAATTCGTTTAATTGTTTTGTATATTCAAAATTTTCTCAATATTTATAATTGTTTTTTTCTTTTCTTATTATTTAAACAAAATTGTTTACAAATTACCAACCGATTATTGCTTGATCCTTTATTTGTTTATATTAGTTTAGTTTTATATTGTTTTTAACTACAGGTGTTTTCTTTGAGACACCGGACCTCGGATGAATGTCATTTCTTGAAAAAAAAACCCCGTGTTTTGACAAACTACCGCAGACTAAGAAGATAATATTGATAGTGAGAAATTGAGCTAGAAAAGATTGAAAAAAAACCTTGCAATATCAAGTTTCATAGTTGATTGACATGTGTTCCCTCAATGTTTGATTGGTGTTCGTAGCATTATTTGATTGATAAATCTTAAAAACAATAGCCAGTCACAGTGCCGTTTGAAAGTCAAGTTTCGTTTTTTAAAGTGATTGGCTAACTCAAATAGATAAGGTAATAGCCAATCATAAAATAGCATCTATTATATGATTGGTCAGCGCCAAATACCAATAGCCAATCACATTTACGAACGTGGACTGTACTGCTAGATATTCTTAAATAAGGATTTTACTCTTGAAGGCGCTCAGTACAACTTGTGCATGCTCACCTCATTTCAAATCAGCAGAAATGGCTCTCGGTATTTTCGTACTGCTTTTAGCCACATGTGTTCTTGTTATTGCTGATGGCAGTGACCGAAGCCTTGCTTCAGATTCTAGTCATGATCAAGGCATAGGAGCAAGCGATGGAAGTTTGTCTGCAATTTTGAAGAGGATGAGGGCTGACTTAGTTGCAGTTAAAGCAAGGTAAGGGGCGTGTATGAGTGGTCGAGTAGTCAGAACTTTTAGTCCCATCTCTGTGGTCCAGGTTCTTAGGTAAGGATTATATGTAAGTGGAATTTTCTCCCTCGTCACAAGGGCTTTTCGTCTACGATTATAGAGGTTGTTTGGTGTGTTCATTGCTAAGAAGTATTTTCTCATGATAATATGTGAGATGTTTTTGATGTGTTGTTCTCTCCCATGCCACGAGGACTGATTTTCTCATTATCGTATAAGTTTAGCTTTTTTTTAAATGTTGTTCTCTCCCTTGTTACAAGAGTTTTTCTGAGGGGGGGGGGGGGGGGGGGGGGGGGCAATTTTTTTGTTGCACGATAGTTTTTCCCACTCTAAGTATGTGCACGAATTTGTTTTTCATCTTGCACGGTTTTTTTTCTTTTTCAGAATATTTGTTGTGCTCGAATTTTTTTTTTTTCTTTTAGGCTGTGCTCGGATTGTTTTCGGTATTTGCCCCCCCCCCCCCCCCCCCTCAAAAACCTAATGGTTCGTCCCTAATGACCATACAGGAGTTTAGTTGTGTGTGTGTTGCTGTTTCCTTTGCCCTGAGGGTCTTCAAAGATCATCAAGATGAATTGAAAATGAAGACTGTTGTATAAAATCAGTTTGCAGTGTTACCCCTTTCTCACAAGAGTCAATTACATCAATGTTTTTAAATGTTAAAATGGCATAAATCTTGAGTATGATTGTAATGGATTTCAGGCTCCATCATGTCGAGGCGACTCACGTTCAAACATTGAGAGGTAAATACTGAAATGATGATGATGATTGTGATCGATAATAATAATAATAATATGGCGATAATTGTTATGATGATGATAATTATTGTAATGATGATAATATATTGTGGTAATGGCTAAGATGGTGGTCATGGTAGAGGACTTTCAGGTCATAAAATTCGTGTTTTTTTTCCCTTATTTAAACTTCTTTAAAAATTAGCAACTGATTATTGCTTGGTTCGTTTTAAGTTTCATATTCATTTTTCAACAACTGTTTTCTTTGAGACACCGGACTACGGTTGCATAGCCAGAGAGCCCTACTTTAGATATTTTTCGACATTTATTCTTGTGCAAACAGAACGACCACGTATTTAGTAAAGATGTCGGTTGTTTACTGACACAGTTCTAATGTTATAAATGGACTTTTGGTGACAAATATAAAATATCTCTTTCTATTAATTATTATTTTTTCTTTATCTTTTTTCATTTTTTTTGTTTCTATCTTTTCTTTTTTTGCTTTTCTTTCCTTTTTCTTTCCTTTTTCTTTTCTTTTTCTTTCCTTTTTCTTTCCTTTTTCTTTCCTTTTTCTTTCCTTTTTCTTTCCTTTTTCTTTCCTTTTTCTTTCCTTTTCTTTTCTTTTTCTTTCCTTTTTCTTTTCTTTTTCTTTCCTTTTTCTTTCCATTTTCGTTCCTTCTTCTTTCCTTTTTCTTTCCTTTTTCTTTTCTTTTTCGTTCCTTTTTCTTTCCTTTTTCTTTCCTTTTTCTTTCCTTTTTCTTTCCTTTTTCTTTCCTTTTTCTTTCCTTTTTCTTTCCTTTTTCTTTCCTTTTCTTTTCTTTTTCTTTCCTTTTTCTTTCCTTTTTCTTTTCTTTTTCTTTCCTTTTTCTTTCCTTTTTCGTTCCTTCTTCTTTCCTTTTTCTTTCCTTTTTCTTTTCTTTTTCGTTCCTTTTTCTTTCCTTTTTCTTTCCTTTTTCTTTCCTTTTTCTTTCCTTTTTCTTTCCTTTTTCGTTCCTTTTTCTTTCCTTTTTCTTTCCTTTTTCTTTCCTTTTTCTTTTCTTTTCTTTTCTTTTTCTTTTCTTTTTCTTTTCTTTTCATGTTTCCCTTATTTTTGGTTTTGTTTTCCTTTCCTTTCCTTTTTCTTTTCTTTCCTTTTTCTTTTCTGTTTCTCTTCTGTTTCTTTATTTTTTCTTTTCTTTTCCTTTTTCGTTTCTTTTTTTCTCATTTCTTTTCCTTTTCGTTACCTTTCTTTCCAATTTCTTTTCTTTTTTTGGACTATTTTTTCCTTTTTTTCCTTTCCCTTCCTTTTTTCCTTTTATCTTTTCCGTTCCTTTTCTTTTTCTTTTTCAATTTTTGACTTTCTTTTTTTTCTATTCCTTTTCGTTTTCTTTCCTTTTTTTGTGGAAATAGAACGACCAGGTACCTAAGTATGTAATCTTTACATAAGAAGTAATGTCGTTTAGTTAAGATGTGCTTAGTGTATTGTATTGACCTACTTGGTTATAATGACTTCTGACCACAATCATTTAATATATTTTTTTTTTCTTTTTTCTTCTTTCTCTTCTTCTTTTTCTTCTTTTTCTTCATCTATTTTTCATTTCATTTCCTTTCATTTTCCTTTTGGTCTATCTTTCCCTGTTCTTTCCTTTTTTGTGTATTTTCTTTTTTTTAATTTTCCTTTTTTTTATTTTTTTCCTTTTTTATTTTCTTTTTCCTATAATTTTTCATTTTTCCTTTAATTTTCTTATTTTCTTTTTCTACAAAACTAACGTCCAAAACGTCTCTAATGTGTCAATTATTGCTGTTTTTTCAGGAAGAGATGGACGCGATGGAAAAACTGGTAAAGCCATTCATTTTAAATAACCAACCGATTGAACGAGTGATTGACTGACTGACCGACTTACCGAGAAAGATCTAAACCTATGTTTTATTATAAAACTAAGTGTTATCGTTTTCTAGGTCGTGATGGTAAAGATGGTCATGGCGGTAAACCAGGACCTCGAGGTATAGCACCGTATTTTTCAGAACTTCTTTGTTATATATTCAATATGATTGTGATTATTACCACCACCCCAGCCCCAGCCCCAGCCCCAGCCCCAGCACCAGCACCAGCACCAGCACCAGCACCAGCACCAGCACCAGCACCAGCACCAGCACCAGCACCAGCACCAGCACCAGCACCAGCACCAGCACCAGCACCAGCACCAGCACCAGCACCAGCACCAGCACCAGCACCAGCACCAGCACCAGCACCAGCACCAGCACCAGCACCAGCACCAGCACCAGCACCAGCACCAGCACCAGCACCAGCACCAGCACCAGCACCAGCACCAGCACCAGCACCAGCACCAGCACCAGCACCAGCACCAGCACCAGCACCAGCACCAGCACCAGCACCAGCACCAGCACCAGCACCAGCACCAGCACCAGCACCAGCACCAGCACCAGCACCAGCACCAGCACCAGCACCAGCACCAGCACCAGCACCAGCACCAGCACCAGCACCAGCACCAGCACCAGCACCAGCACCAGCACCAGCACCAGCACCAGCACCAGCACCAGCACCAGCACCAGCACCAGCACCAGCACCAGCACCAGCACCAGCACCAGCACCAGCACCAGCACCAGCACCAGCACCAGCACCAGCACCAGCACCAGCACCAGCACCAGCACCAGCACCAGCACCAGCACCAGCACCAGCACCAGCACCAGCACCAGCACCAGCACCAGCACCAGCACCAGCACCAGCACCAGCACCAGCACCAGCACCAGCACCAGCACCAGCACCAGCACTACCATTAACCTTTATTCCATAATTTGTTTGTAGGACCTCCTGGAAAGAAAGGCAAATCTGGAACACGTGGAAAACAAGGACCCCCAGGAACTATCGGTGGAGGAGTTTCCTACGTACGATGGGGTAAAGACACTTGTCCTGGGGGAGCTGATCTCGTCTACAAAGGTAAAATAACGACGAAAGAAAACTAAACTAAGCAGTGTGTCGAACTTGATAAGTTATGTATCCGACGATAATAAAGGATGTTTGACAGCGAAAATCATAATTGATCATTGCAATTATCATCAGAATGACATAAATGGTAGTAGGACGTCATTCACTATAATCACATTAACTTCATTAACAACGTCATCATAATTGTCATCATGATCGTTGTTAATCAATTTAATAATCATTTTTTATAATGACATTCATCATTTGTTATATATGTATAACGTAGCGCGAGGTCATTATTTGCAATAAGCCAAAGAACGAGTGAGGGACCAATGCTAACAATGTCTTTTGTAACAAGTATCAAGAAAAAGACATTTCGTTTTAATTTAAACCAAAACTGACATCGGTTGGTCAGATAGCATACAGCGTTAGGTGTAGGAATTGCGGGATCGAATCTCGTTGGTGTCATTTGATTTTTTCTTTACTTTAAATTCAAGTCTAAGTCTAAGTTTCATATCTATCAAAGTATCTTTCAAACCTCGATCTGGATCAAAATAATAACCTCTAGCTCCAAATAATAACCTCTGGTTCCAATTGAGTGACTACAATAATGACCTATGAATAATTAATTCATCAGCCCCACTCTTCCCTGCTGAATTCAAAACCCTCCCCAGCTTGAAGATTCTCGTAAATAATGACTACTTCGAAACAATGAAAGTGTGTATTAATTATTAATATCACAACATCAACATCACCATCATCTTTATTATAGGAGCTACTGTGAGGGGCCGTGAGGTATTGTGGACGGCAAAAAAAAAACAAGAAATGGGGGAAGAAGTGATGGTTCTATTTCCCTGTTCACAACGTTCCCAGTCTGTAGCCCTGAACCAAAAATGTATCGTCACTATCATGAATGTAATCATTTTTATGTTTCCTAGGTTACACGGGCGGTGAGCACTACACACATACCGGGGGTGGAACAAACTACCTCTGCTTGACTCGTGCTCCAAAATACCTCAAAGTCAAGGCAGGTTTTCAAAACGGCGGGCGCGTGTATGGAACAGAGTACGAAGTGAGCGACAACACGGCAATCCTTCCCAACAGCCTTCACGATCACGAACCGCAGTGTGCAGTCTGTCATGTGAAAACACGAACCAGCAAGCTGATGATACCCGGGACTTACGAATGTCCCGCGGGATGGTCCCGCGAGTACTACGGGTACTTGATGACGGCGCATTACTCGCATGCACATCCAAGTGAATTTGTTTGCGTTGATGCAAATGCCGGAGCATTACCCGGTACACATGCCAATCTCAACGGTGCATTGTTCTACTTCACCCAAGGCACCTGCGGTTCGTTGCCATGTAAACCATACATCGGTGGATATGAGCTGACATGCGCAGTGTGCACAAAGTGATTGACGTCATAGCATTCCACAGGAAGCCCAAACGCAAATAAATGGATAAGCCAACAATAATGATAGAAACAATAGCAACTTTATAGACAATAGTGATAATCACATAATATTCAAAAGTGGAAAAGTAGAAAGAGTTAAACAATAAAACTTGCAATCATATTATGCTGCTCAGTTGATAATAATCTTAATTCTTACAGACGAAAAACAAGGGCTATAATCCATCAAAAATAGTCACTTGATTATTCATAAAGTGATAACTAAAGTGATAAACTATGCAAAATGCCCATGAAAAATGTTCAAAAAATATCCAAAAATGACGATATTTGTGATGGACTATAGCCCATGCAAAATGCTGAAAAATAACCAAAAATGACGATATTTGGCAAAATGCTGAAAAATGACGATATTTGATTGACTATATATATAGCCCATGCAAAATGCTGAAAAATAACCAAAAATGACGATACTTGGCAAAGTGCTGAAAAATGACGATATTTGATGGACTATAGCCCATGCAAAATGCTGAAAAATGACCAAAATGACGATATTTGATGGACTATAGCCCATGCAAAATATATGCTGAATGATAATCAAAACGACGATATTTGATGGACTATATAGCCCATGCAAGATGCTGAAAATTAATAACCAAAAATGACGATATTTGGCAAAATGCTGAAAAATGACGATATTTGATGGACTATATATAGCCCATGCAAAAATGACCAAAATGACGATTTTTGGTCATTTTTCAGTATTTTGCATGGACTATAGTCCATCAAATATCGTCATTTTTGCATGAAAAGTAAAAGTATAGTGAATAAAATAGTAATAAACTATACTAGTACACAGCTACATAGTCGTATTTCTATGAATGATAGGACGAAGAAATTGACGAAATATACAAATTGACTTTAGAATGCCTTCTTCTATGCCGGGTCCAATACAGAATTAATATAATAAAAATAATTACTATGTTTACCATAAGAAGTCCTATTATTGGTAAGATATTGTAGATCAAGCCTAGTTTTCTTTCGAGCACTGTTTGGTCGCCTGGCAGCTTTCCCAATCCGGCAGACATTGTTGATTCCTTCGAGGTTATCGTGTCAAAACTGTGCTTGGATTCTGCAACTTTTGTGCTCTCCCATCCATTTAAGTGATTATATTTCGTATTTGTCATGTTGTTTGGCAGTCGAGTCACATTTTCAGTACGTTTAGTCAATAAGGTTATTTGATTCCCATAATTTCCAATAGTATTCCTATAGATTTCTTTGATCAGATGGCGAAACGACCCGTTCCGAAATATACGCTCGAAACCATCTTTTAGTGTGGGTCTATCACCAACGGCGTGTGTATTTGTATGAAGATCGAGCGTTGGATATATTTATCTTGCTTTTCTAGCCATGTTTTGAGCAACGTAGCTTTAAATAGTGAGTCGAGGTAAACCAGCGGTACACATAACGTAATGCTATCACAGCACACGTGGTTGCCGATTTGTGATTCGTTAAAAACTCGACATTGACGAAAAAAATAACCACGAAACGGACTGCATTTTATACCTCGCTTGCTGACGCAGCGAGTAAAAAAAACCCGTGTTTTGACAGACTACCGCAGACTAAGACGGTAATAATGGTAGTGATAATGTTTTCAAAAAATGAGCAAGAAAAGATTGAAAAAAACCTTGCAATATCAATGAGAAAATTGATTGACATGTGTTTCCTCAATTTTTGATTGGTGTTCGTTGCGATATTTGATTGGTAGAACTAAAACAACATAGCCAATCACAATGTCGTTTGACGATCAAGTTTCGTGATTGACCAACTGTGACAGCGCCTTTATCACCGGTGGGTCCCTTGCGCCCCAGCTCCAAAACAACAACGCTTTTTTCTTCACTTCTGAAATTAGCTTTATTTAAATAATTATATTCTATAACTAGACACGAATCTATGAAAAAATCATAAGCTAATGTATGCCTAAACTTAATATTATCGTATAATTTACTATTATATAATAAAACCGACACTAGTGGAAGCTTAAGGCTTACCAATAAGAAATAAATCATTAACCAACTTAAATGATTACGTACTAATTAAAGCTTGTAAAGCTACGTATAAACTATAAATTAAATAAGCTAAATATATAATGTTTACAGCCGCTTGAGCTAACGATAAAATTGTGGTTCTACTAACGATCAGTTTCTTTCTCAGTTCAGTTCTTTGTTAATTACATTCACTTGACTAACGAATACAATAATACGGCAAGCAGATACTTATCATTCACTGCTGTGTTTGGTTCTTTTCTCTAGTAGTAGGCTTTTTGTTCAGTACAGTAGTAGGTTTGTCTCATTTACTCGCAGACAGTACTTTTTTACTTCTTTTAATTACTTAGAGTAGAGTAAAAGCTGAGCTCCTACACGTTGATGAATACCTCTTATTCGTACTTGTTGTGTAGATCATTGACTCCAGGACACGTAAACTTGTCACTTTTGTGGATGGCTTCCACGGTATCTTGACTTAGACCCCGTCTACACGGATCCGGATACTTTTGAAACCGCATACTTTTTGATGCGAGTCGGCCTATCGTCCACACGAATCCAGTGAATTCGGTCATCGAAACCGCATACTTTTACTTGAATCCTCCTGATACGCGGATTCGTGTGGACGCAAATATTTCTATGCGGTTTCAGCCGGATCGGATTCGTGTAGACGAGGCCTTAGTCTCTTCTAAAGTGAGTATTTAGATTTGAATTTCTTTTTTCTTACTCTGTGGTACGTCCCTAGCTGACGACTTCGTTGAACTTTCGTCTCACTCTCTCGTATAACTCTTGTTGAAGAGTTTTTTTTCCGTTATGTTCTGCTTGCTTCAAACTATTTATACTTTCTTACAATAATACAATAAGACTTCGTTAATACAAAAAGAGTTACATAATAAGATTGCATTAATACAAAAAGAGTTACATAACCTAAAATACCAGTGAAATATAAACTACATATCGATACACACGGGAAAGTGACTTAATTTAACTATAAAGGAAAAACAATAACAAACAGGAGAATACGAAATAAACTTATAATTCAAATAGTTAATAGCCAATCATAAAATAGCTTCTATTATATGATTGGTCAGCGCCAAAATCCAATAGCCAATCACATTTACGAACGTAGACTGTTCGATCGCTAGACATTCTTAAATAGGGATTTTACTCTTGAAGGTGCTCAGTACAACTTGTGCATGTTAACCGAACAGTTCACCTCATTTCAAATCAACAGAAATGGCTCTCGGTATTTTCGTACTGCTTTTAGCCTCATGTGTTATTGTTATTGCGGATGGCGGTGACCGAAGCCTTGCTTCAGATTCTAGTAAAGACGTAGGAACAAACGGTGCAGCTTTGAATTTGTCTGCATTGTTGAAGAAGACGAGGGCTGACTTAGCTGCACTTCAAGCAAGGTAAGAGGCGTGTATGAGTGGTCGAGTGTCAGAAATTTTAGTCCCATCTATTTTGAATATATTTGGCCCAAGTTTATGATCAAGTCCACTTGGGTAAAGATTATATGGGAGTAGAATTTTCTCACTTGTCACAAGGGCTTTTTCCTATGATTATTATATGAGTAAGTAGAGTTTTGTTTGGTGTGTTGCTTTCCCTTCATGATCAGTGAGATGTTTTTATGTGTTGTTCACTTCCTTGCAAAGAGGTGTCTTCTCATGATCGTATAAGTTTAGCTTTTTTTTAAAAAATTGTTCTCTCCCTTGTAACAAGAGTTTTTCTTATGATCATACGTGAGTTAAGTTTTGTGTGTGTTGCTGTTTCCCTTGCCATGGGGGTCTTCAAAGATCAAGATTAGTTGAAAATGAAAACTGCTATATAAAATCAGTTTGCAGTGCCACTCCTTTCTCACAAGAGTCAATTACATCATTGATTTTTTAAAAATGCTAAAATGGCATAAAACTTGAGTATGGTATATGATTGCAATCTCTCTTCTTTTGATTTCAGGCTTCAGAATGTCGAGGCGACTTACGTTAACGCATTGAGAGGTAAACACTGAAATAATGACGATAACATAATATATAATATGGAGACAATTGTTATGATGATGATAATTATTGTAATGATGATAATATGTATAGGATAATGGTCGAGCTCTGAGAATTATTTTCAATGATCCGAAGAGCGAGGCCATTATCCGACTTAATGCATGCTCTCATTGTTTTCGAAGAAACGAAACTTTTTCGATAATCTAGGTTTCTAAAAGTCGGGGAGGGTTTTAAATTCAGCAGTGAAGAGTTGGGCTGATGAATTAATTGAATTGAAATTACACATGCACAGGTCATTATTCGACAAATAATGACCTCCTGTCCCATGTCAGTGCCCACAATAATGACCTGTGTTTGTTTAAACTAAAAAAATAGAACAAAACATGCAACAACAACAAGAAATAGAATTTCAATGCGCTTTCAATGTTCAGGATATTTCATTACAGTTATCCTTCATTATGTCCATGAACAGAACTTAACTTCATGTTTTACAAAAAGCAAGCTAATGAATGGTTTTTAGTTTAAGCGATGTTAGTTAGAATTCCACTGGGACCATGTTTTAATATAGTCTATATCTGTTTGCAGTATTTTACGAAAAAGAAAAAAACAATACCGTCATTATTATACAACTGATTATTGTTATCGGTAATCCCCCATAATAATCTGTTCAAGTTTCATAATTCAATGTTCTTTGTCAATGGATTCCCACAAGGAAATATTAAACAATCGCTTTTCAATTTTATTCAGAGTAATGCTAAGTAACGAACTTGAATACTGACAAACTTGATGAAATTAAACGAGTTTTTGTTGTTGACTTTCAATGGATTGACTGAGTAGTATAATGGGATACAGCAATGCAGAGGTTCTCGGTTCGAATCCTGGCATTGGTACTCAAAGACTTTTTTCGCCAAAAATCACTATCTAGTAAATTATTTCTAAGTCTGATAATGTTTAAGGGGAGGGTAATACCTGTACAATGAATTATAAATGCAAGGGTTATAAATCAGAAATATTGACCCGGGTTATGTAATCCACCTAGATTATCAAAAATAATGAACACTTCAAAACAATGAGAGTGTACATTAAATTCCGATAATGGCTATATGATGGTGGTTATGTAATATATACAATATGAGCGGCCGATCTGTATCCGATATACAACGGCGAGTCGAAGACGAGCCGTTGTATATCGGATACGGCAGATCGGACGCGAATATTGTATATAACTTATGAAAGTCCAACGTTAGTTCTTTCATATTGTACTAAAATTGTCAAGATAAATGTAAATCTGGCCGAGAAAATTCAAGTTGAAACTTATGCAAATCAGGACGAAATCTTTATGAGATTTACTACCTCCGTCACGGACGTGAATTCTTTTGTCAATTGCTCATTAATTATTCATGAATCTTATAAGATATGATACAGGACTTTCAGTTCATAAAATTCGTGTTTTTTTTTTCCTTATTTAAAGTTCTTTAAAAATTAGCAACTGATTATTGCTTGGTTCGTTAAGTTTTATATTCTTTTTTCAACAACTGTTTTCTTTGAGACACCGGACCTCGGTTGCATAGCCAGAGAGCTGCTTTAAATAATTGTCGATATTTATTCGTGTGCAAACAGAACGACCACGTATTTTCAATTCCTTTTCTTTTCTTTCCTTTTTTAATTTTCGTTTTCCTTTTTGTCTATCTTTAATTTTTCCTTTAATTTTTTCATTTTCTTTTTCTACCAAACTAACGTCCAAAACGTCAGTAAGTACTACTCTCGATCCTTTGTACGTACGGTATGTTAAAGATGCCAATTTGCAGATGTTGTCATCTTATGAGATTTTGGTGAGAATTTGAGGGAGAAAAATGAAAAAACTCTAAATTAATTACTGTGTTAGTGGTTGTAATGATCATGATGATGGAGGTGGTGCATAATATATATAATAGTATGTCTCTAATGTGTCAATACTTGCTGTTCTTTCAGGAAGAGATGGACGCGATGGAAAAACTGGTAAACCATTCATCAGTTTTAAAAATGACTGACCGACTGACATATTTTTCATTATAAAACTAAGTGTTATCGTTCTTTAGGTCGTGATGGTAAAGATGGTCATGACGGTAATCCAGGACCACGAGGTATAACACCGTATTTTTCAGAACTTCTTTGTTATATATTCAATATGATTGTGATTATTTCCTGCACTCACTTCTACCTACCAGCACCAGAACCAGCACCAGCACCAGCACCATCATCATTAAAGTGCACCTGAAGCCCTTCATGATATTTTGCAAATCTGTTGTACATGAGGTGTATAATAAGTGTACTTAATATTTCTTGATGTCGACCTCTTCCTTTTGAGATATGAACATTTGAAATCTGAAAATGCAAATGAGGTGACGTCAACCCAGGAATTTGTCAAAGTTGTTTCAAAGCTGACAGCAAGCTTGTTTTTGTAAAGTAGTAAAAATGTTAATGGTAGTGTAAATATTAGTAGTACAGATATTGAGCTTTAAAAAATTGCTATAATTATTTCCAGAGAACTGTTGTATATTTAATGAGGCCTGGGATGACGTCACTTCATTTGCGTTTTCAGATTTCAAATGTTTATAGCTCAGAAAGGAGAGGTCGACATAAAAAAAATGAAGTACACTTATTATACACCTCATGTACAACAGATTCGCAAAATATCATGAAAGGCTTCAGGTGCACTTTAACCTTTATTCCATTATTTCTTTAGCACCATTAACCTTTATTCCATCATTTGTTTGTAGGACCTCCTGGACAAAAAGGACCATCAGGAGCACCTGGTCAAAAAGGACCCCCAGGAACTAACGGTGGAGGAGTCTCGTACATACGATGGGGTAAAGACACTTGTCCGGGGGGAGCTGATCTCGTCTACAAAGGTAAAATAGCGACGAATGTAAACTAATAAAACTAAGCTTTGTGTGTTGAACTTGATAAGTTGTGTATCCGACGATAATAACGGATTGTTGACAGCGAAAATCATAATTGATCATTGCAAAGATCAACAGAATGACATAAATGGTAGTATAACGTCATTCACTATTATCACATTAACTTCATTAACAACGTCATCATAATTGTCATCATGATCGTTGTTAATCAATTCAATAATTATTTTTTAGAATGACATTCATCATTTGTTATATACATCCTTTCCGAGAAACTTTGTCACCCGTGAAGTGAAAAGCCTATAAGCTAGTAGCGCAGGGAATTATGGATTACCTATGTATACTTTATTAGAACATAGGGATTTCATGGCCACATTGCTACACTTGTCAATATGTTATTGAGAAATGTCCATTTTGACTTATCAAACAACAAGAAAGGCGTTTCGAATGCACATTTAGTTTCTGAACTGATCCATGATCCTTTGCGCCACTAGCTTGTTTGCTTTTCACGGGTGACAAACTTTCTCTGAAACGGTGTATTTATTAATACCACAACATCACCATCATCATCATCATCATCATCATCACCATCATCATCATCATCATTATCATCACTATCATCACTATCATCACCATCATCATCATCATCATCATCACTATCATCATCATCATCATCATCATCATCATCATCATCATCACCACCATTATCATCATCATCACCATCACCATTATCATCATCATCATCGCCATTATCATCACCATTATCATCATCATCATCACCATCACCATTATCATCATCATCACCATCACCATTATCATCATCATTATCGCCATTATCATCACCATTATCATCATCATCATCGCCATTATCATCATCATCATCACCATCATCACCATCATCACCATCATCATCGTCATCACCATCATCATCATCATCACCATCATCATCATCTTTATTATAGGGGCTACAGGGAGGGGACGTGAGGTATTGTGGACGGCAGAAAAACAAGAAATGTTTACACGTTCCCAGTCTGTAGCCCTGTAAATGGCCCAGAATGCATCGTCACTATGAATATAATCATTTTTATGTTTTCTAGGTTACACGGGTGGTGAACACTACTCACATACCGGGGGTGGAACAAACTACCTCTGCCTGACTCGTACTCCCAAATACCTCAAATTCAAGGCAGGTTTTCAAAACGGCGGGCGCGTGTATGGCGCAGAGTACGAAGTGAGCGACAACACGGCAATCCTTCCCAACAGCCTTCACGATCACGAACCGCAGTGTGCAGTTTGTAATGTGAAAACACGAACCAGCAAGCTGATGATACCCGGGACTTACGAATGTCCCGCGGGATGGTCCCGAGAGTACTACGGGTACTTGATGACGGCGCATTACTCGCATGCACATCCAAGTGAATTTGTTTGCGTTGATGCAAATGCCGGAGCATTACCTGGTACACAAGCCAATCTCAACGGTGCATTGATGTACTTCGCCCAAGGCACCTGCGGTTCGTTGCTATGTAAACCATACATTCAAGGATATGAGCTTACATGCGCAGTGTGCACAAAGTGATTGACGTTATAGCATTCCACAGGAAGCCCAAACTCAAGGAAATGGATAATGAAAACATTGACAACAATAATGATAGAAACAATAGCAACTATATAGACAATAGTGATAATCACATAATATTCAAAAGTGGAAAAGTAGAAGTTAAACAATAAAACTTGCAATCATATTATGCTGCTCAGTTGATAATAATCTTAATTCTTACAGACGAAAAACAAGGTATATAATCCATCAAAAATAGTCACTTGATTATTCATAAAGTGATAACTAAAGTGATAAACTATGCAAAATGCCCATGAAAAATGCTCAAAAAATATCCAAAAATGACGATATTTGTGATGGACTATAGCCCATGCAAAATGCTCAAAAATAACCTTAACGACGATTTTTGATGGACTATAGACCATGCAAAATGCTGAATAATGACCAAAATGACGATGTTTGATGGACTATAGCCCATGCAAAATGCTGAAAAATAACCAGAAATGACGATACTTGGCAAAGTGCTGAAAAATGACGATATTTGATTGACTATAGCCCATGCAAAATGCTAAAAAATGACGATATTTGATGGACTATAGCCCATGCAAAATGCTGAATAATGACCAAAATGACGATATTTGATGGACTATAGCCCATGCAAAATATATGCTGAATGATGATCAAAACGAGGATATTTGATGGACTATATAGCCCATGCAAGATGATGAAAATTAATAACCAAAAATGACGATATTTGGCAAAATGCTGAAAAATGACGATATTTGATGGACTATATATAGCCCATGCAAAAATGACCAAAATGACGATTTTTGGTCATTTTTCAGTATTTTGCATGGACTATAGTCCATCAAATATCGTCATTTTTGCATGAAAAGTAAAAGTATAGTGAATAAAATAGTAATAAACTATACTAGTACACAGCTACATAGTCGTATTTCTATGAATGATAGGACGAAGAAATTGACGAAATATACAAATTGACTTTAGAATGCCTTCTTCTATGCCGGGTCCAATACAGAATTAATATAATAAAAATAATTACTATGTTTACCATAAGAAGTCCTATTATTGGTAAGATATTGTAGATCAAGCCTAGTTTTCTTTCGAGCACTGTTTGGTCGCCTGGCAGCTTTCCCAATCCGGCAGTCATTGTTGATTCCTTCGAGGTTATCGTGTCAAAACTGTGCTTGGATTCTGCAACTTTTGTGCTCTCCCATCCATTTAAGTGATTATATTTCGTATTTGTCATGTTGTTTGGCAGTCGAGTCACATTTTCAGTACGTTTAGTCAATAAGGTTATTTGATTCCCATAATTTCCAATAGTATTCCTATAGATTTCTTTGATCAGATGGCGAAACGACCCGTTCCGAAATATACGCTCGAAACCATCTTTTAGTGTGGGTCTATCACCAACGGCGTGTGTATTTGTATGAAGATCGAGCGTTGGATATATTTATCTTGCTTTTCTAGCCATGTTTTGAGCAACGTAGCTTTAAATAGTGAGTCGAGGTAAACCAGCGGTACACATAACGTAATGCTATCACAGCACACGTGGTTGCCGATTTGTGATTCGTTAAAAACTCGACATTGACGAAAAAAATAACCACGAAACGGACTGCATTTTATACCTCGCTTGCTGACGCAGCGAGTAAAAAAAACCCGTGTTTTGACAGACTACCGCAGACTAAGACGGTAATAATGGTAGTGATAATGTTTTCAAAAAATGAGCAAGAAAAGATTGAAAAAAACCTTGCAATATCAATGAGAAAATTGATTGACATGTGTTTCCTCAATTTTTGATTGGTGTTCGTTGCGATATTTGAATGGTAGAACTAAAACAACATAGCCAATCACAATGTCGTTTGACGATCAAGTTTCGTGATTGACCAACTGTGACAGCGCCTTTATCACCGGTGGGTCCCTTGCGCCCCAGCTCCAAAACAACAACGCTTTTTTCTTCACTTCTGAAATTAGCTTTATTTAAATAATTATATTCTATAACTAGACACGAATCTATGAAAAAATCATAAGCTAATGTATGCCTAAACTTAATATTATCGTATAATTTACTATTATATAATAAAACCGACACTAGTGGAAGCTTAAGGCTTACCAATAAGAAATAAATCATTAACCAACTTAAGGTTACCGTCCACGTTCGCGGGGTGCTCTCAGTTAAAAATTGTTTAGCGCGTCACTTAACAATAAAGATAGACAAAGTATATATCATTTTAAAGCTTATATAACAGAGAATAAGACTATGTAAGTTTTTTTAAGAAAACGAATATCTTTAACCAATGCTCCACGAAAAACCTCAAAATCGAGCGCTTTAATTAAAAAAAGTATAAGTCCAAAAGTTCCTACTACTTCGCCGTCATTTCTGCATTATGTCAATCAGCACATACATGTGTTCAAAACCGTGTCCAGTTTTTTCGATAAAATGCTTTGTTCTTGAATAAATGTGTTTCAAAGTCGACTCATTGTTAAAACTTCAAGTTAAATAACAAAATGGGCCATAACTCTAAAACTAAGCATTTTATCAAAAAACTGGACACGGTTTTGAAGACCAATATGTGTTGATAGACATAACGAAGAAATGACGGCAAAGCAGTATGAGCTTTTTGACTTATACTTTTTTAAACAACTCGCATTGAAAGCGGTTAATTTTGAGGTTTTTCGAAGAGCATACCTTACAGAAAATTTTTGTATATAACAAAACATACACAGTCTTATTCTCTGTTATATAAGCTTTAAAATGATATATAATATGTCTATTATTATTGCAAAATGACGCGGTAAACACACTTTAAACTGAGAGCATGTGAAAGCACACCGCGAACGTGGACCGTAACCTTAAATGATTACGTACTAATTAAAGCTTGTAAAGCTACGTATAAACTATAAATTAAATAAGCTAAATATATAATGTTTACAGCCGCTTGAGCTAACGATAAAATTGTGGTTCTACTAACGATCAGTTTCTTTCTCAGTTCAGTTCTTTGTTAATTACATTCACTTGACTAACGAATACAATAATACGGCAAGCAGATACTTATCATTCACTGCTGTGTTTGGTTCTTTTCTCTAGTAGTAGGCTTTTTATTCAGTATAGTAGTAGGTTTGTCTCGTTTACTCGCAGACAGTACTTCTTTACTTCTTTTAATTACTTAGAGTAGAGTAAAAGCTGAGCTCCTACACGTTGATGGATACCTCTTATTCGTACTTGTTGTGTAGATCATTGACTCCAGGACACGTAAACTTGTCACTTTTGTGGATGGCTTCCACGGTATCTTGACTTAGACCCCGTCTACACGGATCCGGATACTTTTGAAACCGCATACTTTTTGATGCGAGTCGGCCTATCGTCCACACGAATCCAGTGAATTCGGTCATCGAAACCGCATACTTTTACTTGAATCCTCCTGATACGCGGATTCGTGTGGACGCAAATATTTCTATGCGGTTTCAGCCAGATCGGATTCGTGTAGACGAGGCCTTAGTCTCTTCTAAAGTGAGTATTTAGATTTGAATTTCTTTTTTCTTACTCTGTGGTACGTCCCTAGCTGACGACTTCGTTGAACTTTCGTCTCACTCTCTCGTATAACTCTTGTTGAAGAGTTTTTTTTCCGTTATGTTCTGCTTGCTTCAAACTATTTATACTTTCTTACAATAATACAATAAGACTTCGTTAATACAAAAAGAGTTACATAATAAGATTGCATTAATACAAAAAGAGTTACATAACCTAAAATACCAGTGAAATATAAACTACATATCGATACACACGGGAAAGTGACTTAATTTAACTATAAAGGAAAAACAATAACAAACAGGAGAATACCAAATAAACTTATAATTCAAATAGTTAATAGCCAATCATAAAATAGCTTCTATTATATGATTGGTCAGCGCCAAAATCCAATAGCCAATCACATTTACGAACGTAGACTGTTCGATCGCTAGACATTCTTAAATAGGGATTTTACTCTTGAAGGTGCTCAGTACAACTTGTGCATGTTAACCGAACAGTTCACCTCATTTCAAATCAACAGAAATGGCTCTCGGTATTTTCGTACTGCTTTTAGCCTCATGTGTTATTGTTATTGCGGATGGCGGTGACCGAAGCCTTGCTTCAGATTCTAGTAAAGACGTAGGAACAAACGGTGCAGCTTTGAATTTGCCTGCATTGTTGAAGAAGACGAGGGCTGACTTAGCTGCACTTCAAGCAAGGTAAGAGGCGTGTATGAGTGGTCGAGTGTCAGAAATTTTAGTCCCATCTATTTTGAATATATTTGGCCCAAGTTTATGATCAAGTCCACTTGGGTAAAGATTATATGGGAGTAGAATTTTCTCACTTGTCACAAGGGCTTTTTCCTATGATTATTATATGAGTAAGTAGAGTTTTGTTTGGTGTGTTGCTTTCCCTTCATGATCAGTGAGATGTTTTTATGTGTTGTTCACTTCCTTGCAAAGAGGTGTCTTCTCATGATCGTATAAGTTTAGCTTTTTTTTAAAAAATTGTTCTCTCCCTTGTAACAAGAGTTTTTCTTATGATCATACGTGAGTTAAGTTTTGTGTGTGTTGCTGTTTCCCTTGCCATGGGGGTCTTCAAAGATCAAGATTAGTTGAAAATGAAAACTGTTATATAAAATCAGTTTGCAGTGCGACTCCTTTCTCACAAGAGTCAATTACATCATTGATTTTTTAAAAATGCTAAAATGGCATAAAACTTGAGTATGGTATATGATTGCAATCTCTCTTCTTTTGATTTCAGGCTTCAGAATGTCGAGGCGACTTACGTTAACGCATTGAGAGGTAAACACTGAAATAATGACGATAACATAATATATAATATGGAGACAATTGTTATGATGATGATAATTATTGTAATGATGATAATATGTATAGGATAATGGTCGAGCTCTGAGAATTATTTTCAATGATCCGAAGAGCGAGGCCATTATCCGACTTAATGCATGCTCTCATTGTTTTCGAAGAAACGAAACTTTTTCGATAATCTAGGTTTCTAAAAGTCGGGGAGGGTTTTAAATTCAGCAGTGAAGAGTTGGGCTGATGAATTAATTGAATTGAAATTACACATGCACAGGTCATTATTCGACAAATAATGACCTCCTGTCCCATGTCAGTGCCCACAATAATGACCTGTGTTTGTTTAAACTAAAAAAATAGAACAAAACATGCAACAACAACAAGAAATAGAATTTCAATGCGCTTTCAATGTTCAGGATATTTCATTACAGTTATCCCTCATTATGTCCATGAACAGAACTTAACTTCATGTTTTACAAAAAGCAAGCTAATGAATGGTTTTTAGTTTAAGCGATGTTAGTTAGAATTCCACTGGGACCATGTTTTAATATAGTCTATATCTGTTTGCAGTATTTTACGAAAAAGAAAAAAACAATACCGTCATTATTATACAACTGATTATTGTTATCGGTAATCCCCCATAATAATCTGTTCAAGTTTCATAATTCAATGTTCTTTGTCAATGGATTCCCACAAGGAAATATTAAACAATCGCTTTTCAATTTTATTCAGAGTAATGCTAAGTAACGAACTTGAATACTGACAAACTTGATGAAATTAAACGAGTTTTTGTTGTTGACTTTCAATGGATTGACTGAGTAGTATAATGGGATACAGCAATGCAGAGGTTCTCGGTTCGAATCCTGGCATTGGTACTCAAAGACTTTTTTCGCCAAAAATCACTATCTAGTAAATTATTTCTAAGTCTGATAATGTTTAAGGGGAGGGTAATACCTGTACAATGAATTATAAATGCAAGGGTTATAAATCAGAAATATTGACCCGGGTTATGTAATCCACCTAGATTATCAAAAATAATGAACACTTCAAAACAATGAGAGTGTACATTAAATTCCGATAATGGCTATATGATGGTGGTTATGTAATATATACAATATGAGCGGCCGATCTGTATCCGATATACAACGGCGAGTCGAAGACGAGCCGTTGTATATCGGATACGGCAGATCGGACGCGAATATTGTATATAACTTATGAAAGTCCAACGTTAGTTCTTTCATATTGTACTAAAATTGTCAAGATAAATGTAAATCTGGCCGAGAAAATTCAAGTTGAAACTTATGCAAATCAGGACGAAATCTTTATGAGATTTACTACCTCCGTCACGGACGTGAATTCTTTTGTCAATTGCTCATTAATTATTCATGAATCTTATAAGATATGATACAGGACTTTCAGGTCATAAAATTCGTGTTTTTTTTTTCCTTATTTAAAGTTCTTTAAAAATTAGCAACTGATTATTGCTTGGTTCGTTAAGTTTTATATTCTTTTTTCAACAACTGTTTTCTTTGAGACACCGGACCTCGGTTGCATAGCCAGAGAGCTGCTTTAAATAATTGTCGATATTTATTCGTGTGCAAACAGAACGACCACGTATTTTCAATTCCTTTTCTTTTCTTTCCTTTTTTAATTTTCGTTTTCCTTTTTGTCTATCTTTAATTTTTCCTTTAATTTTTTCATTTTCTTTTTCTACCAAACTAACGTCCAAAACGTCAGTAAGTACTACTCTCGATCCTTTGTACGTACGGTATGTTAAAGATGCCAATTTGCAGATGTTGTCATCTTATGAGATTTTGGTGAGAATTTGAGGGAGAAAAATGAAAAAACTCTAAATTAATTACTGTGTTAGTGGTTGTAATGATCATGATGATGGAGGTGGTGCATAATATATATAATAGTATGTCTCTAATGTGTCAATACTTGCTGTTCTTTCAGGAAGAGATGGACGCGATGGAAAAACTGGTAAACCATTCATCAGTTTTAAAAATGACTGACCGACTGACATATTTTTCATTATAAAACTAAGTGTTATCGTTCTTTAGGTCGTGATGGTAAAGATGGTCATGACGGTAATCCAGGACCACGAGGTATAACACCGTATTTTTCAGAACTTCTTTGTTATATATTCAATATGATTGTGATTATTTCCTGCACTCACTTCTACCTACCAGCACCAGAACCAGCACCAGCACCAGCACCATCATCATTAAAGTGCACCTGAAGCCCTTCATGATATTTTGCAAATCTGTTGTACATGAGGTGTATAATAAGTGTACTTAATATTTCTTGATGTCGACCTCTTCCTTTTGAGATATGAACATTTGAAATCTGAAAATGCAAATGAGGTGACGTCAACCCAGGAATTTGTCAAAGTTGTTTCAAAGCTGACAGCAAGCTTGTTTTTGTAAAGTAGTAAAAATGTTAATGGTAGTGTAAATATTAGTAGTACAGATATTGAGCTTTAAAAAATTGCTATAATTATTTCCAGAGAACTGTTGTATATTTAATGAGGCCTGGGATGACGTCACTTCATTTGCGTTTTCAGATTTCAAATGTTTATAGCTCAGAAAGGAGAGGTCGACATAAAAAAAATGAAGTACACTTATTATACACCTCATGTACAACAGATTCGCAAAATATCATGAAAGGCTTCAGGTGCACTTTAACCTTTATTCCATTATTTCTTTAGCACCATTAACCTTTATTCCATCATTTGTTTGTAGGACCTCCTGGACAAAAAGGACCATCAGGAGCACCTGGTCAAAAAGGACCCCCAGGAACTAACGGTGGAGGAGTCTCGTACATACGATGGGGTAAAGACACTTGTCCGGGGGGAGCTGATCTCGTCTACAAAGGTAAAATAGCGACGAATGTAAACTAATAAAACTAAGCTTTGTGTGTTGAACTTGATAAGTTGTGTATCCGACGATAATAACGGATTGTTGACAGCGAAAATCATAATTGATCATTGCAAAGATCAACAGAATGACATAAATGGTAGTATAACGTCATTCACTATTATCACATTAACTTCATTAACAACGTCATCATAATTGTCATCATGATCGTTGTTAATCAATTCAATAATCATTTTTTATAATGACATTCATTATTTGTTATATACATCCTTTCCGAGAAACTTTGTCACCCGTGAAGTGAAAAGCCTATAAGCTAGTAGCGCAGGGAATTATGGATTACCTATGTATACTTTATTAGAACATAGGGATTTCATGGCCACATTGCTACACTTGTCAATATGTTATTGAGAAATGTCCATTTTGACTTATCAAACAACAAGAAAGGCGTTTCGAATGCACATTTAGTTTCTGAACTGATCCATGATCCTTTGCGCCACTAGCTTGTTTGCTTTTCACGGGTGACAAACTTTCTCTGAAACGGTGTATTTATTAATACCACAACATCACCATCATCATCATCATCACCATCATCATCATCATCATTATCATCATTATCATCACTATCATCACTATCATCACTATCATCACCATCATCATCATCATCATCATCATCATCATCACTATCATCATCATCATCATCATCATCATTATCATCATCATCATCACCACCATTATCATCATCATCACCATCGCCATTATCATCATCATCATCGCCATTATCATCACCATTATCATCATCATCACCATCACCATTATCATCATCATCACCATCACCATTATCATCATCATTATCGCCATTATCATCACCATTATCATCATCATCATCGCCATTATCATCATCATCATCACCATTATCATTATCATCATCATCACCATCATCACCATCATCACCATCATCATCGTCATCACCATCATCATCATCATCACCATCATCATCATCTTTATTATAGGGGCTACAGGGAGGGGACGTGAGGTATTGTGGACGGCAGAAAAACAAGAAATGTTTACACGTTCCCAGTCTGTAGCCCTGTAAATGGCCCAGAATGCATCGTCACTATGAATATAATCATTTTTATGTTTTCTAGGTTACACGGGTGGTGAACACTACTCACATACCGGGGGTGGAACAAACTACCTCTGCCTGACTCGTACTCCCAAATACCTCAAATTCAAGGCAGGTTTTCAAAACGGCGGGCGCGTGTATGGCGCAGAGTACGAAGTGAGCGACAACACGGCAATCCTTCCCAACAGCCTTCACGATCACGAACCGCAGTGTGCAGTTTGTAATGTGAAAACACGAACCAGCAAGCTGATGATACCCGGGACTTACGAATGTCCCGCGGGATGGTCCCGAGAGTACTACGGGTACTTGATGACGGCGCATTACTCGCATGCACATCCAAGTGAATTTGTTTGCGTTGATGCAAATGCCGGAGCATTACCTGGTACACAAGCCAATCTCAACGGTGCATTGATGTACTTCGCCCAAGGCACCTGCGGTTCGTTGCTATGTAAACCATACATTCAAGGATATGAGCTTACATGCGCAGTGTGCACAAAGTGATTGACGTTATAGCATTCCACAGGAAGCCCAAACTCAAGGAAATGGATAATGAAAAAATTGACAACAATAATGATAGAAACAATAGCAACTATATAGACAATAGTGGTAATCACATAATATCAAAAGTGGAAATGTAGAAAGAGTTAAACAATAAAACTTGCAATCATATTATACTGCTCAGTTGATAATAATCTTAATTCTTACAGACGAAAAACAAGGGCTATAATCCATCAAAATGTGTCACTTGATGATTCAAAATGACATAAAGTGATAGCTTTTAATATACTATGCAAAATGCAAAATGCCCATGCAAAATACCCAAAACATAAGGAAAAATGACGATATTTGATGGACTATAGCTGAAAAGTAACCAATAATGACGATATTTGGCAAAATGACAATATTTGATGGACATGCAAAATGGTAAAAAAGATCAAAATGACGATATTTGATAGAGTTTCGATAGCACATGCAAAGCGCTAAAAAAATAACCAAAAATAACGATATTTGGCAAAATGGTGAAAAATGACGATATTTGATGGACTATATAGCCCATGCAAAATGCTCAAAAATGCCCTAAATTGATGATTTTTGAAGGACTATAGCCCTTGCAAAATAAACAAAATTGACGATATTTGATGGACTATAGCCCTTGCAAAATGCTCAAAAACGACCAAAATAACTATATTGGATGGACTATAGCCCATGTAAAATGCTGAAAAATGACCTGATTTGATGATTTTTGATGGACTATAGCCCATGCAAGATCGATGCTGAATAATGACCAAAATGACGATATTTGATGGACCATAGCCCATGCAAAATGCTCAAAACGACTAAAATAACCATATTGGATGGACTATAGCCCATGCAAAATGCTGAAAAATGACCTGAATTGATGATTTTTGATGGACTATAGCCCATGCAAGATCGATGCTGAATAATGACCAAAATGACGATATTTGATGGACCATAGCCCATGCAAAATGCTCAAAAACGACCAAAATAACCATATTGGATGGACTATAGCCCATGCAAAATGCTGAAAAATGACCTGAATTGATGATTTTTGATGGACTATAGCCCATGCAAGATGCTGAATAATGACCAAAATGACGATATTTGATGGACCATATATATAGCCCATGCAAAATGCTGAAAAATGACCTGATTTGATGATTTTTGATGGACTATAGCCCATGCAAGATCGATGCTGAATAATGACCAAAATGACGATATTTGATGGACCATAGCCCATGCAAAATGCTCAAAACGACTAAAATAACCATATTGGATGGACTATAGCCCATGCAAAATGCTGAAAAATGACCTGAATTGATGATTTTTGATGGACTATAGCCCATGCAAGATCGATGCTGAATAATGACCAAAATGACTATATTTGATGGACCATAGCCCATGCAAAATGCTCAAAAACGACCAAAATAACCATATTGGATGGACTATAGCCCATGCAAAATGCTGAAAAATGACCTGAATTGATGATTTTTGATGGACTATAGCCCATGCAAGATGCTGAATAATGACCAAAATGACGATATTTGATGGACCATATATATAGCCCATGCAAAATGCTGAAAAATGACCAAAAATGACCAGTTTTGATGTTCTATAGCCAATGCAAAGCGCTCAAAAATGACACCAAAATGATGATTTTTGATGGGCTGCAAAATGACCAAAATGAGTTTTGGTCATTATTCAGCATTTTGCATGGACTATAGCCCATCAAAAATCGTCATTTTGGGTCATTTTGCATGGGCTATAGTCCATCAATTTAGGTCATTTTTCAGCATTTTGCATGGGCTATAGTCCATCAAATATGGTCATTTTGCATGAAAATAGTCGTTTTAATTAAGTGGGATTCACTTCATGTAAAAGTATAGTGAATGTAATAGTAATATACTTTATTACATGACCGTGTATCTTGGGGTCTGGACACTAGTAAATTGAGCAATCTGATTGGTTGAATTCTATTTCGCTCCGGTCTAGATTTTCCTAGGTAGACCGGTCCGCGGCCTGCTCAAATTGAAACCTTTCATTTGTATTCATTTTTTGAGAAAACAAAACGACGAAATGATAAACAACTTTTTGCAAGCGCAAAAGTCAAAGAACACCGATTGCAAGACAAGGAGTGATATGAATGCATGGAAAAGATTTTGGCAATCAAACAAAGAAAACAGAAAAATGGAAGTCATACCTGCAGAGGAGCTCAGTAGGATGTTGTGTAAATTTTTCATCTCTGTCCGTAAACAAGATGGTGGCGAGTTCGTACTCGCCCGTGTCTCTCACTGGTTTCCAGAGAAGTTTCCAGAGATACCTTGAAGAAAAGGGGTCAGTGCTCAACATCCTCAAGGATAAAAAGTTTGCAAAGTCCAGGAACGTCTTAGCAGCCAAAAGAAAGAACCTAACACTCCAGGGAAAAGGAAATCATCCAAATGCCGCTAGGGAGCTGACGAAAGCAGAGGAAAGCAAGCTGTTTGAAAGCGGGCAAATGTCCTTCGACAACCCAAAATCCCTTCAAAGATCACTTTGGTGGTGCCTATCCCTGCAGTTTGGTTGGAGAGCCAGAGACGAGAGTCGAAAGTTAAACTGGGGTGATATATGTCTTGAAAATGACCCTGAAACTGGTGATGAATGCCTTGTATGGAGAAAAGAAAGAGGAAGCAAAACACGAACGGGTCAGGAAGGAGGTCATCACAGGGCCTTTGAACCAAGAGCGTAAGGTTCTTCAAACAAACTCAGATGTCCTGTTGAGTTTTATAAAGCCTTTAAAAGTCACCGTTCTGAAGCAATGCTTAAACCTGATTCTCCTTTCTACTTGGCCATAAACCACAAGCGTAAACCCGAAGACAAAGTTTGGTACTTGAACAGGCCACTCGGGAAGAACGAAATCGGAAAGTTCCTGAAAGAATCAGCCCAAGCAGCAGGTCTATTAGATGCCGAAAACCAGCATGGATGTGGGAAAAAGATAACAAACCACTCTGTGAGAAAAACTTGCATCGGGCGACTTCTTGATGCAAATGTGGAGGCAAATTTCGTTGCACAATTGAGTGGTCACAAGAACCTGAAGAGCCTAGATAGCTATAAATCCGCTTCACTGAAACATCAAAGGTCGATGTCATCTATCCTCAGTGAGGCGCCTTCTTCTTCCTCTGGTACAACCAGTACAAACACAAGTTTACAAGCGCCGTCTTCGTCTACAGTTCAAGTAGTAAATCAAAGCGCTGCTAATTCTTCGCTTGAAATCCCACAGTCCATCTTCGCTGGTGCCAAGTTCGAAAGCTGCTCGTTTTCTCTCAATATTTATACCTCTGAGTCCAAGGAGCATTTGTAAACTTTTCGTCTTGCTTTGTAAACTGTTTATCATAATTTAGATGGACGTTTAGTTCAACGGCGATTAACCGCTCAGTCAGTGTTTTGACTTGAACCAAGTGAAGTATTTCTAATCACAGCTCGCTTTCCAGAGCTTTACATCATACTTTTGATGAAAATGGATGGCCTCTGAATATACTTTGAACAATTCTTAAACATTGTTTTCTCAAAAACGTTCTTAAGGACGGGGCCTACTAATTAAAAAGTAATGTATTCTTCAAACAACTATGTGAGTTGTTTTAACCCTTTAGAGGGTTCTTCAAATCTGGCTAAAAAAGGTGGGGTCACCGGGCAGTTAAGAGAAATAATAAGCCTTAAATATCGCTGAAGTCACGATTTTACCGGCATCGACAAATAAAAATATTTTTCAAAGGCTTTTCATTGAAACATCTCTTTGATAGCGGTAAAGGATCAACAAGTAATTTTCTAATAGGAATATATATTTTGTAACGTATTTTCAAAAGTTAGTAATGAAATATGATTTTTTTAGCATCGCGACTTGTATTTTACGAGGTTCAGAAAATTCGAAATTTTGTCGATTTTCCATTCCAAAATCGGTTGGTTTTTCGAAATTTTACATCAAAACGATTGTTTAACATGTTCTTAATAATTACAGGTGTAAAAAAATTGGGGTCACCGGGCGATTGAAAAAGTTATCGCGTGGTAAACTTTGTCGCCGAAGATCATAAGACAATTTCTTTCCGGTCCCCTCCCTACTAAGTAAAGAAATTCGTCATCATAAGTGCATTATGGGACAGTTTTTATATACATGGCTATCGTCGCGTCTACCATCGTTCGTCTGTTTTTTTCCGTCTTATTATAACTGCACGAAAATTTGCCAAAGCGGCCAGTTTTTTTCATCCCTTTTTCCAGAACTTGTCTCGATTATATAGTTCATTATATAATTAATTCTTGTATCGGAAAATTAAATATATATGTTATTGAAAAACTGCCCGAGTTCTTAGTTTTTCACTATACAGACAGACCTCTAGCTGGTAAATAACTTATTTATTTTTTTATTCTCTCTCTATTAATGTTTTTGATAGTTACGACGCGCGTTGCTTTCAAATGGCTTCCCAGTAGTTTTACTGAAAAAGAGCGGGTTTTCAGAAACCGGTTTTCATTCAGCATGTGATGGCTGCCTCAACAAACGTACAGAAATTTTAATGCCAAAATATTAAAATTACTGGAGCTTTCTTCATCATTTCAAACAAATGATTGTTTAAAGACAAAAGGTTTTGTTTATATCTCAACATCAAAGAAAGTCAAGAAACAAAAAACAAGTTTTACAAAGGATTTTAGCTGACATGCACAAACAACCTGGAAGTGAACCACGATGGATGTTGAAACGAGTTCTAATTCGTCGGTCTTGTGGACGTTTGTGGAAGCCTACTAAAGCTTATTTTTCGATAATTAATAAGAAATAAGAAATTTAATCGTAGTCACCGTCAACTGCTGAAGGAATTAAATTGTCTGTGTGGAACTTTATGAAGAAGATGAAAGATAAAAGCACTAGGATCGCTGACAGAACTTTGAATCAAGCAAATCGACCTTATTCAGGATTGTTTAACCTTTTTTATGCAGAAAAAAAGACAAGAACACTACCTTACTTCAAAAACGTTGTAAACTTTGTAGATAAACTTCTCGTGAATTTATAGCTTTTTAAAAGTAACTGAAAAGAAACGATAAATCTCATCAAACTGATAGCTCAATTCACCGCCGCGTTGTTTACAAGGAAATATAAAAATTGCAAGTATATTTTTCAACTATTATTGAGGTATGTGAACGAGCTTTATATTCTTTAGAAAATTAAAAAAAAAACTACAGCCTTTTGTGTATTCTCGTGTATTCTCTCGTGAGTTTTTGTAATTATATTGATTTGATTTTCCCAACTTTTGCCGTGTCAAAATGTTTGCAAAAACAACCAATGCTCGCCACGTAGCTTTTAATTTGATCTCAGTCGGTTATCGAATTAATTCTGTCAGCGTTTTGGAAAAAAATAAAGCTCAATATTCCACTTATACTTTCAAAATGTTTCGATACGTAATAACATTTTCTTTACTACTTTTCGCTCGTTTATAATACGACGCTCGCCGTCATATCGCTGGATTTATTGCAGGCATGATTTTACCTCAAGATGCGCAGTAGCCTGCGCAGTAGCAATAGTAGGCCCCGTCCTTAACTTCAAGAATAACGAAGAAATTTCTCAATAATTTTGTTGTTAGAATGACTGTTAATTCATTCGTTTGCAAACTTGCACGACTTCTTGTAAAACCGGTTTTGAAACCTGTTTTGTAGTAAAGCCATTCAAATGTTAAGCGTGTTTGTTGTCCATTTTATTTTTAGCTTGAATGAAAAGTAGGCTGTTGTAATTGGTCATATAATAAAACCCTTATTAACCGAGCTTGCTCGGTCTGTACGGGAGAATCTTGACTTCGGTCGGGTACAGTCTGTACTTTCCGACCTCAGTCAAGATTCTCCCGTACAGACCTCGAGCTCGGTTAATAAGACCTAAGTACCAACTAGTACACAACTAGATAGTCGTATTCCTATCATAGGTGAAGGAAAAAGACCGCAGTTAGGAAACTAGTGGATTAAGAACGTCTTAGCAGAAATTTGCCATTTTAATACCCCTTAATATAAGAACCTGTTTAGCCAAACAGGATCAAGCAGGTTCTTATATGTGGGTTACAACGCAGAAGTAACTTGACACAGTATATTGTAAGTAATGTTTCAACTACGACAATGAGGACTGGACGGGATTTCAAGTTCGAGCCGCAGCCGAGAACTCGAACTAATTGCAAGGACTTGAAATCCTGTCCAGTCCGAATTGGGGGACTTGGAACGACTTCAAATCCTCATCAATTATTTGGGAGGAATCTTTGAATAAAAGTGAACAATATTATATATGGTGAAAAGAACTTTAAAGTCGAGGAGAGATTTGAATGTAGCAAATACTCTCCGTGTATATGGTGTAAAAATTGAGGGGGGTGGTCTATTATCGTGTGCTTTTTACCAAACTTATTGGAATTGACACAGACAATGTATATTGGTAATCTTAGCAACATTAAGAAATGAGGTTTCCATGGTAACAAACACTTGACCTATTTTCAGTGATTTTACCTTCGAAGATTGTGGAGTATCGAAAAATCACCTCAAAACGAGAAACAAAGCATTTGGTATTGTAGAACGTGCCTGCTAGTATGTCACTCAAATTAGATATCTTGACGAATATTCTTGGTTCTTTTGTAAATCAAGGGTATCATATTTCACATTTGCTGTAAACAAGGTTCTCTTCAAAATTGTCAATTTTTCTAATTAGGATAAAAATGCCCTACCAAACCTTGAATAGTTGGCAAAATAAAATTTGAGTTTTATAAAGCTTTTCCAATCCTCCCGGGGATATTTTTGAATGTTCGTTAAATTGGAGCTCAAAGGTCAAATGTTGGTTACCATGGAAACTTCATGTCCTAATTTTGCTAAAATTACTGATATACACAAACTGCTAATTCCAATGAGTTTGTTAAAAAGCACACGTCAATAGACCACCCCCTCACTTTTTACACCACATACACAGAGACCCATGCCTTAAGTCACCTGAGTAAAAGCCATCCTAAAAGATATCAATAATGTGTTCAAAATTTAATGTTCATTGTCAATGAATTCCCACAGGGAAATATTAAACAATCGCTTTTCAAATCTATTCAGAGGAATGCTAAGGAACTTGAATTCTAAAGACTTGATGACATTAAACGTGTTTTTGTTTCAAACTTTTCATCGAATGACTCAGTGGTATAATGGCTTAAAACGGGGGGATACATCAATGCAGAAGCTCTCGGTTCGAAACCTTGCATCATTACTCAAATACTTTTTTTCGACAAAAATCGCCAAGTAAAATTATTTTCTAAGTCTGATGTTTACTTGTCGAATAAAGACCTGTGTATTATGTGTAATTTAAATGCAATTAAAAAAACTCATTAATAATTCATGACCATTTTGTCCAATCCGATGCTCCTCTCTGGTCACGAGGAAAGCATTGTATACCGCCTAATTTACGTTTGAAACGCGGAGGGATTTGAATGCGGCCCAAGGGAATGATGTGTAGAATAGAAGAACAATGGAATGCAAATGAACATGAAGCATTATATAATGGCACATGTGTCATGATATAATGCTTCATGTCCATAATTTTCCATAATCATGTCCGTAATTTTGTGCTGAGGCCTTTGATGCCTCGTTTTCGTGTTTTTCTGATTTTTTAACCTCTTGTAGCTTCTTGCAAATTTAATCGTTTTTCTCAAACTTTCACAAGTTAGTGTGATGATGACATGTTTATCATATGAAATATTTCTTTTTCTTAAAACATCAATTTTAAAAATTATTATAATTAGTGGCGGCCATTTATAAAAGTCGTCTATTTAATTAATGTAATAGAACTAAAAAAAACATAGCGAATCACAATGCCGTTTGAGATTGTGCGGGATGGTTTAATTTAAAATAACGGACTTTGCATCGTTGTTGTTTTTTCTTTTACTTTGCTCGCAAAGAGTGTTATTCAGTAATCGATTATGCGTAGTTATGTGTAATCAAAAGATCCTGAAATTCAAATATACTTTTAATTTTTTTTTGTGTATTCAAAATTATGTCAATATTTATTATTGTTTTGATTCGTGTTTTTTTTTTTATTTAAACAAAATAGTTTACAAATTAGCAACCGATTATTGCTTGATCCTTTATTAGTTTTATATTAGTTTAGTTTTATAGTGTTTTTAACAGAGTTAATATTAACCCTGGTTTTTAACTACAGGTACGTGTTTTCTTTGAGACACTGGACCTCGGATGCATGTCATTTCTTGAAAAAAAAAAACCCGTGTTTTGACAAACTACCGCAGACTAAGACGGTAATATTGGTAGTGATAATGTTTTCAAAAAATGAGCAAGAAAAGATTGAAAAAAACCTTGCAATATCAATGAGAAAATTGATTGACATGTGTTTCCTCAATGTTTGATTGGTGTTCGTTGCGATATTTGATTGGTAGAACTAAAACAACATAGCCAATCACAATGCCGTTTGACGTCCAAGTTTCGTGATTGGCCAGCTGTGACAGTGCCTTTGTCACCGGTGGGTCCCTTGCGCCCCAACCCCAAAACAACAACGCTTTTTTCTTCACTTCTGAAATTAGCTTTATTTAAACAATTATATTCTATAACTAGACACGAATCTATGAAAAAAACATAAGCTAATACATGCCTAAACTTGATATTATCGTATAATTTACAAGTATATAGTATAACCGACACTAGTGGCAGCTTAAGGCTTACCAATAAGAAATAAATCATTAACCAACTTAAATGATTACGTACTAATTAAAGCTTGTAAAGCTACGCATAAACTATAAATTAAATAAGCTAAATATATAATGTTTACAGCCGCTTGAGCTAACGATAAAATTGTGGTTCTACTAACGATCAGTTACTTTCTCAGTTCAGTTCTTTGTTAATTACATTCACTTGACTAACGAATACAATAATACGGCAAGCAGATACTTATGATTCACTGCTGTGTTTGGTTCTTTTCTCTAGTAGTAGGCTTTTTATTCAGTACAGTAGTAGGTTTGTCTCATTTACTCGCAGACAGTACTTCTTTACTTCTTTTAATTACTTAGAGTAGAGTAAAAGCTGAGCTCCTACACGTTGATGGATACCTCTTATTCGTACTTGTTGTGTAGATCATTGACTCCAGGACACGTAAACTTGTCACTTTTGTGGATGGCTTCCACGGTATCTTGACTTAGACCCCGTCTACACGGATCCGGATACTTTTGAAACCGCATACTTTTTGATGCGAGTCGGCCTATCGTCCACACGAATCCAGTGAATTCGGTCATCGAAACCGCATACTTTTACTTGAATCCTCCACATACGCGGATTCGTGTGGACGCAAATATTTCTATGCGGTTTCAGCCGGATCGGATTCGTGTAGACGAGGCCTTAGTCTCTTCTAAAGTGAGTATTTAGATTTGAATTTCTTTTTTCTTACTCTGTGGTACGTCCCTGACGACTTCGTTGAACTTTCATCTTACTCTCTCGTATAACTCTTGTTGAAGAGTTTTTTTTTTTTCGTTAAGTTCTGCTTGCTTCAAACTATTTATACTTTCTTACAATAATACAATAAGACTTTGTTAATACAAAAAGAGTTACATAATAAGATTGCATTAATACAAAAAGAGTTACATAACCTAAAATACCAGTGAAATATAAACTACATATCGATACACACGGGAAAGTGACTTAATTTAACTATAAAGGAAAAACAATAACAAACAGGAGAATACCAAATAAACTTATAATTCAAATAGTTAATAGCCAATCATAAAATAGCTTCTATTATATGATTGGTCAGCGCCAAAATCCAATAGCCAATCACATTTACGAACGTAGACTGTTCGATCGCTAGACATTCTTAAATAGGGATTTTACTCTTGAAGGTGCTCAGTACAACTTGTGCATGTTAACCGAACAGTTCACCTCATTTCAAATCAACAGAAATGGCTCTCGGTATTTTCGTACTGCTTTTAGCCTCATGTGTTATTGTTATTGCGGATGGCGGTGACCGAAGCCTTGCTTCAGATTCTAGTAAAGACGTAGGAACAAACGGTGCAGCTTTGAATTTGTCTGCATTGTTGAAGAAGACGAGGGCTGACTTAGTTGCACTTCAAGCAAGGTAAGAGGCGTGTATGAGTGGTCGAGTGTCAGAAATTTTAGTTCCATCTATTTTGAATCTATTTGGCCCAAGTTCATGATCAAGTCCACTTGGGTAAAGATTATATGGGAGTAGAATTTTCTCCCTTGTCACAAGGGCTTTTTCCTATGATTATTATATGAGTAAGTAGAGTTTTGTTTGGTGTGTTGCTTTCCCTTCTTGATCAGTGAGATGTTTTTATGTGTTGTTCACTCCCTTGCAACGAGGTGTCTTCTCATGATCGTATAAGTTTAGCTTTTTTTTTTTAAATTGTTCTGTCCCTTGTAAAAAGAGTTTTTCTTATGATCATACGTGAGTTAAGTTTTGTGTATGTTGCTGTTTCCCTTGCCACGAGGGTCTACATGCAACAAAGATCAAGATGAGTTGAGAATGAAAACTGTTATATAAAATCAGTTTGCAGTGCGGCTCCTTTCTTACAAGAGTCAATTACATCATGTATTTTTTTTTTAAAATGCTAAAATGGCATAAATCTTGAGTATGGTATATGATTGCAATCTCTCTTCTTTTGATTTCAGGCTCCAGAATGTCGAGGCGACTTACGTTAACGCATTGAGAGGTAAACACTGAAATGATAACAATAACAATAATATATAATATGGAGACAATTGTTATGATGATGATAATTATTGTAATGATGATAATATGTATAGGATAATGATCATAATGATGGAGGTGATGCATAATATAATAGTATTTCTCTAATGTGTCAAAAATTGCTGTTCTTTCAGGAAGAGATGGACGCGATGGAAAAACTGGTAAACCATTCATTTTTAAAAATGACTGTCTGACTGACATATTTTTCATTATAGAACTAAGTGTTATCGTTCTTTAGGTCGTGATGGTAAAGATGGTCATGACGGTAATCCAGGACCACGAGGTATAGCAACGTATTTTTCAGAACTTTTCTGTTATATATTCAATATGATTGTGATTATTTCCTGTATTCATTTCTACCTACCAGCACCAGCACCAGCACCAGCACCAGCATTAACCTTTATTCCATTATTTCTTTAGCACCATTAACCTTTATTCAATCATTTGTTTGTAGGACCTCCTGGACAAAAAGGACCATCAGGAGCACCTGGTCAAAAAGGACCCCCAGGAACTAACGGTGGAGGAGTCTCGTACATACGATGGGGTAAAGACACTTGTCTGGGGGGAGCTGATCTCGTGTACAAAGGTAAAATAGCGACGAATGTAAACTAAACTAAGCTTTGTGTGTTGAACTTGATAAGTTGTGTATCCGACGATAATAACGGATTGTTGACAGCGAAAATCATAATTGATCATTGTAATCATCAACAGAATAACATAAATGGTAGTATAACGTCATTCACTATTATCACATTAACTTCATTAACAACGTCATCATAATTGTCATCATGATCGTTGTTAATCAATTCAATAATTATTTTTTAGAATGACATTCATCATTTGTTATATACATCCTTTCCGAGAAACTTTGTCACCCGTGAAGTGAAAAGCCTACAAGCTAGTAGCCCAGGGAATTATGGGTTACCTATGTATACTTTATTAGAACATAGGGATTTCATGGCCACATTGCTACACTTGTCAATATGTTATTGAGAAATGTCCATTTTGACTTATCAAACAACAAGAAAGGCGTTTCGAATGCACATTTAGTTTCTGAACTGATCCATGATCCTTTGCGCCACTAGCTTGTTTGCTTTTCAAGGGTGACAACCTTTCTCTGAAACGGTGTATTTATTAATACCACAACATCACCATCATCATCATCATCATCATCATCATTATCATCACCATCATCATCATCATCATTATCATCACCATCACCATTATCATCATCATCATCACCATTATCATCGCCATTATCATCATCATCATCGCCATTATCATTATCATCATCATCACCATCATCACCATCATCATCATCATCACCATCATCATCATCTTTATTATAGGGGCTACAGGGAGGGGCCGTGAGGTATTGTGGACGGCAGAAAAACAAGAAATGTTTACACGTTCCCAGTCTGTAGCCCTGTAAATGGCCCAGAATGCATCGTCACTATGAATATAATCATTTTTATGTTTTCTAGGTTACACGGGTGGTGAACACTACTCACATACCGGGGGTGGAACAAACTACCTCTGCCTGACTCGTACTCCCAAATACCTCAAATTCAAGGCAGGTTTTCAAAACGGCGGGCGCGTGTATGGCGCAGAGTACGAAGTGAGCGACAACACGGCAATCCTTCCCAACAGCCTTCACGATCACGAACCGCAGTGTGCAGTTTGTAATGTGAAAACACGAACCAGCAAGCTGATGATACCCGGGACTTACGAATGTCCCGCGGGATGGTCCCGCGAGTACTACGGGTACTTGATGACGGCGCATTACTCGCATGCACATCCAAGTGAATTTGTTTGCGTTGATGCAAATGCCGGAGCATTACCTGGTACACAAGCCAATCTCAACGGTGCATTGATGTACTTCGCCCAAGGCACCTGCGGTTCGTTGCTATGTAAACCATACATTCAAGGATATGAGCTTACATGCGCAGTGTGCACAAAGTGATTGACGTTATAGCATTCCACAGGAAGCCCAAACTCAAGGAAATGGATAATGAAAACATTGACAACAATAATGATAGAAACAATAGCAACTATATAGACAATAGTGGTAATCACATAATATTCAAAAGTGGAAAAGTAGAAAGAGTTAAACAATAAAACTTGCAATCATATTATGCTGCTCAGTTGATAATAATCTTAATTCTTACAGACGAAAAACAAGGGCTATAATCCATCAAAATGTGTCACTTGATGATTCAAAATGACATAAAGTGATAGCTTTTAATATACTATGCAAAATGCAAAATGCCCATGCAAAATACCCAAAACATAAGGAAAAATGACGATATTTGATGGACTATAGCTGAAAAGTAACCAATAATGACGATATTTGGCAAAATGACAATATTTGATGGACATGCAAAATGGTAAAAAAGATCAAAATGACGATATTTGATAGAGTTTCGATAGCACATGCAAAGCGCTAAAAAAATAACCAAAAATAACGATATTTGGCAAAATGCTGAAAAATGACCTGAATTGATGATTTTTGATGGACTATAGCCCATGCAAGATGCTGAATAATGACCAAAATGACGATATTTGATGGACCATAGCCCATGCAAAATGCTCAAAAATGCCCTAAATTGATGATTTTTGAAGGACTATAGCCCTTGCAAAATAAACAAAATTGACGATATTTGATGGACTATAGCCCTTGCAAAATGCTCAAAACGACTAAAATAACCATATTGGATGGACTATAGCCCATGCAAAATGCTGAAAAATTACCAGAATTGATGATTTTTGATGGACTATAGCCCATGCAAGATCGATGCCGAATAATGACCAAAATGACGATATTTGATGGACCATAGCCCATGCAAAATGCTCAAAAACGACCAAAATAACCATATTGGATGGACTATAGCCCATGCAAAATGCTGAAAAATTACCAGAATTGATGATTTTTGATGGACTATAGCCCATGCAAGATGCTGAATAATGACCAAAATGACGATATTTGATGGACCATAGCCCATGCAAAATGCTCAAAAACGAGTTTCGATAGCACATGCAAAGCGCTAAAAAAATAACCAAAAATAACGATATTTGGCAAAATGCTGAAAAATGACGATATTTGATGGACTATATAGCCCATGCAAAATGCTGAAAAATGACCTGAATTGATGATTTTTGATGGACTATAGCCCATGCAAGATGCTGAATAATGACCAAAATGACGATATTTGATGGACCATAGCCCATGCAAAATGCTCAAAAATGCCCTAAATTGATGATTTTTGAAGGACTATAGCCCTTGCAAAATAAACAAAATTGACGATATTTGATGGACTATAGCCCTTGCAAAATGCTCAAAACGACTAAAATAACCATATTGGATGGACTATAGCCCATGCAAAATGCTGAAAAATTACCAGAATTGATGATTTTTGATGGACTATAGCCCATGCAAGATGCTGAATAATGACCAAAATGACGATATTTGATGGACCATATATATAGCCCATGCAAAATGCTGAAAAATGACCAGTTTTGATGTTCTATAGCCAATGCAAAGCGCTCAAAAATGACACCAAAATGATGATTTTTGATGGGCTGCAAAATGACCAAAATGACGAGTTTTGGTCATTATTCAGCATTTTGCATGGACTATAGCCCATCAAAAATCGTCATTTTGGGTCATTTTGCATGGGCTATAGTCCATCAATTTAGGTCATTTTTCAGCATTTTGCATGGGCTATAGTCCATCAATTTAGGTCATTTTTCAGCATTTTGCATGGGCTATAGTCCATCAAATATGGTCATTTTGCATGAAAATAGTCGTTTTAATTAAGTGGGATTCACTTCATGTTAAATTATAGTGAATGTAATAGTAATATACTTTATTACATGACCGTGTATCTTGGGGTCTGGACACTAGTAAATTGAGCAATCTGATTGGTTGAATTCTATTTCGCTCCGTCTAGATTTTCCTAGGTAGACCGGTCCGCGGCCTGCTCAAATTGAAACCTTTCATTTGTATTCATTTTTTGAGAAAACAAAACATTTTGATAAACGAGTGCTTTCCAACTGGAATAATGGACGACGAATTCTATTATCCTGACGAGATAGACGACATTGAGCTTTCCCAAGTCTGCGAGAACTTCGAAAATGTGAAAGAAAAAGGAGACGAAGCTGACAAAGACGACGAAATGATAAACAACTTTTTGCAAGCGCAAAAGTCAAAGAACACCGATTGCAAGACAAGGAGTGATATGAATGCATGGAAAAGATTTTGGCAATCAAACAAAGAAAACAGAAAAATGGAAGTCATACCTGCAGAGGAGCTCAGTAGGATGTTGTGTAAATTTTTCATCTCTGTCCGTAAACAAGATGGTGGCGAGTTCGTACTCGCCCGTGTCTCTCACTGGTTTCCAGAGAAGTTTCCAGAGATACCTTGAAGAAAAGGGGTCAGTGCTCAACATCCTCAAGGATAAAAAGTTTGCAAAGTCCAGGAACGTCTTAGCAGCCAAAAGAAAGAACCTAACACTCCAGGGAAAAGGAAATCATCCAAATGCCGCTAGGGAGCTGACGAAAGCAGAGGAAAGCAAGCTGTTTGAAAGCGGGCAAATGTCCTTCGACAACCCAAAATCCCTTCAAAGATCACTTTGGTGGTGCCTATCCCTGCAGTTTGGTTGGAGAGCCAGAGACGAGAGTCGAAAGTTAAACTGGGGTGATATATGTCTTGAAAATGACCCTGAAACTGGTGATGAATGCCTTGTATGGAGAAAAGAAAGAGGAAGCAAAACACGAACGGGTCAGGAAGGAGGTCATCACAGGGCCTTTGAACCAAGAGCGTAAGGTTCTTCAAACAAACTCAGATGTCCCGTTGAGTTTTATAAAGCCTTTAAAAGTCACCGTTCTGAAGCAATGCTTAAACCTGATTCTCCTTTCTACTTGGCCATAAACCACAAGCGTAAACCCGAAGACAAAGTTTGGTACTTGAACAGGCCACTCGGGAAGAACGAAATCGGAAAGTTCCCATTACCAGAAATCGAAGACATGTGACGTCACCGCATGCTAAAGTTAGATTTGTGGCATTTAAAAATGGCCGCTCAGAATTACTGATAAATGTATGGGCTCAGAAAGAAAATGTCTAATATATTTGCTAAATATCATTGTACTATCGGTGCCGCCTCCTAACTTTTAACTCAAGTATAAGTTCTATTCATTTATGCAAGTTACGTTTGATTTAATTTTCTCAATATGCAGCACGAAGGAATAACATTATTGAGAAATAATTGCTTTACTTTAGTCTGTATTTCAGCGAAAAATGTGTAATTTACCTTGTGTTCAGCATCGCCTGCCATCAATAGTTTACATGGATCCATCCTTGCCGCCTTCTTAAAATGCTCCTGAGATTATACGGGCTTTTCAATGCTGTTTTAGAAGTCTTTTCAAGTAATACACCAATGACGCAGATTAACGGTAAAAAGTGATGATTTTTTAGTTTTAAAAATTTCAATTTTACACCAAAATATCATAAAAAATGACCGATAAATCCTGCAAAGAAGCTTGTTTCGATCGTCGAGTCGATTGCAATGTTTACAGCTTAGTAGCCTGGTGATTTTACGTGTTATACCGCTGTTTAAAGAATCCGAAGGCTTCTTAAGCGGGAAATTCAAAATTCAAAGTTCATAGCATGGGCTTCCTATGTCCTTTTGAAGTTTTCTAAGTGACCTAATTCGTTCGAATTATTCTATGCCGAGCGTAAGCGAGCGCTTCAATTTTAAATATCTCAACTGCACCAGAAGCGCTTGGTACTTCTAAACAAACTTATAGTAGTTTGGTTTTGATAAATTGATTTATTTCGATAGAAATTCGAGGATAATTCTGGACTGCCAGTAGACCGCTGGTCATAATATCGCGGACGTAAAATGTCTTAGATTTCTGGTAATGTGAAAGAATCAGCCCAAGCAGCAGGTCTATTAGATGCCGAAAACCAGCATGGATGTGGGAAAAAGATAACAAACCACTCTGTGAGAAAAACTTGCATCGGGCGACTTCTTGATGCAAATGTGGAGGCAAATTTCGTTGCACAATTGAGTGGTCACAAGAACCTGAAGAGCCTAGATAGCTATAAATCCGCTTTACTGAAACATCAAAGGTCGATGTCATCTATCCTCAGTGAGGCGCCTTCTTCTTCCTCTGGTACAACCAGTACAAACACAAGTTTACAAGCGCCGTCTTCGTCTACAGTTCAAGTAGTAAATCAAAGCGCTGCTAATTCTTCGCTTGAAATCCCACAGTCCATCTTCGCTGGTGCCAAGTTCGAAAGCTGCTCGTTTTCTCTCAATATTTATACCTCTGAGTCCAAGGAGCATTTGTAAACTTTTCGTCTTGCTTTGCAAACTGTTTATCATAATTTAGATGGACGTTTAGTTCAACGGCGATTAACCGCTCAGTCAGTGTTTTGACTTGAACCAAGTGAAGTATTTCTAATCACAGCTCGCTTTCCAGAGCTTTACATCATACTTTTGATGAAAATGGATGGCCTCTGAATATACTTTGAACAATTCTTAAACATTGTTTTCTCAAAAACGTTCTTAACTTCAAGAATAACGAAGAAATTTCTCAATAATTTTGTTGTTAGAATGACTGTTAATTCATTCGTTTGCAAACTTGCACCACTTCTTGTAAAACCGGTTTTGAAACCTGTTTTGTAGTAAAGCCATTCAAATGTTAAGCGTGTTTGTTGTCCATTTTATTTTTAGCTTGAATGAAAAGTAGGCTGTTGTAATTGGTCATATAATAAAACCCTTATTAACCGAGCTTGCTCGGTCTGTACGGGAGAATCTTGACTTCGGTCGGGTACAGTCTGTACTTTCCGACCTCAGTCAAGATTCTCCCGTACAGACCTCGCGCTCGGTTAATAAGACCTAAGTACCAACTAGTACACAACTAGATAGTCGTATTCCTATCATAGGTGAAGGAAAAAGACCGCAGTTAGGAAACTAGTGGATTAAGAACGTCTTAGCAGAAATTTGACATTTTAATACCCCTTAATATAAGAACCTGTTTAGCCAAACAGGATCAAGCAGGTTCTTATATGTGGGTTACAACCCAGAAGTAACTTGACACAGTATATTGTAAGTAATGTTTCAACTACGACAATGAGGACTGGACGGGATATCAAGTTCGAGCCGCAGCCGAGAACTCGAACTAATTGCAAGGACTTGAAATCCTGTCCAGTCCGAATTGGGGGACTTGGAACGACTTCAAATCCTCATCAATTATTTGGGAGGAATCTTTGAATAAAAGTGAACAATATTATATATGGTGAAAAGAACTTTAAAGTCGAGGAGAGATTTGAATGTAGCAAATACTCTCCGTGTATATGGTGTAAAAATTGAGGGGGGTGGTCTATTATCGTGTGCTTTTTACCAAACTTATTGGAATTGACACAGACAATGTATATTGGTAATCTTAGCAACATTAAGAAATGAGATTTCCATGGTAACAAACACTTGACCTATTTTCAGTGATTTTACCTTCGAAGATTGTGGAGTATCGAAAAATCACCTCAAAACGAGAAACAAAGCATTTGGTATTGTAGAACGTGCCTGCTAGTATGTCACTCAAATTAGATATCTTGACGAATATTCTTGGTTCTTTTGTAAATCAAGGGTATCATATTTCACATTTGCTGTAAACAAGGTTCTCTTCAAAATTGTCAATTTTTCTAATTAGGATGAAAATGCCCTACCAAACCTTGAATAGTTGGCAAAATAAAATTTGAGTTTTATAAAGCTTTTCCAATCCTCCCGGGGATATTTTTGAATGTTCGTTAAATTGGAGCTCAAAGGTCAAATGTTGGTTACCATGGAAACTTCATGTCCTAATTTTGCTAAAATTACTGATATACACAATCTGTGCTAATTCCAATGAGTTTGGTAAAAAGCACACGTCAATAGACCACCCCCTCACTTTTTACACCATATACACAGAGACCCATGCCTTAAGTCACCTGAGTAAAAGCCATCCTAAAAGATATCAATAATCTGTTCAAAATTTAATGTTCATTGTCAATGAATTCCCACAGGGAAATATTAAACAATCGCTTTTCAAATCTATTCAGAGGAATGCTAAGGAACTTGAATTCTAAAGACTTGATGACATTAAACGTGTTTTTGTTTCAAACTTTTCATCGAATGACTCAGTGGTATAATGGCTTAAAACGGGGGGATACAGCAATGCAGAAGCTCTCGGTTCGAATCCTTGCATCATTACTCAAATACTTTTTTTCGACAAAAATCGCCAAGTAAAATTATTTTCTAAGTCTGATGTTTACTTGTCGAATAATGACCTGTGTATTATGTGTAATTTAAATGCAATTAAAAAACTCATTAATAATTCATGACCATTTTGTCCAATCCGATGCTCCTCTCTGGTCACGAGGAAAGCATTGTATACCGCCTAATTTACGTTTGAAACGCGGAGGGATTTGAATGCGGCCCAAGGGAATGATGTGTAGAATAGAAGAACAATGGAATGCAAATGAACATGAAGCATTATATAATGGCACATGTGTCATGATATAATGCTTCATGTCCATAATTTTCCATAATCATGTCCGTAATTTTGTGCTGAGGCCTTTGATGCCTCGTTTTCGTGTTTTTCTGATTTTTTAACCTCTTGTAGCTTCTTGCAAATTTAATCGTTTTTCTCAAACTTTCACAAGTTAGTGTGATGATGACATGTTTATCATATGAAATATTTCTTTTTCTTAAAACATCAATTTTAAAAATTATTATAATTAGTGGCGGCCATTTATAAAAGTCGTCTATTTAATTAATGTAATAGAACTAAAAAAACATAGCGAATCACAATGCCGTTTGAGATTGTGCGGGATGGTTTAATTTAAAATAACGGACTTTACATCGTTGTTGTTTTTTCTTTTACTTTGCTCGCAAAGAGTGTTATTCAGTAATCGATTATGCGTAGTTATGTGTAATCAAAAGATCCTGAAATTCAAATATACTTTTAATTTTTTTTTGTGTATTCAAAATTATGTCAATATTTATTATTGTTTTGATTCGTTTTTTTTTTTTTATTTAAACAAAATAGCTTACAAATTAGCAACCGATTATTGCTTGATACTTTATTAGTTTTATATTAGTTTAGTTTTATAGTGTTTTTAACAGAGCTAATATTAACTCTGGTTTTTAACTACAGGTGTTTTCTTTGAGACACTGGACCTCGGATGCATGTCATTTCTTGAAAAAAAAAAAAAAAAAAAACCGTGTTTTGACAGACTACCGCAGACTAAGACGGTAATATTGGTAGTGACAATGTTTTCAAAAAATGAGCAAGAAAAGATTGAAAAAAAACCTTGCAATATCAATGAGAAAATTGATTGACATGTGTTTCCTCAATTTTTGATTGGTGTTCGTTGCGATATTTGATTGGTAGAACTAAAACAACATAGCCAATCACAATGTCGTTTGACGGTCAAGTTTCGTGATTGACCAACTGTGACAGCGCCTTTGTCACCGGTGGGTCCCTTGCGCCCCAGCCCCAAAACAACAACGCTTTTTTCTTCACTTCTGAAATTAGCTTTATTTAAATAATTATATTCTATAACTAGACACGAATCTATGAAAAAACCATAAGCTAATATATGCCTAAACTTAATATTATCGTATAATTTACTAGTATATAATAAAACCGACACTAGTGGAAGCTTAAGGCTTACCAATAAGAAATAAATCATTAACCAACTTAAATGATTACGTACTAATTAAAGCTTGTAAAGCTACGTATAAACTATAAATTAAATAAGCTAAATATATAATGTTTACAGCCGCTTGAGCTAACGATAAAATTGTGGTTCTACTAACGATCAGTTTCTTTCTCAGTTCAGTTCTTTGTTAATTACATTCACTTGACTAACGAATACAATAATACGGCAAGCAGATACTTATCATTCACTGCTGTGTTTGGTTCTTTTCTCTAGTAGTAGGCTTTTTATTCAGTATAGTAGTAGGTTTGTCTCGTTTACTCGCAGACAGTACTTCTTTACTTCTTTTAATTACTTAGAGTAGAGTAAAAGCTGAGCTCCTACACGTTGATGGATACCTCTTATTCGTACTTGTTGTGTAGATCATTGACTCCAGGACACGTAAACTTGTCACTTTTGTGGATGGCTTCCACGGTATCTTGACTTAGACCCCGTCTACACGGATCCGGATACTTTTGAAACCGCATACTTTTTGATGCGAGTCGGCCTATCGTCCACACGAATCCAGTGAATTCGGTCATCGAAACCGCATACTTTTACTTGAATCCTCCACATACGCGGATTCGTGTGGACGCAAATATTTCTATGCGGTTTCAGCCGGATCGGATTCGTGTAGACGAGGCCTTAGTCTCTTCTAAAGTGAGTATTTAGATTTGAATTTCTTTTTTCTTACTCTGTGGTACGTCCCTGACGACTTCGTTGAACTTTCATCTTACTCTCTCGTATAACTCTTGTTGAAGAGTTTTTTTTTTTTCGTTAAGTTCTGCTTGCTTCAAACTATTTATACTTTCTTACAATAATACAATAAGACTTTGTTAATACAAAAAGAGTTACATAATAAGATTGCATTAATACAAAAAGAGTTACATAACCTAAAATACCAGTGAAATATAAACTACATATCGATACACACGGGAAAGTGACTTAATTTAACTATAAAGGAAAAACAATAACAAACAGGAGAATACCAAATAAACTTATAATTCAAATAGTTAATAGCCAATCATAAAATAGCTTCTATTATATGATTGGTCAGCGCCAAAATCCAATAGCCAATCACATTTACGAACGTAGACTGTTCGATCGCTAGACATTCTTAAATAGGGATTTTACTCTTGAAGGTGCTCAGTACAACTTGTGCATGTTAACCGAACAGTTCACCTCATTTCAAATCAACAGAAATGGCTCTCGGTATTTTCGTACTGCTTTTAGCCTCATGTGTTATTGTTATTGCGGATGGCGGTGACCGAAGCCTTGCTTCAGATTCTAGTAAAGACGTAGGAACAAACGGTGCAGCTTTGAATTTGTCTGCATTGTTGAAGAAGACGAGGGCTGACTTAGTTGCACTTCAAGCAAGGTAAGAGGCGTGTATGAGTGGTCGAGTGTCAGAAATTTTAGTCCCATCTATTTTGAATATATTTGGCCCAAGTTTATGATCAAGTCCACTTGGGTAAAGATTATATGGGAGTAGAATTTTCTCCCTTGTCACAAGGGCTTTTTCCTATGATTATTATATGAGTAAGTAGAGTTTTGTTTGGTGTGTTGCTTTCCCTTCTTGATCAGTGAGATGTTTTTATGTGTTGTTCACTCCCTTGCAACGAGGTGTCTTCTCATGATCGTATAAGTTTAGCTTTTTTTTTTTAAATTGTTCTCTCCCTTGTAAAAAGAGTTTTTCTTATGATCATACGTGAGTTAAGTTTTGTGTATGTTGCTGTTTCCCTTGCCACGAGGGTCTACATGCAACAAAGATCAAGATGAGTTGAGAATGAAAACTGTTATATAAAATCAGTTTGCAGTGCGGCTCCTTTCTTACAAGAGTCAATTACATCATGTATTTTTTTTTAAAAATGCTAAAATGGTATAAATCTTGAGTATGGTATATGATTGCAATCTCTCTTCTTTTGATTTCAGGCTCCAGAATGTCGAGGCGACTTACGTTAACGCATTGAGAGGTAAACACTGAAATGATGACGATAACAATAATATATAATATGGAGACAATTGTTATGATGATGATAATTATTGTAATGATGATAATATGTATAGGATAATGATCATAATGATGGAGGTGATGCATAATATAATAGTATTTCTCTAATGTGTCAAAAATTGCTGTTCTTTCAGGAAGAGATGGACGCGATGGAAAAACTGGTAAACCATTCATTTTTAAAAATGACTGACCGACTGACATATTTTTCATTATAGAACTAAGTGTTATCGTTCTTTAGGTCGTGATGGTAAAGATGGTCATGACGGTAATCCAGGACCACGAGGTATAGCAACGTATTTTTCAGAACTTTTCTGTTATATATTCAATATGATTGTGATTATTTCCTGCACTCACTTGCACCAGCACCATTAACCTTTATTCCATCATTTGTTTGTAGGACCTCCTGGACAAAAAGGACCATCAGGAGCACCTGGTCAAAAAGGACCCCCAGGAACTAACGGTGGAGGAGTCTCGTACATACGATGGGGTAAAGACACTTGTCTGGGGGGAGCTGATCTCGTCTACAAAGGTAAAATAGCGACGAATGTAAACTAAACTAAGCTTTGTGTGTTGAACTTGATAAGTTATGTATCCGACGATAATAACGGATTGTTGACAGCGAAAATCATAATTGATCATTGCAATTATCAACAGAATAACATAAATGGTAGTAGGACGTCGATCACTATGATCACATTAACTTCATTAACAACGTCATCATAATTGTCATCATGATCGTTGTTAATCAATTCAATAATCATTTTTTATAATGACATTCATCATTTGTTTTATATACATCCTTTCCGAGAAACTTTGTCACCCGTGAAGTGAAAAGCCTATAAGCTAGTAACGCAGGGGATTATGGATTACCTATGAAACTTTATTAGAACATAGGGATTTCATGGCCACATTGCTACACTTGTCAATATGTTATTGAGAAATGTCCATTTTGACTTATCAAACAACAAGAAAGGCGTTTCGAATGCACATTTAGTTTCTGAACTGATCCATGATCCTTTGCGCCACTAGCTTGTTTGCTTTTCACGGTTGACGAACTTTTTCGGAAACGGTGTATTTATTAATACCATAACATCATCACCATCATCACCATTATCATCATCATCATCATCATCATCATCGCCATCACCATTATCATCGCCATTATCATCACCATTATCATCGCCATCGTCATCGCCATCGTCATCGCCATCATCATCATTATCTTTATTATAGGGGTTACTGGGAAGGGCCGTGAGGTATTATTGACGGCAGAAAAACAAGAAATGGGGGAAGAAGTGATGTTTTTTTCCCCGTTCACACGTTCCCAGTCTGTAGCCCTGTAACCCAGAATGTATCGTCACTATCATGAATGTAATCATTTTTATGTTTCCTAGGTTACACGGGCGGTGAACACTACACACATACCGGGGGTGGAACAAACTACCTCTGCTTGACTCGTACTCCTAAATACCTGAACTTCAAGGCAGGTTTTCAAAACGGCGGGCGCGTGTATGGCACAGAGTACGAAGTGAGCGACAACACGGGAATCCTTTCCAGCAGCCTTCACGATCACGAACCGCAGTGTGCCGTCTGTCACGTGAAAACACGAACCAGCAAGCTGATGATACCCGGGACTTACGAATGTCCCGCGGGATGGTCCCGCGAGTACTACGGTTACTTGATGACAGCGCATTACTCGCATAAACATCCAAGTGAATTTGTTTGCGTTGATGAAAATGCCGGAGCACTACCCGGTTCACATGCCAATCTCAACGGTGCATTGATGTACTTCGTCCAAGGCACCTGCGGCTCGTTGCCATGTAAACCATACATCAATGGATATGAGCTGACATGCGCAGTGTGCACAAGGTGATTGACGTCATAGCATTCCACAGGAAGCCCAAACTCAAGGGAATGGATAATGAAAACATTGACAACAATAATGATAGAAACAATAGCAACTATATAGACAATATATAGAGATAATCACATAATATTCAAAAGTAGAAAGAGTTAAACAATAAAACTTGCAATATATTATGCTGCTCAGTTGATAATAATCTTAATTCTTACAGATTGTCACTTGATGATTCAAAATGACATAAAGTGATACCTTTTGATATACTATGCAAAATGTCCATGCAAAATGCTCAAAACATAACCAAAAATGACGATATTTACTGGACTATAGCTCAAAAATGACGATATTTGGCAAAATGACGATATTTGATGGACATGCAAAATGGTAAAAAAGATCAAAATGACGATAATTGATGCATGGAGTTTTAATTTAATGGCACATGCAAAGCGCACATGCATTGATCAAAATGCTGAAAAATGACCTGAAATGATGATATTTGATGGACTATAGCCCATGCAAAATGCTGAAAAATGACCTGAATTGATGATTTTTGATGGACTATAAAATGCTCAAAAATGACCAAATGACGATATTTGATGGACCATAGCCCATGCAAAATGCTGAAAATGACCAAAACTGACAAGTTTTGATGGACTATAGCCAATGCAAAGCGCTCAAAAATGACGATTTTTGATGGATTATAGTCCAAGAAAAATGGTCAAGAAAAAAAACAAACACCAAAATGATGATTTTTGATGGACTGCAAAATGCTAAAAAATGACCAAAATGACTAGTTTTTGACATTATTCAGTATTTTGCATGGGCTAAAGTCCATCAAATATGGTCATTTTGCATGAGAATAGTCGTGGATTCACTTAAAAGTATAGTGAATGTTATAGTAATAAACTGTACCAACTAGTACACAACTAGATAGTCGTATTCCTATCATAGGCGAAGGAAAAAACCCGCAGTTAAGAACCTAGTGGATTAAGAAACTCTTGGCAGAAATTTGCCATTTTAATACTCCTTAATATAAGAACCTGTTTATCCAAACAGGATCAAGCAGGTTCTTATATGTGGGTTACAGCGAAATTACAGAAGTTGCTTGACACATGATTATATTGGGAAAATTAATAATATAATACAGTATTAAATCTTTGTTTACAGTTACTGTTGTGAATTGTAAGTTGATTGTTTATTTGTTTGTTTAAACTCACAGTTATATGTAATGTTAGTCCAAACCGAGCTTATTTATTATTCTTATATAATAAGAAATAATAACATATCTCCTTTATAAAAATTAAGAACTTAATTTAAGAACCTGTTTTGCCTAAATTACCAACAACTTTATACAAGAACCTTTTTTGTCAGACCTTAAAAAAATAAATGTTCTTAACTGCGGGTGTTAACTGTATCACTGCAACGAAACCTTCCTATTAATACTACAACTCGACAACAGCAATCAGTTATTACATTTTATTGAAAAGATTCATAGTACAATTATTGTAAAAATTTATTTTAATTTTTTGTAAATTATTACAATTATGAATTACTTGTCTAGGGTTAATATCTTGATTACAAAATGCCTCCTTTCACTTCAACACTATCAATAGAAAAACACACAGATAGATTGATATGTAATAATTATAATGATGATATGATAAGCCTCTTCCGCAGACAACTCTTTCCTTTTCCTTTCCCTCTCATGGGATCCCTTTGTCATTTGACCAAGGGGGATTGGTCCCCCTGTGGGGCCTCAGTCCCTCCCGGTCACTCGAGACAGGAAGCCCAATAAAAGAAAGAAAAAAACAGGGGCGGAGACGCCTGCGGAGGGGGCTAAATGATGATATGGATGATAAAGTTGATGCCATAATGATGACGATGATGGTTATGGTGATAATGGTGATGATGATTATGATGATGCCGATGGTGATGATAATGATGGCGTTGATGATGATAATGATGGCGATGATGATGATAATGTTGGCGATGATGATTATGGTGATAATGGTGGTGATGATTATGATGATGCCGATGGTGATAATAATGATGACAATGATGATGATAATGGTGACAGTGATGACAGTGATAATAATGATGACAGTGATAGTGGTGATGATAATAATGACAGTGATGATGATGATGATGATAACGATTAAAGGTTGACCAACAAATACTATTATGGATAACAAACCTGTTTATCCAGTATAAACCAGTTTAGTACCGGTCTAAAATGCGTTGTTGAATCCATGGGTTTCCTTGCCTTCATCAACAACAGTGATGGGATTGAACGGGTTCACACTGCGCATGATGTAATTCTGAAAATCACAAATAAAATAAATCATATTAGGACAATAATGCAATTTGGTGCATTTCATGTACACTGTACGATTCAATATGCGTTTTACAATGAATCATGGGTACGGACCGCTATTTAATGTTAGTTATACTTTATGTAATACAATATACGACTCAATATGCGCATTACAATCAATCATGGGTACAGACATGTTATTTAACGACACTTGTAGGTTAGTGCCAGGTGATTTCGCACTCGCACTTCAGGTTAGTATATGCCAATGAGAAGCATTTCTGTCGCATCGCCAACAGTTCCAAGATGGCGTCGTTCGAAAGAGTTGTTTCCCGTGTTAACCCTCGATAAACACATCCTTAAAACAACTTAACATTAAAAAAATATATGTTGCTTGGACAATAAAAGTTCACTGCTGCTCTAACAGCAATAAAAAAGAAAAAAACCCGCAAATGCCAAAGTATCGCAAATAGTTGTTGTCTCGAGGCGCCATTTTGGAATTATTCGCTTCGACAAACAATCCTTTGCGCGCTTCGAAACGATATCACCTGGTGAGTTTAGTGTGGAGAGACGGGAACTCTGGTTCTAACAAACAAGTACAACCAATATATAGTTATTTCAAAAATACCTAGAATACTGAATACAGTAAAAACCCGCATATAAGAACCACTTTATTTTTAAGTTAGGCGAAAGTGGTTCTTATATAATTGGTATTTAGTGAGAAATTAGACTAAGGTGGTTCTTAACTGGTTCTTATTTACAAAAACAATTTCCCTTATAAAGTGTTTTTTTTTATGTTATATAAAATGTTATGTAGAAGCATCTTAATGATGAATGTATTCTCATTGAGAACTAATTGAAAAGCATTTTTATTGCATTGGTTTTATATTTGGTCATATTTAGACTCAACTTATATTTTTTCAAATGACCAAATAAATCTTGAAACCTTTCATATAAGAACCAGTCTAGTTTTTTAGGCTAAAGTGGTTCTTTCTTAACAGGTGCTTAAAAAGAAAATTTTAGCCTAGTGGTTCTTAATCCACTGGTTCTTATATGCGGGTTTTTATATGCGGGTTTTATGACCGAAATGCATTTTTAGTTCATGTAGTATTGTCATAATAATTATTTATGGATTCTATAGGTAAATTCATTGGAGGACGAGGGAATTCCACGTTGAATTTCACGAGAGAAATCAATATCGCATGAATCGCGGAGTCCGCGAGGGAGGGACCAAATCAATTTTAGCTTCAAAAACGTTTGATGCTCGCTGCTCGTTCCGATGAATTCAGAAACCGGATGAGAGGGTATTCCACGCTTAATACCCTTGCATCCAGTTTCGTTCTCAACCAATCAGCGCGCGAGTTTAAATTGAAGTATAAGATTCTATAGGTAAATTCATTGGAGGACGAGGGAATTTCACGTTGAATTTCACGAGAGAAATGAATATCGCATGAATCGCGGAGTCCGCGGAGCGATGAATCTCATTTCTTCAATTTAAGCTTCAAAAACCGGCGTGTTCCACCGTTCCCGCCATGCGATTCAGAAACCGGATGAGAGGGTATTCCACGCTAAATACCCTCGCATCCGGTTTCGTTCTCAGCCAATCAGCGCGCTTTAAAATAATGAAGTATGAGATTCTACCCGAAACAGTTTACTTGCTACATGTAGAGAGCAGATTGCTGTATACATCTACTTCAAAAATTGTTGTCATAGCCGGAGCTACAGTCCACACTCTAAAGCCTGCAAAGGATGTCGGTTATATGGACTCAATTTGTGGTTTGTTGCACGTTTAAAAAAAATATATTTATATTTATATCTACCACAACAACAACTTGTTACGGTAATATAAATCAAACACGTACAAAATATGCTATTAATAAATTGATAACAAGAGACGAAATACCGACATCCTTTGCAGACTTTAGAGTGTGGACTGTGGCATTGTTTGCGACAATGATTTTTGAAATAGGTGCATATACTTCTTATTGAATGATTGTAAGACCGCCTTAGGCTGGACACCTGAGGGACGCAGGATGAGAGGAAGACCAAAGACTACTTGGAGGACGACGGTAGAGAATGAAAGAAAACCGGCTGGCTGGTCCACATGGAATGATGCGAAAGTTGAAGCAAGAAATCATAGAAAGGGTTGAAGAGATAGTGAGGAGGCCTAATGCGCCTTCTGGCGCTCAGAGCAATGATGATGATGATGATTGTAGATTTAATTGTGAGGAGGGAGCGTTTTAAAAACGGCTGTGAGGTAGTGTAGACTTACATGTGCGTATACAAAAGCGTTTTTCCTCTCGTCAATACTCGCTCCATTGCCTATCCAGACATAACAAACTCTCTCAGTTTCCAAGATGAACACTGGAAAAAAATCAAAAGGAAATGAGATAACGACGAAAGATGATGACAATGATGATGATGAAAGATGATGATGATGATAATGGTGATGACAGTGATGATGATAACGATTAAAGATGATGACAGTGATGATGATAACGATTAAAGATGATGACAGTGATGATGACGATGATGACGACGAAATATATAGTGACGATGATGACAGTGATGGTGGTGATAATAATGATGACAGTGATGATGATAACGACGAAAGATGATGATGACGATGAAAGATGATGACAGTGATGATGATGATAATGACAGTGATGATGATAACAATGAAAGATGATGACAGTGATGATGATGATGAAAATGATGATGAAAGATAAAAGATGACGGTGATGATGATGTTAAAAATGATGATGATGACAATGCTGATGATGAAAGACGATGACAGTGATGACAGTGATGATGATGATGAAAGATGATGACAGTGATGATGATGATGAAAGATGATGACAGTGATGATGATGATGAAAGATGATGACAGTGCATGATAGTGGTGATGACGACGACGACGACGAAACATAGTGACGATGATGACAGTGATGATGACATTGATGATAATAATGACAATGATGATGATAACGATTAAAGATGATGATGTTGACATAATAACACTGAAGAAAGACTGACCATCATTAGTGTTCAGTTGGCTTCTTTTCACTGCGCCTCCACGAGAGACTTCAGTAAACGCAAGCGGCCCTGCTTGGTCTGAAAGCCTTCAAAGAAGAAAATTAAATGTCACATCCATGGACCACTTTCGTAAATACCATAATATGTATCGGAAAATGATTTTTCAAGTAAACAGATAATTTACAGTGCGACTACTGAAACCGGAACCACCAAAACATGATTACTGATCCAATCACAATCTAGAATATCAACAATAGAATCTCTACAAATGTTTGACTTTTTTGCTTAAAATGCTAATAATTTTCATTATTTGTGAACAGGATCAATAAAGATTGAATAAGAAACATCTTAGCCTGTGAGAACCATCTACAATTGTTTTGTTTGATCTCAAAAACTATCTATTTTAACATTTGTTTGGGTGGCCCTGGTTTCAGTAGTCGCACTGTAATATTTTAGCACTGTCATATGAAAGAACCATCTAAGATAGGCAAGTTTGGAAGGTTTTGATTCTCTGGCTAAAATACCAAAGAAGTTATGCTCAATGAAAAATCAAAATGTAGTGATTTGTATGTAATTTTCTGCTGAGGCCTTTGATGCCTCGTTTTGGTGTTTTCCTGATTTTTCAAACTCTTATAGCTTCTTGAAAAGTTAATCGTTTTTTTTTTTTTAACTTTCATAAGTTATTGTTATGGTGAATGTCTATCATATGATAGCTTTCTTTTTTTTTTAAACATCAATTTTCAGCCATTTATGAAAGTCGTCTATAAGAATAATACAGTTTATATGGCTTTTTTTTCTTAACGATATACGAAATCGCAAATATTTTATCGTCGAATCTCACATTATTGAATGAAGAAAAATACATTAAACACACACTAAACTGGCTAAAAACACTTTGCAGGTATGAAATTAAAAGGCAAAACTTTAACAAAATATGTATTACAATACTTTACAAGTTTTTTTAATTTCCCGGTCTGAAAAAATACGAAAATTTGACCGTTGTCTGAGATGGGAAAATATCAGACCGGAAATCAGCCAATCAGAGCGCGAGTACTATCGTAGCCATATAATGATTATATTTATTTATATTAATCATTCATGAGTTTTATAATAATGATTGTTTCTGTACTTACTTGTAAAGAGCTTTCTGGTTGGATTGACGTGTAGGCTCCGCGCCGTTAGCAGCGCCACCCTCGAATAGAGATGTTAATGACTCCGGCATGTCGTTGACATCTTGGTCATCTGAAAATGATATAGAAACTATTACAGTGGAACTACGCCTTACGGCCAACCGCTTTATACGGCCACCCCGTTATTGCGGCCACCCCGTTATTTCGGCGCGGCCAGTTTTTTAGGTACCGACGAAATGCATGCCCATACATTTTCTATAAAATTTACCCGCTTAATACGACCACCCCGTTATTGCGGCCAGTTTTTAGGACCCGACAAAATGCATGCTTATACATTTTCTATAAAATTTACCCGCTTAATACGACCACCCCGTTATTGCGGCCATTTATTTAGGTCCCGACGAAATGCATGCCCATACATTTTCTATTAAATTTACCCGCTTAATACGGCCACCCCGTTATTGCGGCCAGTTTTTTAGGTCCCGACAAAATGCATGCTTATACATTTTCTATAAAAATTTACCCGCTTAATACGGTCACCCCGTCAATACGGCCACTTTGGGCTGTCCCTTCGGTGGCCGTATTAACGAGGCTCCACCGTGTGTAGATATTTCTATATTTAGATCATGGGAAATTTTGCTTGTGTGCACTGTATGATAGGGTGCTCTTGTTATTATACGTGCAGCTTGATTTTGCATTTTTTGTAGTTTGTTTGCTAAAGTTTCATTTATGCTGTCTCAGACCAGGCAGCAGTAATCAAAGTATGGTTCGATTGCCGTCTGATATATTTTGTTTAAGTATGGTCTAGGACCAGTTTGATTTTCTTTAGCATTGATAAACTACATGAAATTTTCTTTTTGATATATTCTATGTGTGGTCGCCATGTCAAGTTTTCATCAACATAGACACATGAATACGGATGGTGTGGATGGATGGATTAATAAGTGAATGGAATGATTGGATGGATGGATGGATGGATGGATGGATGGATGGATGGATGGATGGATGGATGGATGGTTGAAAGAATGAATGAGTGAATGGAATGATTAGATGGATGGATGGATGGATAGATGGATGGATGGATGGAAGAATGAATGAGTGAATGGAATGATTGGATGGATGGATGGATGGATGGATGGATGGATGGATGGATGGATGGATGGATGGATGGATGAATAAGTGAATCAATTAATGACTACACTCACCAAGAACTTCGATTTCAGCTTTGCCGCTTCTTTCCTCCTAAAGGATCAGACGAATATAGATTTTGCAACAGCATTAACAACAACAATCACCACTACTACAACCACCACCACCACCACCACAATAATAACAACAATAACAACAACTACAACCACCACAACTACTACAACCACCACCACCACCACCACAATAATAATAACAACAATAACAACTACAACCACCACCACCACCACAACAATAATAATAACAACAATAACAACAACTACAACCACCACTACCACAACAATAATAACAACAATAACAACAACTACAACCACCACCACAACAACAATAATAACAATAACAACAACTACAACCACCACCACAACAACAATAATAACAACAATAACAACCACCACCACCACCACAATAATAATAACAACAATAACAACAGCTACAACAACAACCACAACAATAATAGCAACAACAACAATTATATTTACAATAACAATACAGAACCAACAATGCAACACCAAGAACAACAAGCGCATTCTTTACTATCAATAGACGTCCGGTACTTCCGGTAGCATTTGAAAACGAAGAGACAAGATAAAATTTTCCTCAGAATACTAAGTGGAGTTACTTGCCCTCAGTCAAGCACTTAAGTTTTCAATGAAAAGTCACGTGATTGATAGTAGAGAATTAGAAGAAACAGCAACAGCAACAACAAGATCGACGTCATTATGCGCAAGCGTTACTAGACTCGTCACACAACGCGTACACTTACTTCCCTTTGCGTACGTAACGTACGAAAGGAGCAAGGATGGCGCAGTTGGTTAGTGCGCGGCGTTCTGTGCGAGAGGTCCCGAGTTCGATTCCCAGTGACCTAGCTCGCATTTTTGTTTCAACTTCTCTTGTTTCCGTATAGCTTTAAGTAGCTTTAAATACCCGTAAAACGGAGCACTGATGGGGAGAGGGAAGTAAAATGAGCGCACCGTCGGCTCTCTGGAAGATCAGCTTCGGCTGAAGGGACTTCCGACGTAAAATACTATTCTTTACTTTACGTAAGCTAGAACATGGAGTGACTATATTATCGACCACTTACATCTATGGCTATACAGATCTCTTTGGCCTTGTTTCTCTCAAATGGACTTGCGTCCTGACCGCACCACTGTTGATGAAGAAGAATTAGATGAACGAATTGAAAATTGAAAGTATTGAAAATAATGATATTTATGTTTATAATGATAATTATGGTAGTAACGATGAAGAAGATGATGATGATGACGATGATGATGATGGTAACGATGATGATGATGATGATGATGATAACGATGATGATAACGATGATGATGATGATGATGATGATGATGATGATAACGATGATGATGATGACGATGATGATGATGATGATGATAACGATGATGATGATGATGATGATGATGATGATGATAACGATGATGATGATAACATAACGATGATGATGATAACGATGATGATGATAACGATGATGATGATAACGATGATGATGGTAACGATGATAATGATGATGATGATGATAACGATGATGATGATAACGATGATGATGATAACGATGTTGATGATGATGATGATGATGATAACGATGATGATGATAACGATGATGATAACGATGATGATGATAACGATGATGATGATAACGATGACGATGATGATGACGATGATGATGACGATGATGATGATGATGTTGATGATGATGATAACGATGATGATGATAACGACGATGATGATGGTAACGATGATGATGATGTTGATAATGATGATGATAACGATAATGACGATGATGATGATGACGACGGTGATGATGATGATGATGATGTTGATGATGATGTTGATGATGATGATAATGATGATAACGATGATGATGATGATAACAATGATGATGATAATGATGACGATGATGATGATGACGATGATGATGATGACGATGATGATGATGTTGATGATGATGATGATAACGATGATAATGATGACGATGATGATGATGACGATGATGATGATGTTGATGATGATTATGATGATAACGATGACGATGATGATGATGACGATGATGATGATGTTGATAATGATGACGATGATGATGATGACGATGATGATGATGATGATGACGATGACGATGATGTTGATGATGATAACGATGATGATGATGACGATGATGATGATGTTGATGATGATTATGATGATAACGATGATGACGATGATGATAGCGATGTTGATGATGATAATGATGATGATAACGATGATGATAGCGATGATGATGATGATGATGATAACGATGATAATGATGACGATGATGATGATGACGATGATGATGTTGATGATGATGATGATGATGATGTTGATGATGATGATGATGATAACGATGATGATGATGACGATGATGATGATGTTGATGATGATTATGATGATAACGATGACGATGATGATGATGACGATGATGATGATGTTGATAATGATGACGATGATGATGATGACGATGATGATGATGTTGATGATGATGACGATGATGATGATGTTGATGATGATGATGATAACGATGATGATGATGACGATGATGATGATGTTGATGATGATTATGATGATAACGATGATGACGATGATGATAGCGATGTTGATGATGATAATGATGATGATAACGATGATGATAGCGATGATGATGATGATGATGATGATAATGATAACGATGATGATGATGATGATAACGATGATGATGATGGTGATGATAACGATGATGATGATAATGATAACGATGATGATGATGATGATGATGATGATGATGATGATGATGATGATGATGATAATGATAGTTATAATGAATACCTGGATAAGATGTAATCCTTTATCTATGATGTACACATCACCGTTGTTCATACTCGACTTCTTCAATGGCTTTTCTACTACAAACTCCTTTTTCTATAACAAGAATAAAAAAAGTAAGTGAGTAAGGAAGTAAGTAATTTAAGTAAGTATCAAATATTGATACTAAGTATAAGAACAAATAAATAAATAAATAAATAAATAAATAAAAAATAAATAAATAAATGAATCAATGAATCAATGAATAAATAAATAAATAAAAATATCAATCAATCAATCAATCAATCAATCAATGGATGGATGGATGGATGGATGACTAAATAAAGGAATAAAGACTGGATGGAAGGCTGAATAATTGAATGAACAGTAAATGAACAAACGAATAAATGAATAAACAAATGAATGATTGAATGGATGTAATTAAACAATCAATGAATGAAAGAATGGATGGATGGATGAATAAATGAATGAATGAACGAATGATCGATAAATGAATTAACAAATATATGAATGAATGAACAAATGACAATGAATGTATCAATGAATTAAAGAATGAATGAATCATTTCATTCTCCTCACCTTCCCGTTGATAGTCTCAATCTTGACTTCAAGAAGACGTGTTTTGTATGCCTCAGGTTTGACAATATTAAAACCAGAATCAGCTCTGGAAAGAACAAGAAAAATACAACATTAATCAGGAACTAAAAGCCCGGGCAAACAGTTTCAACATTTGCTTCAACATCCGTTCGATTTTGTTGAATGACAATGTTTTAAACGCGTTTAAACTCTTTCAACATTCTTGAAACGTGTTGAATCGATGATGAAAGAGTTTTTAAACGCGTTTAAACTTTGCCATTCAACAAAATCGAACGGATGTTGAAACAACTTTTGAAACCGTTTGCCCGGGCCTTAAGGTTACCTATTTCGAGAAAAACGTCAGTAAACGTAACGTCCACGTAAAGTAACCGTAACGGCTTACGTATTTGCCCGGGCCTTAAGGTTACTTCCTTCGAGGACAACGTCAGTAAAAGTAACGTTCACGTAAAGTAACCGTAACGGCTTACGTATTTGCCCGGGCCTTAAGGTTACTTCCTTCGAGGAAAACGTCAGTAAACGTAACGTTCACGTAAAGTAACCGTAACGTATTTGCTTACCCTCCCTTTAGAATACGGATTCTTTGGAAGTAACTCTTGAAAAGATCAGTCTCAAACCCTTGGACCTGTCTGTGCTGAACGGGCTTGTCATCAAGCTGTCATGATGGAAATATCATCGTGATTATTATCATCATCATCATCATAATTAATATCATCAATCATGCATCAGCATCATCATTAATCATCATCATATTTGATCGTTTATCATCACCACCATTATCATCAATCATCATCATTATTATCATCATGTTCATTCTCATCAATCATGATCACCATCATATTCGTTATCATCACCATCATTATCATCGTCATCATTTATAATCATCATATTATAATCACCATCATCATTATAATTTATCACCATCATAATAGCGTTTTAAATACGTACAAGAATGTCCAACTCGACGGTTTTGTAGGCAGCCGTCCCATACTCGTCCTGTGACGACTCGGCACCGATCCAGAAATGGACATCGTACAGCAATTCCTAAAAGTTTTACAAAAGTACGTTCGATTTAGTAACATCAAGGTGATCTTGCTTCGAAGCGCGCAAAGCATTGTTGGTCAAAACGAACAGTTCCAAAATGGCGCCTCGAGACAGCAACGATTTCGCTTACTTTTAGGCATTTGTGTTTTGTTTTTATTCTTTTTAATTGCTGATAGAGCAGCAAAGAACTTTTGTTGTCCAAGTTACATATATTTTTTTAATTTAAAGTTCTGTTAAGGACGTATTTATAGAGGATTAACACAGGAAACAACTCTCTCGAACGACGCCATTTTGGAACTGTTGGCGATGCGACAAAAATGATTCTGATTAGCTTATACTAGCCAGAAGTGCGCGCGCTAAATCACCTGGATGCATGTACACTACAATGGCAGAAGTTCATGACAATGGTTGTTAATATAAAAAAAACATTTTACTATTAAAATCAAATAGAGTACAAACACTAAAAGTGTGCAATACTTTGTACTATTTACCACTAAATAGTGTTGATTAAACAATAGAGAACAAAAGAATTTGCATAATTTAGCAGTATTTAGTGGTATTTATGTTGCACACTTTTAGTATTTGTACTCTATCATCATCGTCATAATTTATTACTTTTATTAACATAACCATCATCGTTATCGATCCTAATCATTGATCACCACCACCACTATCATCTATCATCATGGTAATCTTTGTCATCAATATTATCATAATCATCATAACCGTCAACAACCTCATCGTCATCATTCTGATCATAGCTTTAATCATTATCATAATCATCACTATCATTATAATACACCATCATGATAATCACCATCATGATCCTCGTCATATCCTCGTCATCATCATCATTACAATCATCATCATCATCATCATTTACATAATCATCATTATCATAATCATCATTTACATCACCATCATGATCCTCGTCGTCATCGCCATCATCATCATTGCCATAATTATCAGCATAACCATTATTATCATAACCATTATTGTCATAACCATCAATCTCATAATCATCATTATCATAATCATCATTATCATAAACCTCATGATCCTCGTCATCACCATCATCATCACACTGACTTACATCGCTATCTTCAGCTTTATAAGTGTTCAGAATGATGTACGAATCACCATTGTAGAACTGACCATATTTCTCTTTGGGCCAGTGAGTAACCTGGGAAATGTGTACAAAAAAAACATGAAAAAGACAAGAAAAAAGAACGAAAGGAACGATCAAACATTCTGTGCAACGATCAAACATTCTGTACAACGATCAAACATTCTGTACAACGATGGAACATGTGCAACGATCAAACATTCTATACAACTGATACAACGATTAAACATCCTGTGCAATGTTGAAACATGATGTGCAGCGATGAGACATTCTGTGCAACGATCAAACATTCTGTACAACGATCAAACATTCTGTGCAACGATCAAACATTCTCTGCGACGATCAAACATTCTGTGTAGCTTGAAATAAACGTGAAACATAGAATTGATGGGTAGAGGGGGTAAAGAGCGCAACGAAATAACTTACAAAAACAAACATTGAAACAAACATACAAACAGACAGACACACAGGTACACAAACAGACAAACAGACAGACAAACATAAAGACAGACAGACAGACAGACAGATAAACAGACAGACAGGCATACAAACAAGCATACAAACAAACAGGCAGACAGACAAACAAACAGACAGACAAACAAACAGACAGACACACATGCATACAAACAAACAGACAAACAAAAATACAAACAAACAGACAGACAGACACAAACAAGAACCAAAAGGCTTTATCGAGCTGATCGCTCCAATAAAAGTAAAAAAGGTAATATGTTCAACCAGAAGAATAAGAATACGTATAATTTCGACAATTTACCTTGAAGTCGACGATTCGCCATATCTGAAGGCCAGGTTTCTTACCGGCTCCTTCCCAGGCCTTCTCAGTTTTTGCAGCATCTTTCTTTATCTGTCAGACAATAGTCAAAATTAGCCAGTTAGAGGGTCCCCTATACCACCTCGCAAAATGCATTCACGTAAAATAAATTGGTCATTTCACGAATCACGCAAAATACTGAAATCTTTTTCACCTTCACACAAAAATTGACGTAATCACGTTTCACGAATCACGTTAAAACTGTTATTGTTTCCGTTTACGAATCACGCATAAAGGAAAAGATGGCTTCACGTGGACGCATAAGTTTGAATCACCAATCACGGATAAAATAATGCTCCAATCACGTTTCACGCAAAAAAAAATAGGCCGATCACGATTCACGCGTATAGGGTACCCTCCAGTTAGAGCAAGCAGTATCCGAGTATTCTGTTTAGCTTACAGTGAGAACATTCGAACTGTGAACACTTTTTGTTACTTCTTTAATAAATAAAGCTCCTTCATAATTATATGCGTATAAAGCCATTACAGATCACAGCCGAGTTGCAGCTATAGCCGGATATATCTGTCTTTTTAACGTCGCCAGGCTTCAGCCTGACATGCGCACGGAATTTAGTTTGTAGAAAAGCAAAGATTTGAGTGGCGATTTTGGCTTGCAGAAATATTTTGTCAAAATCCCCCCCCCCCCCCCCCCCCCCCTTTCAAAAGTTAAATGGTCGGCCCCTTAGCCGAGGGGATCATAGCGGATCATGGCAGAGCTAGCAGGTTGTTGACTACGACCCGTGCGATCCCACGTCCCTTGAGCGAATAGATATTATTGTTTGGAATTTGTTTTGGTTCAGGATGCATTTTATTTGCCTCGAGGCTGTGCAGGAATATTTTCCGCTTTCGCACGACTTTGTATCGACTTAGTGCACATTTAGAACTCTTTTATAGAAACAAGATGTTAGATCAAAGATTGTATTATAAGGAAATTGAACATTTTTAGAATTTGAACAAAAGATGATTGGATTTCATACTTTTTGAATAATAATTCCAGGTTGAAGTTAAGTCGTAATTTCAATATTCTAAATTTCAAAATCTAAAGATTTCCGCTCAATATTTCATCTCAGCTAGCGTGCGAAGGCAAAATAGTGGCAAAGCAAAAATGTACATTGCATTTCGAATAGTTTCAACTTATATAAATATATAAAGTAAAAAATAGCGATTTTCATATAATGGATTATAGCCTTACATCGAAAAATACATATATTGCATGTTTTAAATAAAAAAAAAATTTACACTTGGACATTTTCAAATTATTTTCGCGTCCAAAATAATGAAGGTTTTTAAAATTAATAAAATAAAATAGTTGTTTTTTCTAGTATTTCGTGTGGAATGTGAAATGCTTTTAGCAAAACTTTATGGTAGAATGATTATATATAATGAATTTTCAGACAAGCGCCATTATTAAACAAAAGATGTATAATATAAAATTCTGGGTTTACTTTAATAGTTTACGAATATTTTTTGACTGCAAATTATTATTGCCTTATCGTAAAAGGTAAATCCTTTTAGCTGCAATTTGAGATTGTATAAAGTAGGAGTTTGTATGCAGGGTCATGCTGAGCAAAGAGGAAACTTATAGTACTTTCATACTGCAATTTTTCCCTCGAAAACTCGAAGTAAAATTCATTGATAATGGCACCAATTACTGCAATTTTACCCTACGTTGAAACGATAAAAACTAAAACAAACTATGATTATATTTAAAAAGTTTATTTATTCATTAATATTCAAACTCTATTGAAAGCACTGATCTGGAACATTAATACTTTTGTTGACATGAAATATAAAAAAAAAAAATCTAATGTTGGCTTTTGGTAAAAAAAATTTCAATTTTGGCATTGAATTTGACAATATCGGTTGTTTCAAGTGATGTTCTTTTTTTCATTATGCAAATTTTAAAAACCAAGCGAAAAAATAATCAACACTTAAATGTTTAATATAATATTCATCATCATATAAAACAAATGTTCAATTCAGAGTGAAAAACGATTAAAATAATAAGAGGGAGAATGTTCAGAGGACAGTCAATGAAATTTAGTCTCACTGACAGATTGATTGACATGCATAAGGAAACAGTCGATGAACTAAATGTACGTTTGCTTTGAGTTCCGTGTTGTTTGAGTTGGGTTTATATCTACAAACTTGATTTACATTAGAAAGTAATCTTACAAAACCTCACTTTATCCTTCTGTATGGAAATTACTTTCAAATAGATTAGTAGTTGATATCTAACGCTGTTTGAAGGGATAAAATTTAAGGTTCAAGCTCAGGCAAACCATAGTTAATATAAACTATGCTCAAACGGAGTTGAATACTGAGCAGAAAATTACCCTAAAAAAACACAACATAGTTTAAAACTTTTCAACACATAAACCGAACTATTAACTATGATTAAATCTAAACTAAAACTTAACATTACCAATTAAAGACACCTTCTTTTAAATTTTGCAATAATATTAAATATATAACTGTTACAAATTGTTGTTATTTTTCTCGAGAGTGTGGGTAAAAACTACAAAGTCTCTCTTCCTATTAAAAATACTCACGTTTTTTTCCAAATCGGATCCAAATAACGCCAAATTCGTATCCTTCCAATCGTACTTCTTCTGTTTAACCAATCCAGACATAATTCTTACTTAAATTGTTCAAGTTTTGTGGTAAAACTTCAAGTTTCTAGCGGTGCAAAAGCGAAGGAACTGTGACAGGAACCGTGCTCGAACAAAGTCATTCAATAACTTATGCATGCATAATGACCTCCATATATGGAAGTATGTGGGTGTGTTGAAATATGTCACGAGTTTAAATACTGAAGCATATGCGTTGTCTTATTTCAAATCTTGAAAATAACTTTAAAACTATAAAAGTTATAAGCAATAGTAACGACTTTACAATGTTCGTAGAATTCAGATGTGAATTAGTGGCAGTGTAACAGCTTTAGAGGTAGATTGCGTTACATAAAATGAGTCAGGCAACCGCAGACCTTCGTCAACGCAGGCTAGTAACGTCATGATACGGAAATAGATCAGAGATATTTGTAACGCCCACAAGTAAAAGTTGAGTAAAAGCGTTACAGTTAAAATAAACAAATCTCTGGAAAATGAAATTGTAAAATTACTGCATCAAGTTAATTTACTTTCTACAGTGAAATATCATGTAAAATATTTACAAGCGAAATAATTTTACACTGAGGGTCAGTGGGGTTAACTGTTAACTGAGAAACGGCTCCGTGTCTTTTTAGGATAACTGTTAGCTGATAATTCTTTGTTTTTAATTAATAAATTTGAAAATACATGTTTCTTTGTTTTTAAAAGAACCGAAAAATGTAACTGATAACTGAGAAACTGTAACCAACCCTGTTACAATGTTTCGAAGCTTCCATGTGACTTTTTCAGTCACTTCATTGATGCATGATGAACTTGAAGACGTCTAGCCTGAGAAGACGTCATGGAGACCTCGAAACATTGCAAAATTATTTCGCTTGTATTTATTTTAAATTGTATAATTAGAAGTTCTTTTATTCGAATAAATTAATAACAGGAAAGAAAGGGAGGGAAGAAAGAGGGGGTAACAGGGTGAAAAAAAGGAGGAAAAGGAGGGGGAAAAGGAGGGAAAAGGAAAGAAATAGAGGATGGAATAACACAAAGAGAGAGAGAGAGAAAGAGAGAGAAAAGAATGGAAGAAACAAACAAACAAACAAAAGAACAAGGTATAAATAGAGGCACGATGAGAACAAACTGCAAGGAAGGAAGAAAAAAGGATGGTAAGTAAGTAGGAAGGTAACGAAGAATGGAAAAAAGGATGGAAGAAGGATGGAAAAAGGAAGTTAAGAATAAAAGAAGAAATTTCAACTAAGAAATGAACGAAATAAGAAAAGAAGATGGATGGAAAAAGGAAGGAAGGAAAGAAAAAACGAAACAAGGAATTCTAACTAAGATATGGACGAAGAAAGGATGAAAAAATGGATAAAAAAAAGGAAGGAAGGAAGGAAGGGACGAAGGAGTTCTAAATTTTAAGAATGAACACAGTGATAAAAAGATATTAAAGATATTCCACATCCAAGACATATTAAAAGTACTCTTTCAGTTCGTTCTAGTCTTTTTACTTTTATTAATGTTTTATGATCATGAATTGACATGGATGAATAAATTAAACTAACGTAAGGTATGAAGAAATCATGCACGTACAACAACTTAACGTGATAATTTAAACTGGATGGATTCTAGACGATCTGATTGAATATACCTACATTGGTACCTCTATTAAGCGGTCACCCATTAAGCGGTCACCCTCTATTATGCGTAACAATAAAGAGTCCCAAGTATATTCATATACCTATTCTATACCTCTATTCAGCGGCCAACCTCTATTAAGAGGCCACTTTGTAAAGTTCCGAGGGGTGACCGCTTAATAGAGGTACCACTGTATTTCAAAAAGATGTTGTCAAAGGCGATAGAAATTAGGTCGTTCAAAGAATAACTGGAATAACACGTATATTTCCGCTTCTTATTCTCGTCAAGAACACGAAAGATAACTTGAGATATTTCGTGTTGTTTGTAGTCCACGAAACTATTCTAAAGGCCTCGATTATTCGTGTTTAGTTGTATTCTCTACTTCGAAATAACCATAATGCCCTCTGCCCAACACGGTTGTTGGTTTTTGGTTACGGAGGATCGGGTAAGACAAAACTTTTTCTTCACCTGCATTAGTTACTTAAATGCCTACCAGTACTACAGGCACACGAGAGTAAACAAATATACTAACATCTGTATCTTGGTCACAATAAAAAAGTGTTACAGAGGGGAACAGAGAAACCAAAATACTGTGCTTCGACTTTTGTTTGATTTGAATTGCAATATTTGAATTATAATTGGTTTGATTCGAATAACAATAGCTACCCCCCAAAAACAAAAGACATTATGGTTAAATTGAAAGTAGAGAATGAACAGAATTCCTTTTTGTCTTTGAATAACCTGCAATCTCGGCAAAAACTAAGTGAGACAACTGCTTTGAAAATGGGACATTAGTCTTATACCGTAATGCGCATGCTTGAATTGGGCTTCAATTTGTTGTTAAAGCCACTCCCCCTCCCCCCACTACACAATGTTGGCCTAGCAGTCATCAAGGAATCATGTTGACTGAAAACCAACATTGCATGGAAGGAGAGGGGAGGATTACAGCGAAAATGTATAGGTAAAGGTCAAAATAGAGAAAACTGGAAAAGTGTCTCACTAGTTTTTGCCAAGATTGCGGCGCCTTCGACTTTGGTGATGACAACCTTTTTTAAATAGGTGTATGCAATCTTAAAAAAAGGTTTGATTACACCTACTTGCAAGAACATTGTCATATGAAAAAAGAACATTTGTATTTAGTGGATTAGGAATAAATTAAAAGTACAAAAGATGATCACTGAAGCTGAACTCTTTCTTTTATACTTATAATTTATTCCTAACACACTAAATACAAATGTTCTTTTTTCGTATGACAACGTTCTTGCAAGTAGGTGTATATAGATATAATATTGCAAACAGACCTTTTCACAGTTCCGTTCAGTGACAACGAATAATAGTTCCAAGTCGAGGTTCGAGTTGCTGCGCATAGCAAAACAATAATTTATCATGCGCAGCAACTCGAACCTCGACTTGGAGCTATCATTCGTGGTCACTGAACGGAACTGCGAAAAGGACTATTGCTCGTGGTACGAGATTGTAGAGCATTTAAATGAAAATGGAAATACTTTATAAAATAATATCAACTATAATTGGATTATATGATGCTAACCTATTGATAATAATGAGGCCTGGTTCCATTTCAAAATGGCGGCGATTTATATTTCGGATATTTTGTACATAGAGTACTACAAATTTCATTCATTAAAAATTTTGAATTTTTAAAAATCATTTCTTCCTTAACTTTTTTTATATAATACAAAGGTTATTCCCTTTGTAATTAGTATTCAATTTTATAATTTGTTCTCTTTTTGAATCCCTGTGGTGAACCCAGTCTATACGTTATTTCCATTCCCACGCTGAATTAATTCCACAGGAAGCCCGACTATTTACAAAACTTGAATAGGCTAACATTACTTTTAGTTTCAGTCCCCTCTGAATGCTCATCACAGGAAGCCCGCATATTTACAAAACTTTAGCATGAATACATTACATCCGTTTTTATACTCTTAAATATAAATAATTTACGCCCTCCCTTCCCCTACCCCCCTTAAACGTACTAAATTCTTTAAAAATTTTCACAACTAGATAAAGAAAAGTTATTTTAGAAATATTTTAATGTCATTTTAACAACTAGATACTAGTCCTTTTCGACCAAGAGCGATCGCTCGTTACCAGTTTCTTGTTACCATTTTTTTTTCTTGGCATTGTTTTATTGTTACCAATCTCCATTCTGGTGGTCAAGTACTTCCAATCGTTTCCAGTTTCCCGTGAAACATAAGATTCCAATCTTCTTTGCAGTCTAACTTTTTAGTTAGTTGTACCAGTTTCCTGTGACGTGATAAATAGCAGTCTTTCTCTAAAATTGACGGTCGTGTCCAGTTCCACTTTGTCATTCAGTACCAGTCCTTTCTCAGTAGTGTACAATCTGGTTACCAGTCTCTCAAGTCACCGCTTGATTTGTTGATTATTGTCAGTGTTTCTTGACGCAGCGACGTACGAGAAGAGGCAAAGAACGGCGTAACAGATTTCACTACACTGTAAGTAGAAGATCAACATTAGATAAGCAGTAACAAATATTTCAATACTATAACAACTGCTGACAGTATTTAAAGGCTATTAACTTCATTCCTTATGAATTCCTGATGAATCAGTGAACTTATAATATGTTTCCCTTACAAGAAAGAGCATGTCTAAATTACTAATTTTGTAGAGTTTTGTTGTCATATATTGAATCACTCCAGAGTTATCAGCATTTGAAATGTACCAAATACGCAAAAGCGAGGCTCTAAAGGCCCAAGTGCAAATTTTAAGCCAAATCTTTATAAATTCAAAAAGCTGTAACCTTTGATCAGTTTATGTCACTACATTGAAATTTTGGAATATCACTAATTTCGAAGTGCTCTTTCTAATAAAAGCAATGGTGTCTTCTAATACTGATTAAGTATGGAATTGCCTTTTTGCATAGGGTGTATGAACCAGAACCTATTCAGCCTAGAAAATGAAAAAAAGTTTCTTATTTTCTAAAATAATGTTAGTGATCATGAATCCTGTTTGGAGAAATAGGAGCTTGCCATTGCTGTGCAAATAAAAGTGCAAATGAATTATTATTATTATATAAAAAAAGAAATAAAGTGCAAGAGGTTAGCATTTTGAAAAACTGTACAGCAATACAACACAGCAAAAAATCAGTAAATCATGCAGTCTGGATTTTTTTTTGTTTTTCCACAGAAATAAGAACCTATTTAAGAACCTAAATAGCCTAAAATTGTGTTAACTACCATTTAAATAAGAACCTGTTTAGGGTAACTCCAAAAAATTGTAGGTTCTTACTCGCGGGTTTTTAATGTATCACCGCAGCACTTTTTGACAAAATGGACCTTCGCATAGGGATAGCCTCCGAGTAAATTCAAATGTGTTTTCAATTTTTTATCGGTAACATTTTTTCGTGCTTTGCTTCAATTTGTGAATATTTTTTTCAACAAATCGAGGCTTATTTAGCCAGTGCAAATGCGCCCTTAGTCAAATAGTACAGCGGTGATAGAGTAACATGCAACTGGTGTATTGATATTGCAATCTCGAACCCCGAGCCTTCGTTCCTCTTGGCCAGCCGAGTAACGTAAGACTCTGGGGGACCGGAATTCTCTGCTTATGCTGATTGGCCCTTGAAAATACAATGGTCGAACCGGAAACAGACGAAGTAAAAGCTCTGATTGGTCCATCATGTAAACAAATGTACATTCAAAATGTAAATTTTACGATTACATGCAATACGACGTCAACGGTTCTTTAATACTAGATAGAACTAAAATATCGTCGTTTACGAGTCGCGAAGCGAAGAGATATTGTATCGCCGCTAAGCGATGATTATCGAGTCGCGAAGAAAATTAGAATACACACAAAATACTTCTTTAAACTATTCTAAACCTTGGCAATCCTCAGACCTCTGGCATCCAGTTATTTACTAAAGGTCAATCGTACCACGAAAGCAAACTAATAACCGTTGGAAAACTATAAATAAATCGACGGTTAAAGCGATCTGAATTGAGGAAGATTTAGACGCGTTTTTATATCGTTATAAATCCTGATGGCCGTTAAAAAACCTTCCTAAACTTTAAATGTTTCATTAGTGAGGAAAATGTTTATATTTTGGCTTAGAAAATATTTAAAATGCTACTAGGTCAATAATATTTTGAATGTCATTAACGTACTAAGTAACACAGGATGCCCAATCCCACAGATCATTATAATATTAACTAAGCATGCGCAATAGAAACCGGAACTCCAAAATCGGAGCTGAAAATTCCGTTCCCCCAGAGTCTAATGTCGGGCGCCATAAGACCGCTGACAAAAAGCCAGACGTGACGCTGGGCTCGAGATTGTTGATATTGCTGAATGATAGAGAGAAAACACTAAAACCATGAAACAAAATCAAATTGTTAGTGTGTAATAGTTCTTATTTATCGACTATTAGTTACTATAAAAGACAAGTAAAGTTGTAATGAGGTATTGTTTCCTTTTGTATTTGATGTTTCTGGTTGAGTGATACTGACTAAATAGTCACTAAATAAAAACTATTAGTTAGTAACTATTTTGTTTTTATTTCATGCTTCTAGTGTTTTCGCTCTATGTGTCAACAATGTTATGTAGATTAACTACCTTATCAGACTTGAATCGATGTTCGACTGTTTCTTGGGTGCCAGGGACTGAAAGAACAAAAACAAAATAATATACGTTGATGAAAACTGAATTGAAACGCGTTGGATTTTATAAGTGAAATACAGATACATGAGAAAAATATCATTGATGAAAACGTCCACTACACCGCTCATTTTACCAAAAAATAACTTGATAACTTATTCACCCGTTTATTCATTCACCAATTCATTCATCCATTCCCTCTTTGGTTATTCACCTATTCATTCAATAATTCGTCCAATCTTGCATCCTCTCATTCATTCATTCATTTACACATTAATTAATTAATTAATTCAGTCATTCATTCATCCACTCTTTAATTAATTAATTCAGTCAGTCAGTCAGTCAGTCAGTCAGTCAGTCAGTCAGTCAGTCAGTCAGTCAGTCAGTCAGTCAGTCAGTCAGTCAGTCAGTCAGTCAGTCAGTCAGTCAGTCAGTCAGTCAGTCAGTCAGTCAGTCAGTCAGTCAGTCAGTCAGTACTCACCATATTCATCAAGGACAAAGACGCCTTTCTGTGTTGAGCAGTTTCGTATGTAACACAGGTCAATGTGAACCTAGAATAAAGTAAAAATCATAAAAAAATAAGAAACACTAATATATTTTAGTTTCCTCCTCCACAAACAACTCATTTGGGATTCCTTTGTAACTTTTCTCGCTCATTCTTACTCCCCCCTCTTCCACTTTTCCACAGGAAGCCCATCACAGTATGCCTGCGGAGAAGGATAATTCTATATGCATTTCAATATTCAGATTGAATCATTTTAAATGAGATACTTCATGTTTTTAAGCGCATAGGACAGGCTTGGATAGACGCCATATAACTGCTATTTATTAACATTATTTATATTAAAAGAAGTTGAATAACTATTGTCTTATTTGCTCTTACTCTTTTTGTGGAAAACCTGATTCCTATTCCCTCTAGAGTGACTTGTAGATTCCCATCTTCCTTGGTTTCCATATCCTGAAAGACGAATCAAACAGAATTTTAATTGTATAGCAGACGACAATATCCCAACAGCTACTTTATTCTAGACTGCGAGCTGTTCCTTATTTTAACTTTAATAAAACGAGCGAGCGGGGATTAGGGGCGAGTTTGAATCCCAAAAAAATAAATGCTCATTTTCTCTCGTTTTCCTCGGAATCAGTCTAATTTCATTCAACATCATATAAAATAATGAGAGTCCGCAATGTCTCATGGGAAGAGGCAGTTGAATACCGCCAAATATACAACGACTTTCAAGCATTCTGATTGGCTGTATTTAACGTGATGTGGGATAATTGTTTTTAATAACCGAGAAAGACGAGGTATGGTAATGGTTTTACCTGGACTGGGAAGTCTCCACCTAACTGTGGACCTGGAAAAGGTGAAATATGGTAGTTTAATAGAATGAATTGTTATTTGTGATTATAACCAACACCATTATCACTATTATAAATATTAACAATAATAACATCATTATCAACTTCATCGTCATTATCGTCACCATCGATCATCATCAACAACATTACTGATTATCACCATTATCAACGTCATACGTCACCATTATCATCATCATCATCATTTTCACCATTATCATCTTCATTATCGTCACCATCACCATCATGAACATCATTATCGTCATCATAAGCGCCACGAAAACCATCATCATCGCCGTCAACATTAACTTAATCAATATAATTATCGTCACCATCATTATCATCATCATCTTTTTTGTCATCATCATCATCATCATTATCGGCGTAATCATCATCATTATCATCATCTTTTTTTTCATCATCATCATTATCGGCGTAATCATCATCATTATCATCATCATCTTTTTTTTCATCATCATCATCATCATCATTATCGGCGTAATCATTATTAAAATAAACATTATTATTATTTTTAATCATCATCATTATCATCATCTTTTTTTTCTTCATCATCATCATCATCATCACCGCAGCGTGGTCCGTATACAAAATCGGTGAATGAAATACTTCTGTACAGAGCGAGCAAGCGAATTTTACCCATGTTTCAAAAATCGTTGTCACAATGCGACTACAGTCCACACTCTGAAGTCTGCAAGGGATGTCGGTATTTCTTCTCTTGTTATCGATGTATTCAAAATATATATTTTGGTTGTACGTATTTGTGTAATATGACCATATAGAAAGTTGTGGCACTACTAGTGGTAGATAATGGAACAAACGCGTAATAAATCATTATATTTTATATTCATATTGCCGACATCTTTTGCAAGCTTCGAACCAGTACGTGTGGACTGTTGCCTCGGCTGCGACAACGATTTTTGAAATAGGTATATATATATATATATATAAGTTATTTGTGTCATTAATAATATCGTTTCAAAGTATCTCTTGTTCCACATGGCGTCAAGTTGTTATTGTTATGTCATTTATGCGCCTGCCGCACAACACTGTAAATATAAAGGTTTGATAAGTCAGTTATGGTTGTTAATACAGAAAACACAACACGGCACAACACGGCACAACACGGCACAACACAACAATACATTACAACACAACAATACATAACAACACAACACATGACAACACAACACATGACAACACAACACTACAGAACACCACACAACATATTACAAGACAGCATAACACAACATAACACAACAACAACACATTACAACACAGCATAACACGACACAACACAACACTACACAACACATTACAACACAACATAACAACAATACATTACAACACAGCATAACACGACACAACACAACACTACACAACACATTACAACACAACATAACAACAATACATTACAACACAGCATAACACGACACAACACAACACTACACAACACATTACAACACAACATAACAGCAATACATTACAACACAGCATAACACGACACAACACAACACTACACTACACAACAAATTACAACACAACATAACAACAATACATTACAACACAGCATAACACGACACAACACAACACTACACAACACATTACAACACAACATAACAACACAGCATAACACGACACAACACAACACAGCACAACACAACAATACATTACAACACAGCATAACACGACACAACACAAAACAGCACAACAACACGACAATAAATTACAACACAACATATTAAAACATAAAACACAAAAACACCAGTTGATAAAACAAACAAAAAATAAAATAAAAAAACAAGCAAACAAACAAACAAAGATGTAAACAAGTAAACAAAACACAAATAAGTAAACAAACACACAAAAGAATAAACAAAAAACATACAAACAAACAAATTAATAAACAATACAAAAAAAGAAATTAAATAACAAACGTCCCGAAGTCCAGCCGTAGAGGAGTCGTTAAGCAGTCGTGTAGTAGTCGTAAAGCAGTCGTGTAGACGTCGTACAGTATTATTAGTAGTACGTCGAATTGCATTGTGGCGTCGCTGCCGGTCATCCTGTTATCATCCCGCGAGATGCGTTCATGTGCTTTAGCTATACCTTTGTTTGTTGCTCGAAGACGTTCAGCTGCTCGTTGCATACTTTCCTTCATACAGTAATACAGGGCCTTGCACTATTGGGAGAACATTGAGTTAGAGAAAGGTGAAAAAGGAAAAATAATGGAGATAAGAGATACTTGAAGGAATAAAGACGGAAAGAAGAACTGAAATATGTTGGAAGAAAAGAAGTAAGTAAGTGAATGAGTGAGCAAGGGAGCAATGGAAAAATGGAGCAAGGGAGCAAGGGAGCAAGGGAGGAAGGAAGGGAGCAAGGGAGGAAGGGAGCAAGGGAGCAAGGGAGGAAGGGTGGGAGGGAGGGAGGGAGGGAGGAAGGGAGGAGTGGCAACACTGTACCTTTTTAGTGCAAAACTTGCTGAGTACCGTATCCTCTCCTTTACGATACCAAAGACAAAGTACTTTAGTCTTGGAGCAGTAGGTAATATTAACCATCTTCTCGTACCACCATCTCTCAACGATAATACCAGCACCAGTACGCAACAAGATACAGTCGTCAGAAACCTGAGAACAAGTGGTCAAACAAAAATGATTATAATAATGATGATAAAGATGATGATGATAGAGCATTTTCGTATAGCCCACTTTTAAAATGCAAATGAGAATAAGTGTGAAATAACATTCTAATTAGGTGTGCGTGTAGCAAAGTGCTTCAATGAGTTGCGCTCTCGGCTTAAAATAATCTAAATAAAACAGCTAAAAGACAACGAAAACATTTATAGATATCCTCGAAGCAACTATTATTCTGAATGACTTTCACAGTAGGAAAAATGAAAGCAAACTAGCTTACACGCACACCTCATTAGCATGTTATTTCACACATAAGCCTATTTGCATTTTAACGCTCTAATGATAATAAATGATTCCCGTCAAGAGAGGGGAAGACAAACTGAGGCTGGTAGGGGAGGAGAAACATGCCCGAAAGAAGGCCAGACTTTTGACAACAGCTGACACACTTCTCTAGCGCCAACTAAATATACTCCAGAGGTGCAGACCATGGTCTCTCGAGACCGATGGCAGCCATCCAATGATGGTAATCAAAACGATGACGACGATGATGAAATAAAAATAATGATGATGATAATGATGATATTGATGACAACGAAATGTTGCCAACGAAAATGATGATGATAATAACGAAGATGATGATGATTGGTACAATAGTGTTAATGATGCTGATGATAATAATAGTGACAATGCAGATAATGATAATAGTAATGATGATGATGATTATATAGATCATGACGTAATACCTCCATAAAAAAGACGTCACCATGCATAGAGCTCCCAGAATGCACCACGAATGACTGTTTCTTCATTTGCCGGCTTCCACTCGGTTTAAGATCGACATCATTACCATTCTATGGAAGATTAAACAGGTTATGAAAAACTTGCAATTGTGTAATTATACAAAATAACTTTCAGTATAACTTAAATATTTTCAAAAGAGTGGCTTTTGGACAAATTTTGATAATATAAGACAGAACGCTTATTTCACGACGTTTCGATGTCGCTGACATCATTTTCAAGTGAGGTTTACAAAATAACTTTCAGTATAACTTAAATATTTTCAAAAGAGTGGATTTTGGACAAATTTTGATAATATAAGACAGAACGCTTATTTCACGACGTTTCGATGTCGCTGACATCATTTTCAAGTGAGGTTTATTCGTGACTCCTTACGTGCCAAAGTATTTGTTTCATAATTTGTCACGCGTATTGATCCCAAGAGGATAATTCATCTCAATGTAATATTCCAATTTATCGAATAAACCTCACTTGAAAATGATGTCAGCGACATCGAAACGTCGTGAAATAAGCGTTCTGTCTTATATTATCATAACTTAAATAGTTGAAATATTTCCAAAATATGTTTATTGTCCAGATGGCATAGACTGGTTACTACTACTTCGACTATGATAACGGTGGTATGGTAATCTTTATTTCATCACGGTAAAAACGTTTGCCATGTGAGAACGAGTCTATTAGACTAACGTAGACATTTATCAATAAACATCTTGCTTTAATTGATAGATTATTCCACAATTTTGGGCCACTGAATTGGAAACTTCGGTGATGATGATGTAAGTGATGATGATGATGTAGTAGGTGATGATAATGATGATGGTGATGATAATGATGACGATAAATATGATGGTGTTAATGATGATGTGGATGATATATATTTCATAATAATATTGTCACAATTTTATAAAATTCTTAGTACTTTTACTTATTTATATTACATATTGTACACGCAATTCACCTAACTAGCTGCAAGGTGTTTTATTAAATAAAATCTATCTATCTATGATGTGGATGATGACAATAGTGGTAATTGAGATAACAATGTACACAACCATCTTACCAAGTTCTCTATATTATCAAGCAGATCGTTGATTGGCTGTCCGTGATATAGTCCTATATGTGATTTACCAATCAAACGTCGTACTTTCTTCTTAATGGCCTGCTTGTCGACGTCCATACTAATCATAAACGCGACTAGATTATACAGGACGGTTGCTAGGATACGGTCCTCGTCCTCTGCAAGTCGCTTCTGTTCTTGTTTTTGAAGAGACTTGTGTCTGTAAATGGGAAATGAAAAAAGAATGGATAAAAAAGAGAATGGATGATTAAAACATGAAAAGAATGAAAAGAATAAAAAACAGGACTTACAATATTTAATTTTTTGTCGATTATTCAAATATAATAATTATTATTGTTTTCATTGTATTTCTCGCCTTATTGTTTGACCATTGGAGAACGAACTTTGTAAGGGACTTCGCGTCCTATTGTCGTCTCTGCGCGGACTTTGTAAAACACGTCCAGAATTATTATAAAAATATAAATAAATAAAAACCGGGGGAACGAAAGTGTTTAATCAAAAACAATGGGAATGAAAATGTTTAATGAAAAAAAAGAATATATATATATAATGAAGTGGGAAATTATTATTATAATAAAGAATGCAGTGGGATATCAAAAAGGGGAATGAAATGGAAAATAAAACATATAATGAAAATGAAAGTGGGACATTACCTTTCAATCATTTCTATAGTCCCCTGCGCCATACCCAGGGCCTCTCGTTCAGCAGACACGGCATCGAGGTAGATATTTTCCCAGAAGTCCATGTTGTCCCACAACGGTGATCGTTCGTTACGTAGGCTCTCGAACATGTATCGTCGGCCTGTCGTCGATTTCTCCGGTTCGTTATCGATTGGGATTAAATCACCGTTAAAATATCTGTGAGTGAGAAAGTACAGTTAGGCAACGACCGCAAAGTATTACTGGGATATGTAATTATGTTAAATGTATGGCTTTTGACAGCATAGAGCAAAATAAATTATATGGAAATCATTGCTATCATTAAGACGTTTACCATCATCATCATCACTATTATAACAACCAACTATCACATTTTTAAGATCTCAATGTATTTAGTCAGACAGGTACAAGTGCCCTATTAACTCCGCTCACATGTTGATTTTTGCAGAGAAAGGAAAATCGGATAACCCGGAGAAAAAACCCTCTTGGCATAGGAGAGAAGAACACATCAAACAGCTCAACTCATCATTATCATCATCACTAACATCATTAAATCATCCGTCATTATCATCATCACCATCATCATTAAATCATCATCATCATCATCACCATCATCATCATCATCACCACCACCATCATCATCACCATCATCATCATCACCATCACCACCATCATTATCATCATCACCATCATCATCACCATCATCATCATCATCATCACCATCATCATTATTATCATCATCATCACCATCATCACCATCATCATCATCATTATCATCATCACCATTATCATTAACATCATCATTATCATCATCATCATCACCATCACCATTACCATCATCATCACCACCATCATCATCACCATCATCATCATCACCATCATCATTATCATCATCATCACCACCACCATCATCATCATCATCATCATCATCACCATTATCATTAACATCATTATCATCATCATCATCACCATCATCATTACCATCATCATCATCACCATCATCATTACCATCACCATTACCATCATCACTTTAAGAACCATCAACATTTATATGATTAGCATATCATCACTAACACCATCATCATCGTTATCATCATCAACATCATCCACAACATGACTTTCGTCATTATCAACACCATCATGACGTGACCGCAAAGGACTACTGGGCCATCACTAGTCACCAGTCCTACTCACCGATATCCTTTACTCAGATTGCTTTTTCTCAGCAAGGGACTTGGTGGAATATTGACCGACGAGACGCTGAGACGATCCAACGAACTTCTCCTCGACCCAGTCTCACTCAGCTTCATGTGCGCAAGGGTTGGGCTTTTAGAACGCTCTTTCTTTAACTCTGCTTCTCTTCTGAGAGCCTTCTTTGTTGGCGGATCAGCGGAGTAAGTTCTGATAAGCTTACCACTCCCTCGCGTCCATTGTCTTGTCTTCTGCATTGAAGAACTTGAGACGTCACTGTTCCAGCGAGGTAGGGAAGCAGTTCTGCTGGCTTTGTCACGTTGCGTGACCGGTAACATAATCGCGTCGAATTCACTTCCGCCGTGACCACTGTCAAGGTCACTTTCTCCGTTTAATCGGGAAGTTTTGTCTGGAAAAGTATTATTAATATTAACTTTGTACTGATCATCATCATGGTCATTAGAAACTTTGTTTTCGCGATCATCTTCAACGTCAATTTTATCGATTCATTATCGTCACTATTACTTTCATAACTATCATTATCATCAATATTATCACCAACTACTATCATTATCACCAACATCATCATCATTGTCATCATCAACATCATCATCATCACCAATATCATTTTTATCCCCACCATCATCATCATCACCATCATTGTCATCATCATCATCAACATCATTAATTGTCATCATCACCAATCATTTTTATCCCCACCACCACCACCATCATCATCATCAACAACAACATCATTGTCAACAACAACATCATCGTCATCATCATATCATCACCAACATCATCATCATCATCATCATCAACATCATCATCATAACCATCACCAACAACACAAACATCCTATTATCCTAACAACAAAATCTTCCCCTCAAGTCGCATTAAATAACGGCGACTTAAGGACACGAAGCAGGCCTTAGCATGAAATATGTCGAAGTATTATCCAACTAGTCATAGACGAGTAAAAATATCGCAGGAGTAGGACTGGATCGAGTAAAAATATCCAGTGATATTTTTACTTGTCTTTCAAGTAATAAAACAAAAAACCTTTTTTTCCTGATGGTTGGATAATAAATAACTTATTAGACAGTTTGATGTGTGGCTTGATATTGAACTCGTTCACTTGCATATCGCCTAAAGGCTCGTCAAAATACAGCGTCGCACTCCTTAAATATCCAGCCACATTACACATAAAAAGTCTAATAAGATATATGTATGCAACACGTATCTATATATCCATAATCCATGTGGCCTTTAGCTTAGTTTTCACTAGCGACGCAAGCACAAGCGCAAGAGTCCTTATTTTGTCGTAAAAACCGTTTGACGCAGTGATGACGCAAGCGCAAAATATCAAAAAAATTCCTTTTTTCATGCATTTGCTCTTGTGCTTGCGCTTGCGTTTGCGTTTGCGTTTGCGTTTGCGTTTGCGCTTGCGTTGCGCATGCGTTGCTAGTGAAAACCAGGCTTTAAGCTCAATCCCCAGCCGTGGTGGTTTCAATGTCTGCCTCAGCTTTCTAGCTTTTAGGTGAAAAACTTTATTGAAATAAATAAATGTTATCTACCTAAGTCCCGAACCCACGAGGCAGTCGACGAAGCTTCACTCATTGGATCAACCAAGCTTGAAATACTTCCAGTAGTCGATCCTATCGACATCTCATCATCGCTACGACGTTTCATCGCCTCTTCTTTGATGTCCCGACCAAAATAGTGGGTGTGAGCGATTTCTAGGAACTTGAATGCTGAGGCGACGCCGCCAATGCCATGGTTACTGACTGTGGTCTCGTAGCCCGAGATCATGAGTCGTAATAGCTCGAGGATTCCTTTGAAGACGTTGCGAGAAACACGCTGAAGGATGACATGAGTATTAGTAAGTAATTATGTGGGTTGTTTTTACTTTGGTAGTGATGATTTTGTATAGTGGAAATATATTTTACTTCGTTTAGCAGTTTAGTACTTTGGGTTTATATGGTTAATTAGAATTAAAAATAAGTGATTTTGTTGTTGTTGTTGTTGATGATGATGATGATGGTGCTTATAATGGTGGTGGTAATGATGATAAAGATGATGGTGATAATAATGAATGTAAAGATGATTTTGATGATAATGATGGCGATGATGATGATGGTGTTGCAGATGATGGTGGTGATGATGATGGTGTTGAAGATGATGGTGGTGATGATAATGGTGGCGATGATGGTGGCGATGATGGTGGTGATTATGATGATGATGATGGTGATGATGATAGTGGTAATGATTTTTTTTTTTGATGATGATGGTTATGGTGATAATGATGATGGTAATGGTGGTAATGATTTTGATGATGATGATGATGATGATGATGATGATGATGTTGATGATGATGATGACATTGGTAAATGATGAAAAATTTATTCTGTTCTTGTTCAGCAGTTGTTTTCAGTTAATCAATTAAAGTGCGTTTTAAAGTTAAAACATTGAATTCACATCACACGTGAACACCACAAGCGAACAGAAAACAGTGAAACAATTCACACAAAATATTAAGGTGGCACTAAACACAAACACTATAGTTACCATGGCAGCGTGCAAACGGCCCGAATATCAAAGCATTATCGGTATGATAATTATATTAACGTTAAAAGTGATATATAAACGCAAATATACATGCAACAAAATAATAGAAGTGAGAAAATAAAAAGAAACCACAAAAGTACCAAATTATATAGTAACACCCTTAACCAATAAATAAATTTAATTATATTTTGTAAATATTATGGTGATCTTGATGCAATAATAGAGCGAAATAAACAAAATAAATTATCAACGTACCAAATTATCTAGTAAATCCCTTAACCAGTTTACAATTATTTTTTTTAAGTATTATGGTGGTGATCTTGATGCAATGATAGTGCGAATTGAAAAAAGAATTACAAAGCATGATCAAGAAGCAATATAAGAAATAAAAGAAAACGAAGGAAAAAAAAGAAATCCCAACACCACTTTACGTGCGCCAAAAGTAAGTTGTGCCATACTGTTGTGCCATACTGATGACAGACCACCAAACGGACAGACAGACAGAGGATCAGACAGCCGGATAAACAGACTGACATGCAGACAAACAGACGATCAGACTGACAGATAACAAGACAAAAAAAAACCAGACAGACAGACACACATACAAACAGACAAGCAAACATGACAGACAAAAAGACAAGCAAACAGACTGACAGACAAGCAAACAGACTGACAGACAAACAGACAAGCAAACAGACTGATAAACAGCCAAGCAAACAGACTGACAGACAAACAGACAAGCAAACAGACTGACAGACAAACAGACTGACAGACTGACAGATAAACAGACAAGCAAACAGACTGACAGACAAACAGACAAGCAAACAGACTGACAGACAGACAAGCAAACAGACTGACAGACAAACAGACAAGCAAACAGACTGACAGACAAACAGACAAGCAAACAGACTGACAGACAAACAGACAAGCAAACAGACTGACAGACAAACAGCCAAGCAAATAGACTGACAGACAAACAGCCAAGCAAACAGACTGACAGACAAACAGCTAAGCAAACAGACTGACAGACAAACAGACAAGCAAACAGACTGACAGACAAAAAGACAAGCAAACAGACTGACAGAAAACAGACAAGCAAACAGACAGACAAGCTAACAGACAAGCAAACAGACTGACAGACAAACAGACAAGCAAACAGACTGACAGATAAAAAGACAATCAAACAGACTGACAGACAGACAAGCAAACAGACTGACAGACAAACAGACAGACAATCAAAGACAGACAGACAATCAAACAGACAGACAGACAAACAAACACCGATTGAAACTAACATATCACAATTTTACAATTTTTTTTCATCGACTCCCCAGTTCAAGAAAAAATGCAAACAAACTCAAACAAGTCACCACTCCTTTTCTGGTTACCTACAGTACCTTAGCACCGGTAGTAGGAGACTGGGACAAATCGAGCCCAGACCCCATGGAAGAAGCAGCAGAGGTTTGAGGTGTGGAAAGCCACGAACCAAGAGATAAAGAAGAGAGGTTCCACTGTAGAGAAGGCTAGAGGCAGTGAATAGACAGTGCATTCAGTATGACAGCTTGATGGTTATCATGATAGTGAAAATAAAACATAGTTATCGTTTCCTCTGCATTTTTCCTCTGCGTAGAGTTGCTCTCATTAACCAGTGAAACAAAGTGTATTAGTTCAAGTGTGATAGTCAAATAACAACAAAAGAACACAATGGAATTAAGGTGCATTAAAGAGTGATACACTAAAGAGTGTTTCACGGGTTAATGAGAACCACTCTAAAGTCAACTGGTGTCCATGTTCTTATGGCTACATGTATTTCTTGCTGTTGCAAGAGCCTGATGCATATAAAACATAGTCAAAAAATTAAAACTTAGAAGAAAACTTAGAATAAAACAATACCCTGCAATAGAAAGAACTTAAAAGTGACTGTCAGGAAGAACCAGACATATCGTGGCAAAAGTCGATTCATCGATTTTGTTCATATTTTGCAGTTCGATACCCTATCATGTTGTAAGAACTCCTGTGAACTTAGTTTAGAAAAATTTGTTTTCGTTTGGGAGAAATTTGAATTATTATGCGAGAAGGCAAATATGCTAATTCAACGACTCTGAAATAGAGACCACTCGGCGATCTCGTGCACAAAATACAAAAAATATTTAACCTTAAAAACCTAATAATCTTTAAATATGCTATCTCTATATGCCTCATAGCGTATTTCAGACTTGTAGCTTTAACGATGAATTTTTGGCAGAATTTTGTTCAGGACACAGTTTTCATGAGCTAAAAAATACCCTCAAAACAGCCGCGAATTAAACTATGTTCGATATAACGGAATAGTTTGATATTTACTGTGTGAGAAGTTAAGATAATTTCTTAAAACACTGCCGAAAAAAATTGCTAGGTTTTTATGTTTTGAAGTTGTTACAGTCGATCTAAGTTGCCTAAATTGGCTGTTTTTTACGATCATTTTTGCATAATTAGCAACGATAATGAGCGTCAAAACAATAATACTATTTGCAACAATCTTGTATTAACCGTATTTAACATCAGCAATGAGTCAATTTGTATTCCTTATTGTAGTTAGAGCAATATTTATTCCAACTCGATATAAATCATGCATGTATTTTCGGGGTTTTGATCCGGATCGTTTTGTTTATACACCCTTCCCATAATGCGGGACGCCATTTTGAATTAATTACTTGTGACGTCAATTGCGGGTAGGTTTCGCAAGGCATGTATATTTCACGGTACTTTTCACTCAGCGCTTCAGGTCCTACAGGTGTATATATACAATATTTAAAGAAGATTTTGAAGACATTCTTTAGATTAGACCTTTAACTTTTATTTGTCTTTGTTCCAAATTTTAACACGTATTTTTAAAACGTTATAAATCGGCCGCAAAAAAGAAGATTCTTAACGGCTCCCGTCGATCCGAGCTGTACATGTTAAGGTAATTTACTGCTTTCACACTCTCAATATAATGCCTTTTTTCTTTTGTTTTCTTGAGCTAATATGCAAAGATATCCCGAGCTCAGTGCTCACTGTAGCAAAGTTGGAAATTACAAGACAATCGAGCTATGCTTTCTCTAAAAAATCGTCGAGTTTCATACTAAAGATACGTAGTGTAAACAATTGTGTCGAGGCAATGCACAGTGCTATCGATATAAATGCAATAACTTTGGAAGAAATCATAACGACTGAGTCTCGACATATTAAATTCCAACGCTATTCTTTCGAAGTATACGTTTAAAAGAAAAATGTAGAGAGATATTTCAGTGCCCGTGAACTTAATACTAAGCTTATTTATTTATTCAATGAATTAATCAATGTGTTCAGGTTGAAGAAAACTGACTTGATATCACTGCAAAACCAGATTTTAGAGTCGCTTGACATCATACTAAATAAAGATAAAGAATTACACTTCGAAAGAGTGGCGAAATATTATAAAATGTGCGTCTCGTGTAATGAATACTCGAAAAATCGGTGATTCAGATGTCATCAATAGAAATGTTTACACTAAAACATCTATTAGGCCAAGTAAAAAAAAACATATGTTTATCGTCCCCGCCCGCTTCAATTTTTTGGGCCGCACGGATTTTTTTATTATTTGTTATTACAACATCAGCTTTAATAAATACGAAGAATATAAACAAAAAATATTCAAGTTGTACGTTTGTATATTTGTTGCTGTTTAGAATATATTTGAACATTATATCAACCAAAGTTGCGTATATTTATTGACTCTTTTTCCGGAAAATTCGATCCTTTTCCCTCGTAGGTACCTGGAATCGTCATTACATGGGTTAAAGCTGTGAATAAAACAACTTATGGGAAATAATAAAAAATAAAAAAAACCGCCCGCCCGCATTATTTTAATTAAAAATTCGGACGATAAACATATGTTTTTTTTTACTTGGCCTTACAATGTAAATATATTGACTAATAATACTGATAAACTAGTGATAAAAAGATAGCTCGATCGGTTTGTACTTTTCTGACTTTGCTATAATATGCATTGAGTCAGGAATATCATCGCTTGTTAGCTCAAGAAAACGAAAAAAAATGATATTTAGAGACTGACAGCTTTCAAATTACCTTCACAGCTCCCCGCTACAAATTCTTCTTCTTTGCAGCCGATTCGAGGCGTTATAAAGATACGCATTAGATTTTAGAACTCAAACAATTTAAAGTAAAAGGACAAATCTAAAGAATGTCTTCAAAATCTTCTTTAAATATTGTATATATACACCTGTAGGACCTGAAGCGCTGAGTGAAAAGTACAGTGAAATATACATGCCTTGCGAAACCTACCCGCAATTGACGTCACAAGTAATTAATTCAAAATGGCGTCCCGCATTATGGGAAGGGTGTACACAAAGCCAATTATATCCTCGTGCGAGTGTTTCTAAAAATAGATATGGCAAGACTTTTAGATACTGCGCTTTGAAATACTAAAATGAATCTGATAGAAGTCATAAAAAATATTATATAATGCATGAGACTCACAACACAATTCCTTCAATATAGCAAATTTATATAATAGTAGAATAGAATAGTAGTAGTGTTTTTGGATAGAAGATAAATATACCGGTAGTTGTTCTTTGAGAGCAGATTTTCTATTATCCCATCTTTAAAGTCTACAAAATGAAATTTACAAGATAATGACCTATCTTATTTCTGATAAAAACTCCAGTATAAATGTTTTATTTTATATCTTTTGTAAGAAACGAAACACAGGTTTGAGTAGTACGTTATTTTAGCAATAATGCGATGCTTATATAAACAAATAATGTAGTTTCTAATTGCAATATTTGGCAGACTTGCTACAAGTCGACTATACACTCTTTATTTTGACGAGTCGCTAAACGACTAGATAAACGAGAGATAAACGAGAGAAACGAGAGAAATCAATACGAAAAAAACCGGACTTTGAGAAAGTCTAAAGAGCAATGCTCAAAATTAATGTATTTTCTTTTATTTAGAAGACACAGATTTATTAAAATAACCGATAAGTAACGTACCCTGACATTTCCACCTCTTTATATGTAGATTTATGCCGAACCTTTATTCATCGGCCAACATCTATTGAGCGGCCACTTTGAAAAGTCCCTAGGGTGACCGTTCATTAGAGGTACAACTCAATTTCTTGAATATTGTACAAATTTCAACAAAAATAATATTAAATTGGACGTCAACGGCGGAAAACACAACAATTAAAGGGTCTATAGGAGATTTACTGTTCTTTTGATTTATGATCACAAAAATCATTTGTATAAATTTGAACAAACATTTTTCTAATTATTAGAGCTGCTTTTATACATACATGAATGCTTTGTAGATGTAAGCACTTTATAATCATGGCAGCTATAGCAAATGTGTAGAATACGAAATCAAAATATTACATTTATTTACCTTAGAATGATGCCAAGCACCTTGTACACGTGAGAATGATAATTATCTTACCAGTTGTCACGCAATGCTCCTTGCTTTTGTATAAACAAAACGATCCGGATCAAAACCCCGAAAATACATGCATGATTTATATCGAGTTGGAATAAATATTGCTCTAACTACAATAAGGAATACAAATTGACTCATTGCTGATGTTAAATACGGTTAATACAAGATTGTTGCAAATAGTATTATTGTTTTGACGCTCATTATCGTTGCTAATTATGCAAAAATGATCGTAAAAAAACCAGCCAATTTAGGCAACTTAGATCGACTGTAACAACTTCAAAACATAAAAACCTAGCAATTTTTTTCGGCAGTGTTTTAAGAAATTATCTTAACTTCACACACAGTGAATATCAAACTATTCCGTTATATCGAACATAGTTTAATTCGCGGCTGTTTTGAGGGTATTTTTTAGCTCATGAAAACTGTGTCCTGAACAAAATTCTGCCAAAAATTCATCGTTAAAGCTACAAGTCTGAAATACGCTATGAGGCATATAGAGATAGCATATTTAAAGATTATTAGGTTTTTAAGGTTAAATATTATTTGTATTTTGTGCACGAGATCGCCGAGTGGTCTCTATTTCAAAGTCGTCGAATTAGCATATTTGCCTTCTCGCATAATAATTCAAATTTCTCCCAAACGAAAACAAATTTTTAAAAACTAAGTGCACAGGAGTGCTTATAACATGATAGGGTATCGAACTACAAAATATGAACAAAATCGATGAATCGACTTTTGCCACGATATTTCGAATTTGTCTGGTTCTTCCTGACAGTCACTCTTAAGCCAGAAAGACAAACCTTCTGCAATAACCAAAAATACCCACAATACCCTTCAATACAAAGAAACTAAAAATCACTGATAATATGTAAAACTACAGAAAGTCTCCCGACTTGTACTCTGTGGCCTTTTAAGGATGTTCACTATTTGCTACAGTGCCATCCATAAAGGCCCAGTCAAGCAGCTTCAACATTTGCTTCAACCTTGGTTCGATTTTGTTGAACGCTGTAGAATGGTTGTTGCAATTGAACGATGTTGAACGTAGGGGGATAAACGGTTTCAATGACAATATTCAAATGGGGTGGCAAACGGATTCAACATTGCCATTCAACAAAATCAAACCGATGTTGAAGCAAATGTTGAGGCCGTTAACAACTAGCGCTAGCCCGGGCCTTAAGTTAAATTGTACAAAATAGTGCAATTAGACAATACACATTTAGTTTTGTTCTCACTGTTCTGGTGCAGTGTTTGTACACAATAGTGCAATTAGACAATACATAATTAGTTTTGTTTAATACAGATTATAGTACAGTACTAACAATGGTTTGTTGGTAAGACTCCAGAGCTTTAACGTTATTGCTTAGATTGGCAGTTAAGGAGAGAGACTGGTCATAAGACATATTCTACAGAAAGAGAAGAAAAGACGTGAAGAGGTTAGATGTAAAATTAAAGAGATTGGGCTCCCTGTCGTGAAGATGCCAGGGGTGAAATAAAAGAAATTGGGCTCCCTATGGTGAAGATGTTAGGGTGAAATAACAGAGATTGGGCTTCCTATGGTGAAGATGTTAGGGCTGAAATAACAGGGATTGAGCTCCCTGTGGTTAAGATGTCCGGAGTAAAATGACACAGATTGGGTTTCCTGTGGTAATGATGTCAGAAATAAAATGACACAGATTGGGCTTCCTGTGGTGAAGATGACAGGAGTAAAACAACAGAGATTGGGCCTCCTGTGGTAAAGATGTACGATGTAAGGGGTTAAATGACAGAGCTTGGGCTTCCTGTTGTGAAGATGTTAGAGGTAAAATAACAAAGATTGGGCTTCCTGTGTAAAGATGTCACGATGTAAGTGGTAAAGATGTCACGATGTAAGTGGTAAAGATGTCACGATGTAAGGGGTAAAATGACATAGCTTGGGCTTCCTGTGGTGAAGATAATAGAGGTTAACATGGCAGTTTCTAGTTCAATCTTCAACTTGTTTTTACAACTTGTTTTGCATCAAGAGTCTGGATGTGACGCAGGCTACGTAAAAGTAGGGTCTGTTTCTACTTAACCTCAGTGTTTTGTCAGCGCTTTTGTGTCCTAATAGGAGTGTTTTACAGTCTAACTTTATTGGAGTTTTCACATCTAGCAAAGTGAGGAGTGTTTTGCAGTGTAAGGCTACCCTATTTGGGAACCCAGACATGACATCACAATCAATTATTATGCTTCTGTGAACACTTGCAAACAAATATCAACAGGAAGCCCAAGAAACAACAAACAAGAGAAAATGAAATGAAATGATTAAAGACAACTTAAAACATTTACCAGCTTTAAACAAGCAATTAAATCATAAAAGTATCAAGAAAGCTAAAAGTATGTCTTATAAGTATATAAATTTCAATAAAGTTAGTCACCAACAACCTGCAAAGAACTGAGACTGCAGAGGATTATGACAAACACTTTGTACCAGGCAGTAAAACAGTAAGTATTCCACTTCCCATAATTCCTCTCAGTCTCAGCTTCTAATTAAGCTTTCTGTTTGGTTAAGTCAATCAATAAGTCACACAATCTAGGCTAAGGTTACACCACAACAACCATGAAATGATTGAAATTATAAATTTAGATTTAAAACAATGGTGTTTTTATTTGTTTATATATTTATTCTGAATTTGTTCAATTTAGCAAGTTTAGTGTAATGGATATTTTACATATTTGGGTAAACACGAGCATGATCAAGTTGGTTAGTAAACAACCAATTAATGCTATCCCTCCCCTCACAATTTCCTAACCAAAAATCTCCTAACCAAAAATCTCCTAACCAAAAATCTCCTAACCAAAAATGTTTTTTTTTTTAACTTTCAACCTCCCCATGATGGTTTATGCAAATAAAGATGATGACTCGCTCAGAAACACCCAAAAAGGAGCATTCAACATTAAATCAATCATTAAATCAATGAACTGCAACTCCCCTCCTCCTCATATCACTCGATAACAACATTTTTTATCCAAGACTCACCACATCCTCAATGATTTCACTCTCGTCCTCAGTTGCAATAGGAGCGTTGTAGAGTTGGTTAGCCACCATCAATCGATACTGCTCCTCTCCCATTAGACGGCGTAATCGTTTAGATGTTAACCATCCAACTCCATCTCCTCGGATCACATTACGTAAGATCTCCCTCAAGAACTGCTGGTTGTCACTGAAGGTAGAAACAATAAAATGACTGAAAATGAGCTAAACAAATCAATGAACGACTGACCAAATAAAAAAGTAAATGAACAAAAGGATGAATGAATGGATGAATGAATAGATGAATGGATGGATGGATGAATAGATGAATGGATGAATGGATGAATAAATAAATGAATGAATGAATGGATGGATGAATAAATAAATGAATGAATGAATGAATGAATGGACGGATGGATGGATGGATGAATAGATGAATGGATGAATGAATGAAAGAATGGATGAATGGATGGATGGATGGATAAATAAATGAATGATTTTGAGTGAGTGAATGAACAAATGATGAACAAATATTTATCAGACTAATATCTAGGTAATGTATTTGTGACCAGGCCTGCATACGAATTCACCAAAGTTGTTAGCCTTTTATTTGCATTTTTGTAATGCTGTATTGTTTAAAAATATAAATTAAAACGAAGGGAAAACACCCAGCTTGCCGTTGATTCACCCATAAAAACAGTATGTGTCGAAGGTATTTGAATATATTGAGGGAGGGGAGCCTCGACGTATTAAAAACAGTTTCTTTGATGCTTTACGTTTTAAACAATTATTTTATTTTATTGACGATAATTGTTATATCATGTTGTAAATATTGTTGTATATTGATTTTTAAAAGTTTTTTGAGTTTTAGTTTCAACTTTTCTGACCGAAAAAAATATTTCGCACCCTACTCTACTGAGGCAGGTTTTGGTGCGCAATTTTTTCCTGTCATGGGTTATGCTAAGAACTTGAGCTTGTTAGCCTCGCGCTGATTGGCTAGTTACATTTTCTTGTATCATCTACATAATTTTATAATATAGATAATTTTAATAAGATAACTTTCATTTGATTTACACCTAATTGCAAGAACGTTGTCCTGACTTGTAATTAATTTAGTAGTCCAGGAATTAATTAAAAGACAAAATAAGATCACTCAAGCTGAACTCTTTCTTTCGTTATATTTATTTTCTTATTAAATTACTTATTAAGTTCTTTTTTCATGTGAGAACATTCTTGCAATTAGGTATATTTATACTATTTAGAATTATAGGCAAACCTGTGCACAGCTTTTTCAACAGAGTTTTGTTTGGCCATGGCAGGCTTACCAGCAAGCCTCTCAGAACTCATGTTACGCTGACGCATTCCTGCAATGGAAAATATCACTGACAGTCAAATATCTTCACAATGATGATGATGATGATAACAATGGTTTTGATGGTCAGGTGGTGGCAGATGATAACAATGGTTTTGATGGTCAGGTGGTGGCAGATGATAACAATGGTTTTGATGGTCAGGTGGTATACCATGCCAGAAATAGGAACAGCAAACCATAATTGTTTTCTTGCTACAAGTACCACATAGTACCTATACGCATTATTGTATTGTGTACTACTGTGTACTGTACTACTATTGTGCACTATTGTATACCAAAATATAGCAGCTATCGATACCTAGTATCTCAGTATCTCAGTATCACAGTATCTCAGTATCTCAGTATCTCAGTATCACAGTATCACAGTATCACAGTATCACAGTATCACAGTATCACAGTACCACAGTATCTCAGTATCACAGTACCACAGTACCACAGTACCACAGTACCACAGTACCACAGTACCACAGTACCACAGTACCACAGTACCACAGTACCACAGTACCACAGTACCACAGTACCACAGTACCACAGTACCACAGTACCACAGTACCACAGTACCACAGTACCACAGTACCACAGTACCACAGTACCACAGTACCACAGTACCACAGTACCACAGTACCACAGTACCACAGTACCACAGTACCACAGTACCACAGTACCACAGTACCACAGTACCACAGTACCACAGTACCACAGTACCACAGTACCACAGTACCACAGTACCACAGTACCACAGTACCACAGTACCACAGTACCACAGTACCACAGTACCACAGTACCACAGTACCACAGTACCACAGTACCACAGTACCACAGTACCACAGTACCACAGTACCACAGTACCACAGTACCACAGTACCACAGTACCACAGTACCACAGTACCACAGTACCACAGTACCACAGTACCACAGTACCACAGTACCACAGTACCACAGTACCACAGTACCACAGTACCACAGTACCACAGTACCACAGTACCACAGTACCACAGTACCACAGTACCACAGTACCACAGTACCACAGTACCACAGTACCACAGTACCACAGTACCACAGTACCACAGTACCACAGTACCACAGTACCACAGTACCACAGTACCACAGTACCACAGTACCACAGTACCACAGTACCACAGTACCACAGTACCACAGTACCACAGTACCACAGTACCACAGTACCACAGTACCACAGTACCACAGTACCACAGTACCACAGTACCACAGTACCACAGTACCACAGTACCACAGTACCACAGTACCACAGTACCACAGTACCACAGTACCAAAGTACCACAGTACCACAGTACCACAGTACCACAGTACCACAGTACCACAGTACCACAGTACCACAGTACCAAAGTACCACAGTACCACAGTATCACAGTATCACAGTATCACAGTATCAAAGTACCATAGTACCACAGTATCACAGTATCACAGTACCAAAGTACCAAAGTACCACAGTACCACAGTACCAAAGTACCACAGTACCATATTTCTGTATTTTAAGGCATACTTTGTTACCTGGCCATATACCAATCGATGGGTCATCGATGAAAATTGATCATCGAAAACTGATCAATGAAATCAATGAAAATCGATAATCACAACAAAATAATTTGATGTGATTATATCGATCACATCGATTGTATTGATTTTATCGAACCGGCAATGTTTGAGCCGGAACACCTAAATCGTATTGATCATTCAATTGGATAACAGAAAATGCCTGTTGAATTGTTTATTGAAAATTAAACTGTAGTTGATTTGTGGTAATTGGTGGTTGATGTTTAGATACGAAATTTTTGTCAGTCAGTTTACAATAGTCCCACAAACTGGGTGATAGATTAATTTGCATCATTTTTTTCGACTAAATTCAGTCGATTAATTTCGATTTTTATCTATTGATATCGAAGATTATCGAAAAAATGGATTGGAATGGCCGTAAATATGCAAAGTTTTAATAGTAAAGACATAAGTATTTGATTAACTTGTTTCACCTATCCATTTTATTAGGTTAATATATTAATTAAACTAAACAATTTTTCGCCGCTTTCGATCTATTTCAATTTTAATTGTACACCGGAAAAGTACTTCTTATAAGTTCCGAGGCAACAGTTTCCGATGTAGATTGGGACATCAGTACTCCCCCAAGGAGTTTTTGAACCAACAAGAGGCCTGTTGATTTGCCACTGGCTGTGTCGCCAACCGCCATGGGGGCAGGACAAGAACCTAAAATAAAATTGAAATTTCAAAATATTGAATGCAGGGTTGAATAACATTAGTTTTTCGCCGTACCTCGCTAAGAAAATGATGAAGTATTCTTTTGCTATTTCATAGAAAAAAAAAGATTTCTTCGAATCCAAGCCGCGGATGTTAAGCGGTATCCAAAAAAGAAATAACGTTGGCCTTATACTTATCATTATCATCATCACAATTATATTATTATTATTATCATCATCACCATTATATTATTATTATTATTATTATTACTATCATCATCATTATATTATTATTATTATTATCATCATTTATTATTATCATCATTATATTATTATTATTATTATTATTATTATTATCATCATCATCATTATATTATGATTATGATTATTATCATCATCATCATCATCATCATTATATTATTATTATTATTATAATCATAATCATCCTCATATTATTATTTTCATTATTATCATCATCGTCATCATTACCATTATTATTATCCTCATCATCATCATCATCATAATCATCATCATCATCATCATCATCATCATCATCATAGTCATCATCATCATTAATATTATTATTATGTACCACTTACCAACAACACCAAGCAATCTTTCATAATGAAAGGCTGATATACCTCCAGCAAGTAGCATCAGGAACGGGAAAAAATTTTCCCCAAAGAAATCCTTTGCACTGGCGATAAACGTCGACCAGTTGAATTCTTCTGTCACCCCTGCGGCCAGCTGATTGAAGATTTCTGGCGTTATGGTTGAAGGGGTGCATTTTAAATACTCCTTCAACAAACTGTCCGCAGGGGTGATTCCTTTCATAAGAGGAACCATGAAGACGTATTCTTCATCTTCTGGGGCGATCTTTTTTCCATCGCCGTCAATCTGTTAAGGTATAAGAAAGACTTTTAATATAATTCCAGTGAGAGGGCCTAGTGAAAACAAAAGGCGTCTTCTGCTGCCATGACAAAAGTTTTTAAACTGGGGTAAAGCATCGGGTATGCTTTGATCTGGACCAAATCAATCACGGTCAGCCGGCAAATACAAAACAGGCAACCCATAGAGATGGTTATAGTCCATATCCAATTACAGTAAACGTGACCCGTTAACCGATCCCAAACAACAGGGAGTTGATCTCAAAACACAGGAAACCCGTATAAAGACGAAAGTAAATTTTCTAAGGAAAATACATATAATAAAGCAGTAAACTTTCTAAAGAAAATAAATATGATTAAGCCTGGCTCCCTGTTTACGTATGCTATTTTAACAATGCTTTAGGCCACCCCGACCTCGAGAGGGCAAGTCGACTACTCTGCGCTACTCGCATGAATTGATCTAGACTACGAGTAGTCCTTCTTTTCCCTCCAGAATCAGTAATTTAAAAAAACGAGTGTTGCGGGATTCCTGTGGAGCGCGCCGAAAATAGCAAATCGGAATTTTCCGTTGTGAGAGCAACGGGTAATTCGTTTCTTACAGTGTTGTCTGTAGTCCCTTCTTTTCCTCTCCCTACTCAACGATCTATTTTCGGCGCGCTCCACAGGAATCCCGCAACACTCGTTTTTTTTAAATTACTGATTCTGGAGGGAAAAGAAGGACTACTCGTAGTCTAGAATTGTAGACTACGAGTAGTCCTTCTTTTCCCTCCAGAATCAGTAATTTAAAAAAAAAGTGTTGCGGGATTCCTGTGGAGCGCGCCGAAAATAGATCGTTGAGTAGGGAGAGGAAAAGAAGGGACTACAGACAACACTGTAAGAAACGAATTACCCGTTGCTCTCACAACGGAAAATTCCGATTTGCTAAAAACGATCGATCTGTCAGCGGCTGTAATGGAACGCGCCGAGCTGTCAAGCGTCATCGTGAAACATTCCAGCACACGGTCACTTAGTTTACTATGGCTGACCATGAAGCTATTTTAAACGAGTGTCTGGAAAGTTTTCCAAACGTTTCATCCTTAAAAGAAGAACAGAAAGTGGCCGTTATCAATTTGCTAGATGGCAAAGATGTTTTTGCTGTTCTGCCGACCGGTTTTGGCAAGAGCTTGATCTACCAACTATTTGTTTTGGCGAAGCTAAAATCTCAAAGCTGTTGTGTCCTTGTTGTTTAGCCATTGAAAAGTATTATTGACGATCAAATACGAGATTTAACTTATGTTGCATCACTGCAACCGAAGTGAACGAAAAATTTGATCTGAGATCTGAACGCCAGAACGTCCTGGGAGGTCAAACAGATTTTCCGTGGAAATATGTGAAACTTTTGCAAACTCTCCGTAAACTATTTTGAAAGAGCACCACATGCTCTGCAAAAGTCATCGACTGTGGATGGCTTCGGCTTTCGCTCTCTCTTGGCAGTTTTTTTTGGTGTATCCGCCATAGATGTTTACATTGCGAAGCGATAATAAGAGACTATTTTCCCGCGTGTTTAACAACCTAGCCATTTTACAGATCCAATTGGATTGGTTAAAATTAATTGGATTTAATTGCAGTCTAAATGATCCATTTGATATTGATTAACCGATGACACGATCTTGACAAGATAACTATGTGTTAAAAAAGGGCGGTAATTCGTTTCTTACAGTGTAGTCCCTTCTTTTCCTCTCCCTACTCAACAATCTATTTCCGGCGCGCTCCACAGGAATCCCGCAACACTCGTTTTTTTTTAATTACTGATTCTGGAGGGAAAAGAAGGACTACTCGTAGTCTAGAATTGATCCAATCTAGAATTGATAGTCTTAGAAATGAATATAGAATTCTGTTTCTGCATGCTGTATTAATACTCTACACCTAATCGTTAAAAGGCTCTTCACATAAATATGGAATATAGATATGCATTGAGCTTCAACACGTCATCACACATGCGTGTGTTTTTGTTAAGTAGCCTCATTATAATTTTTCCAATACTCTCGCAAACTTTGCGAAAATTCCATCGATCTAATTATAAAAGAAAACTAAACTAAAATACAATATATAATAAGTAATAAATACCTGAACGTTTTCGTTTAGTACGTAGACCTCACTGTCCCTTTGTCTCCCGACTATCATAGCGGCCCTTTTCTTCTTTCCCAATGTATCGGGCCTTTCGTTGAACTCCTCAAGTTCCTTCATTACAAAACTTCTTAGCTGAGAGTCGGACACTGACTCCCACATCACCGCTCCCTTTGAGGAGAAGGTTCTGTTGACTGCGATCAGAAAGCTTTTCGCCGAACCAAGCTCTTCGCAAGTAGAAAAGCATGTCCTATGGAAAGATATATTAACAGAAAGATATGTTACAAGTTAAAATGAGAAACACTGTATTAGTAAACCAATATCAATGCTGTTAGGCTATACTTACATTCTTGCTCCATCTGATCGCTGGACATCCAAAAGGTAACCATTATATTTACTTAAGGCGGGCTCAAATTCAATAAAAGAAACAATTCTAAAGGAAAAATTAGAAACTGGAACATATTTTGTGTTTGACTTCTTCACATGGAATAGTCTTTTCCCCTCAGTATTTGCTCTGATGGAAAGAGACTTTTTAGGTGATTCGTTCACCATGGTGGCTACTTGAAACTGGAGGGTAAATCTGGTTAGCAAACAGATAATATATGTTATGAGGTGACATATACATGGGGAAAATCTTTCGTCAAATTGCATCGGTAATTTCCGTTGCTTAGGGAAAGTGTTACTGGCTGTGTTTTCACTAAGCCTTTTAATACTGGCGTAACCATTTAAAGGTGTTTGTTTACAGACCAACATTACAACTGTTTTCACTGGAGTAGCGAGTGTAACGTTCACAGACATTGCTCGAATTGCCAAACTTTGACATCTCTAAATGTGAGACTAAAAGTTATCAAAAGTTGGAGAAAAGATAAATCTGATCTATATCTTGAAGATCATATATTTCTTTAAATACTGAAAAGCTTATCAGGAAAGTAGCGGTGGTGGAGGGTCCACAATAGGAGTTTCCTGATCCCGCTATCCCGTTCGTTTTTATTTGATATACCGCCATCCCGTCAGTTTTAATGTTAAAATCACGATTCCGGCATATTAAAAGTTAAAATTATTTGTAATAATAAAAGTGACAAAAATATGTAACACAGACCATACCTTTCTGTTTATCAATTTATCTGTGTTATACAGAGTACTGCATATTGAATAGTGCATTATTGCAAGACAGAAATGCATTTTGGGCCATGTAATCTTATTTACAATAGCATAAATAATAATTAGTTATTTTATTCTTAGTGCATTCCATTCAAAACAATGTACTAGTTAATTATGGGGAGTAAATACTAGTCTACCTACTGGTAGGAAATGCTGACGTTTTACATTTGGATTATAAGTAAATATAAACAGGGAACGCGGCTTGAGAGCAGAGAAGAGAACTAAGTCAACTAGAGATAAAACAGGCAATGATTTTGTATTGATTTGGTCTACATGCATGAATTGTACTTTGTGGCTCATCTTTTTTAGGACATTGCTTTGGAATAGTATTTGGTTTTAAATCAACAACAACATCGTAATGCAATCAATTTTAATGATATAGATAAACACAACAATCATTTTGTGGTAAGGAATTATCTAGCCTTTGTTTAAAAAATTTGTACCAACTATAAGTTTTTCCAACCTTAGTATGCTGAGGCAGCAATGATGAGGCAGTCAATATCTCAATAGACAACTGACCTATATAAAACTAAGCAATTCGCAGAAAAAATAAAGACGAAAACTTCTAGTTCGTTTATAGATGGACTGCTCTTCGATGCCTGTATAAACGAAACGCACATATTGTGCATGAGTTGTTATGCAGCATTTTATTTCGAATGTTTTACTGAATTGCTGCATGAACGCTTTGTGCATGGAAAACAAATTCAAAGAGCTCGTATTTGTAATTAAAAAGCTACATAATTTTCTAGATTAATTAACTAGATTACCTACTTTTTGTACAACACTGGTACAAACAACGGCAAACTGCTATGAACTAACTTGTTACAACCCAAAACGAATAAAGCAAGACAACATGCATGGTTTACAATACAGTTGAAAACTACTTATTTGCACTCACAATATAAACATGATAAATTTCTTAAATAAACTGATAGACATACTGAGATACAACTTGTAACTAATTATAAATTACAATTAATGATTTTATATTGATTTCATGGGTTCCAGTAGTTGTTTATGTTTCTAGTTTTGACTCGAGTTGTTGATCTACAATATCCTTACGTTCTTCTTCAATAGCACAATTTTCTCTTGATTTGTTTCCCCACGGCTAGCTCTAAATCACTTTCAGACTTCTATCAAGTAGTTTAGGATGTTGTCCAGTAATTTTGATATACAACTCGCATCAAAAGCGCACGCTATTTCATATCCTTGATTGTCGTTAACGAAAGGCATTGTGGGTCCCAAAAAAATTATCTATTCAGCCCGCTTTAATACATGAATTAGTACTGCTTCCTTGCTCGCTCGCTCAGGCTCGCTTCGCTGCGTCAGCAATCACTGTATATGTATTATTTATTATAAATCAATCAGACCCACAATGCCATTTGGTCTTAGAGTACACTATTCAGTATTCAATGTTTTTTGTACATGATTGTTCGTATGCAATGTTCACTTGCAGTAATACAGTTGATCTGGAGCAATATAAATCCAAGTGTCAAAACTCGACTTTTCAGTCTTTTCTTTTCATTTCATTTTCCTTTTTTTTTGTTATGTAATCTTAAAACAGATCATAATACACTTGGCATTCCTTTATCGTGATAGATGTGTCCAGATTAAGACCATTTTACCATGTTTACCGGAAATAAGCACAAAAGACCACACAAGAGAATTATTTACCTAGATAAATTGGTATTAAAACTTATACATTTATTGCCTGAGTAACTCTGTTAACCGTCAAGAATGGCTCCAATGAAAGTCGTAAAATGAAGTTTGATTGTTGCATTAAATAACTGCACAAAAACAGCATAGGCATAGAAATAGACTTGTTTTCTTTATAAAAACGTAGAACACATTATTATGGCATTTATAGGACTATTACCTTTGGTTCTACTGTATTTTATTTTCTAGATCTCTACAAAAACAAGACTATTGCGATCTGTTACACTGTAATTGTTACAAATCCCGCATTACAGTACCGTGATACGATTGGTACTGTAATACTGTGATACTATGGTGCTATGGTACTTTGGTACTGCAATATACTGTGATACTATGGTACTGTGATGTACTGTAATACTGTGATACTATGGTACTGTGGTACTATGATACTATGGTACTTTGGTACTGTGATACTATGGTACTGTGATACTATGGTACTGTGATACTGTGGTACTGTGGTACTGTGATACTGTGATACTGTGGTACTGTGATACTGTGGTACTGTGGTACTGTGATACTGTGGTACTATGATACTATGGTACTTTGGTACTGTGATACTGTGATACTATGGTACCGTGGTACTGTGATACTGTGATACTGTGATACTATGGTACTGTGGTACAGTGATACTGTGGTACTGTGGTACTGTGATACTATGGTACTGTGATACTATGGCACTGTGATACTATGGTACTGTGGTACTGTGATACTGTGGTACTGTGATACTATGGTGCTGTGGTACTGTGATACTGTGATACTGTGGTACTGTGATACTGTGATACTGTGATACTGTGATACTGTGATACTATGGTACTGTGATACTGTGGTACTGTGGTACTGTGATACTATGGTACTTTGGTACTTTGGTACTGTGGTACTTTGGTACTGTGGTACTATGATACTGTGGTGCTGTGATACTGTGGTACTGTGGTACTGTGGTACTGTGATACTATGGTACATTGGCACTGTGGTACTGTGATACCATGGTACTGTGATACTATGGTACATTGGTACTGTGATACTGTGGTACTGTGGTACTGTGGTACTGTGGTACTGTGGTACTGTGGTACTGTGGTACTGTGGTACTGTGGTACTGTGGTACTGTGGTACTGTGGTACTGTGGTACTGTGGTACTGTGGTACTGTGGTACTGTGGTACTGTGGTACTGTGGTACTGTGGTACTGTGGTACTGTGGTACTGTGGTACTGTGGTACTGTGGTACTGTGGTACTGTGGTACTGTGGTACTGTGGTACTGTGGTACTGTGGTACTGTGGTACTGTGGTACTGTGGTACTGTGGTACTGTGGTACTGTGGTACTGTGGTACTGTGGTACTGTGGTACTGTGGTACTGTGGTACTGTGGTACTGTGGTACTGTGGTACTGTGGTACTGTGGTACTGTGGTACTGTGGTACTGTGGTACTGTGGTACTGTGGTACTGTGGTACTGTGGTACTGTGGTACTGTGGTACTGTGGTACTGTGGTACTGTGGTACTGTGGTACTGTGGTACTGTGGTACTGTGGTACTGTGGTACTGTGGTACTGTGGTACTGTGGTACTGTGGTACTGTGGTACTGTGGTACTGTGGTACTGTGGTACTGTGGTACTGTGGTACTGTGGTACTGTGGTACTGTGGTACTGTGGTACTGTGATACTGTGATACTGTGATACTGTGGTACTGTGGTACTGTGATACTGTGATACTGTGATACTGTGATATTATGACAATTTCATACTGCGACACACGTAGTAATAATTATTACAATAATACATAATACATAGACTCAACCATAATACATGACAATATGACGTAAAACATGTTGGGTCGGTGTAAAAAGGTTGAAAAGGAAAAAAGGGCTGGAAGTAATAGGAAGAAAAAGTGACCAGTTAAAAGCGGTACCCTGGTACAGGTAGCAAGAGAAAAAAGACAGAGAAGCAATCCCATAACAGGCAGCATATGTCAGGTGGTGGCAGTGATGATAATGATGAAGACTATACACAGTGGTGATGTTGATGATGATGGGGAAAATTATTACAAATGTGATGATGATGATTATCATTATTATTACAATTATAATGATTATGATGACAATGGTAATGATGATAGTAAAGATGATGGTGATGTTGATGATGATTATCATTATTATTATTACTATGTTAATGATGATAATGATGACAATGGTGATGATGATGATGATGATGGATACTATATCAAGATGTTGGTGGTGTGATGATGATGATGATGACCATGATAATATCAGGAAAAAAATAAATCACTTTTTTAACGTCTCAATCGTTCTACCTGGACATGTGTGCCCTACTAATTGGGGAGACTCAAACACACACTCACTACCTCTACGTTAATTATTTTGCACACAACTCGGCTCACATGTTCATTTTTGCGGATGGAGGAAAACCGGATAACCCGGAGAAAAACCCTCGTGGCATAGGAGAGAAGAACACATCAAACAAACTCAACTCACATATAATCCATGCCCGAGCCGGGACTCAAACCTGGACTACAGCGGTGAAAGGCCAGCACTCTCACCGCTAGGCCACCCATCCCACCCTTATTATTAGGAAGGAACATGATGTAACAATACCTGGGAAAGGAAAATAAGATTTGTCTTCATTCATCATAGTAGGTTTTGCAGTCTGTATAGCTGTATTGTTGTTCATTCTCTTGGAGTAGTTGTCTTGTTCTACTGGCTTCTCCTCTGGTTCCTGTTTTGCCATCTTGGTCACAGAAATAGTTGTCTTCTTGAGACTATTGAAGAACCCAGCTTTAAGGACACAAAAAAAAAACAGACAGATTAATTTGAAGATATTTAAAGATACCTTAAATATTAACCCAGCTATAAAGATACAAACAATGGTGCAGATTAAAAACAAGACAGATAAATTTGAAGATATTTGGAAATACCATCTTGCATGTCTGTCTGTCTGTCTGCCATTCACTCTGTCTGTCTGCTGCCATTCACTCTGTCTGTCTGCCTGCATTTCTGCCTTTCTCTCTGTCTGTTTGCCTTTCTATTTGCCTATCTGTCTGTCTGCCTATCTATCTACAGTCATTTGTGTGCCAAAATATTTAACATAGAGGTATAGATATTGATTCTCCCCAATTAGTAGGGCTTTTGTGTGTGAATGCTAAATACATTTGAGATGTTAAAACAGTGATATATTTTTATCTTTTTGTTCATACATCTTTCCCCCACTTACCCATGACAGAAATAGGTTCCTGCTGTCTCTCTTTCTCAACTTTCAAAACCACACTTGACACTTGTGAGCTGTCTTGATCAGAACCAGTCGTCCTCTCACTCTCTGTATCAGATTGTTTCTTACGGACATTGTCAGGAGATGGTGGGTTAGAGACTGAATAGACTAGGTCATCCGAGTCATCACTAGGAGCTGAGTAAGAGTCTCCACTGCTGAGAGATCCAGCGGCAGAGTCAATTGAAGTGATGGTGTCTGATCGTGGATTTGGCCTGGAGTGAAGAGTAGGAATGTGTCAATAATAGGATGATAAGTAAACATAACTTTTTGGTCAAGGTAATAAATTAGGGTTAGGGAGCATATATTTGTTTGTGGCCCAAGTACAATCGATTTTTTACCCAAGCATATTGAAAGGAAGGTGAAGATATAGAGGTGTTGATATACAAATGTATGAGGATGATAACAATGACTTCTGGAGAGCATACTGTTTACTTGTGGCCATATTGATTTTGTGCCAAAGTGTAGGGAGAGTAAAGTTCTGATATCATGAAGGTTTTGATACATTTGAACAATAACATCATTGAATAGAAGTGAAAGATGTCCTTCAGTAGCAGTATATGAAAGAAAGAATGAAGAGAAAAATATCAATGCCCTTGGCGGGAATCGAACCCACGGTTTCGGTATGCTAGTCCGATGTGTTAACCATTACACCACAAGGAACAACCACGTTAAGAACGAAGTTGACAAATAATGTAGTATAAGGTTCGATTCCCGCCAAGGGCATTGATATTTTTCTCTTCATTTTTTCTTTCAATAACATGAATGTTTGAGAGTATACTGTTTGTTTGTGGTAAGAGTGTAATTGAATTTGTGCACAAGCATTAAGGAAGAGTAAGGTTGTTCTGATCATGATATGAAAGTGTTGATATATTAGAACAAATTATAACATTACTTTTGAAGGGAAGAAGTACAATTGATTTTGCACCTGAACTTAATGAGAGGAAGGTGCTGATATGAAAGTGTGGATACATCAGGACAACACATCAGGACAATATCAATGACTTTTGACTTTTGTTTGTTTGGGGACCAAGAAGAATCAATTTTGCACCAGAGTGTAGGGAGAGCAAGGTGCCGATACGAAAGTGTTGATATATGAGGTCAATAACTTGATTTCTGGAGGGCATTTTGTTAGAGGCCATGTTTGGGAATTAACTGGAGACAGGAATTAATATAAGAAGGGCATATGTGACCATAGCAGTAGGACAGATAAAAACATGTTTTTAAGTGTTACTAACTTTACAGTTGAATCCAAAATCAACTTCTCTTTGTCATTCTTTTCTTTAGGCACAACCAGCGAATTACCCACAATCGGTAATGAGAATGAAGCTTGGACATCAGGTAGAGGCGATGACGAACGTACAGGATTAAATGGAGGGATCTGGGAACCAGTTGGAGTCCTGCCATTGATATCTCCACTATAATGAAGAGTGATGTATACAATTAGTGATATGTAAATGATAAACAACTTTGCATAAAGTATAGATAACAGGTTCCCATTTAAATCTGTACTTTCCCATTTAAAGCTGTATTTTCCCATTTAAATCTGTACTTTCCCATTTAAATCTGTACTTAATATGCAAATTTTGTTGATGTATGCTAAACACACAAATAAACCAATCAGAGAAGTTCACTTCAGAATAATATACTCTGATTGCTTGATCTGTGTGTTTAACACACATCAACACAATTTGCATAAGTACATATTTAAATGGAAACCTGTTAGATATATATCACATATTTTTATTATCATCATCATCATCATCATCATCATCACTATATTATTCTCATCAAGTATCACACCACTGTCATCATCATCATCGTCTTCACCATCAATATCATCATCATCATCATCATCATGATATCCATAGTTACCATCAACATCCCCATCAGCATCCCATTCATCATCATCATCACTATCATCATCATCACCACTGTCATCAACATCTTCTTCACCATCAATATCATCATTATCATCATCATCATCATCATATCCATAATTACCATCACCATCAATATCCCCATCAGCATCGCATTCATCATCATCACCATCATCATCACCACTGTCATCAACATCATCTTCTTCACCATCAATATCATCATTATCATCATGATATCCATAATTACCATCAACATCCCCATCAGCATCGCATTCATCATCATCATCACCAACATTATCATCATCACCACCTTCATCATCATCAGCAGCAGCAGCATCATCACCATCATCATCAATTGCATTCACCATTATCATCACCTTATCATTATCATCACCTCTATCATCACCATCATCATCATTGTTGTCATCATTATCACCACCACAATCATCATCCTCACCATCCTCATCATCATCGTCATCACTATATACCACTAGCCTTATCATCTGTTGCACAAGATCACTAACAGAGCTATAACAACTGCTAATATCAACACCATCATCAACACCATCATCATATGTCATCACCACCATCAACAACACCATCATCATTATATGTCATCAACACCATCATCAACACCATCATTATATACAACTCACCTTACCATCTGTTGTACAAGATCACTTACAGAGCTATAACAGCTGCTGCTATCATCACCATCATCATCATCACCACCATCATCACCACCATCAACAATACCACCATCATCAACACCATCATCATCATATACAACTCACCTTATCATCTGTTGTACAAGATCACTAACAGAGCTATAACAACTGCTGCTATCATCACTATCATGAATCAACACCATCATCATCATCACCACCATCATCATCACCATCATCAACAATGTCATCACCATCATCATTATATGCAACTCACCTTATCATCTGTTGAACAAGGTCACTAACAGAGCTATAACAGCTGCTACTATCATCATCTTCGTCATTATTAGGTGTCTCTTCCTCGTCAAAGATCAAACTTGGTTCATAGTCCACCTCAATCCATGGCTCGGAGTAAAGCTTAGAGTCTACATCATACGTCTGATAAAATACTGTCTCAACGTCGTTAAAGTACCATTTTGGTTTGTCTCCTATCAGTGCAGGATCGCTAATTCCTGTAAAACAAACATGTGAGCTTTGTGCTGACATACTTATTTGTAGGGCAAAGCCTGGAACTGTGATTATATTTTATATTAATTTTTGTAATTTTTAAATATAATTTATGTGTAAAATTATGTATTTGGATTTTTATTGTTTTAGGACCCTTCTGTAAATCACCGCAAGGTTGGCATTCTCATTTATTATTTAAATCATAATTATTATTATTATCAAATAATAATTTTGTCTGGCTTAAAGATTGAGAAGTTAAGAATTGCTCTAAGGGCCGACTTATCATTTGATATTTTATGGCAGGGCTAAATCCTCCCAACATATTAAGCCAGTTCTTGATTCTTTAAAAAAATAATTATGTCCAAAAAAGTATCCAGCAAGCACTAAACAAACAATGTCATGCAACACTAAAAGAAAGCACACTGAGAATTATATTGGCACACACCAACCAGCCCCCTACCCCTCGTGCCACTCTTAAGCTTGTTAATCAGTCTTTATATTTTCTTTTGTGAATCTATATTGCCAAGGCAGCATGTCTTTGATTTGTGTTGTCTAATTGGTAATCATATATGCCATATTAATTATGATACGATGGATGGAAATATGGAAAATCAAATACACTCTTTCCGATAAAGTTTGTCACCCTTTTAAAGCACACAAGCTAGTGGCACAAAGGTTCATGGATCAGTTCAGAAACTAAATGTGCATTCGGAACACCTTTCTTGTTGTTTGATAAGTCAAAATGGACATTTCGCAATAACATATTGACAAGTGTAGCAATGTGGCCATGAAATCCCTAGGTTCTATTAAAGTATACATAGGTAACCCATAATACTCTGCGCTACTAGCTTGTAGGCTTTTCACTTCACGGTGACAATGTTTCTCGGAAAGGGTGTATGAAACATTATAAAAGTGACATTGTACAAAACACAAGACATAAGTCAGCCTTTCTTACCTTTTTGAATCTTCAGAAAAGCTGTGTTTGTTGGATTCACAACCCACTCCCCAAAGTATTCAACAGCCTGAAAAAGATAGCCAGTCTAAGATAATTGTGTTCAAGTAAACCAATGGAATTATAGTTATCTCTGAACCCAAAAACAGAAGGCATTGTGGGTATTATGAAAGAGAATACAGTTACTTTTGATTCTAAAAATCAACATTTGAGCAGATTTGAGTGTGGGTAAAAACTTGAGCCTGGCTTATTTTATTTTACAATATCATGTTCTTCTTTAATAGTCTCCTTCACAGTTCCCTGTGCCATCTTGAAAGGCAGCTTGGCCTTTGCATTGAAGCAAGATGAACATTTAGGTTGCAATCATAGAGATGCATGAATAATTATTGTCCTGCAAGGTGTTAAGGTTACAGTCCACGTTCCACGGAACTTTTGGACTTATACTTTTTTTAATGAAAGCGCTCGATTTTGAGGTTTTACGTGAAGCATTGGTTAAATATATTCTTTTTCTTAAAAAAACTTACATAGTCTTATTCTCTGTTATATAAGCTTTAAAATGATATATACTTTGTCTATCGTTATTGTTAAGTGACGTGCTAAACAATTTTTAACTGAGAACACCCCGCGAACGTGGACTGTAACCTTAAAAGGTCTCTTTAAATGCAAGCTCAACATTTGTCTCGCTTTGATGCAAAGGCCCGGCTACCTTTCAAGATGGCGCAGGGAACTGTTAGGGGAACTATTTCACTCACCTGAGTCTCAGACAGTGCCAGCACAAAATCTGATAACCTTGGTCTTGATTTGAGGAAAGGTCCTTTCTGCAGCGCCACCACCGGCCTTGGAAACAACCTCAATATCCTTGTATGATCCTGGACCCCGCCCAAGATGCCATCACTAAGGAAAAACCTCACCATGGCAACACGCACAGCAACATCAACAGCATCAACATCGTTGCCATAGACAACCATCTCTGGGGTGTCCTGGTTTCTGGGTACGGCAGGGATTCTATCGTGGTTGGCAGAGTTTGCAAGACTGGTTATGGACTGTGATGGCATGCTTAAAGCTTGTAGGGCCTGTAATGGTACAAATACCAAATAAAAATTATGATGATAATGATGATGATGGTGATGAAGATGGCGATGATGATGATGATAATACATGATAACAATAATATGATGATCATGATTGTGATGATGATGATAATATTATAATTATCAATAATGATGATGACGGTGATAATAATCATGATGATAATCATGATGGTGATAATGATAATAATATTATAATTATCAATAATGATGATGACGGTGATAATAATCATGATGATAATCATGATTGTGATAATGATGATAATATTATAATTATCAATAATGATGATGACGGTGATAATAATCATGATGGTGATAATGATGATAATATTATAATTATTAATAATGATGATGACGGTGATAATAATCATGATGATAATCATGATGGTGATAATGATGATTATATTATAATTATGCTGATAATTAAGGAATATATTAAAACAGTGCAAGTGTCTAATATATACTATGGGATCTGTAGAGCAAGAGAGAAGTTGTAAAGAAACACAAGGCATAGCACTTCTAGAGTGCTCTACAGCTCCAAGTGTTTATTCCACGGTATGAGGACACAAGTGGACTTTTTACATTATTTGCTTTTATAGAATTTGTTTGAACTTATATTTATCTACAAACAGAGAAATGGCCTAGTCTACTACGAACGCGATAAACTACAAACCCCCCAAAAGAACACAAAGAACACTAGACAGTCAGACTGTCTTCATCGCTACAAACAGCCTCACTGCATACGGGATTACTACAAGTTTTCTTTCTACCCAAGAACCATTGCCCATTGGAACAACTTACCACAAGAAATTATGTCATCTTCCTCTTTATTAAACTTTTAAAAAACTATCTCTAATTTAAAAGAACATAATTTTTACACCGTCCAATTAACACTGACCAATTATATTATTATACTATTTATCATATTATTATAAAATTTTAATTTCTTTAATCTTAATTCTAACGCAGTCTGTAATACTCTACTAAGAGTGAAGACTTATCTGGTAAAATAAATAAATAAATATTCCGAGTGTGAGTCCTCTGATATAAACATGGTAGCCAGCCAATCAGAGTGTGTGTTGTATCTCAATTCGCCGGTAACAAATCACTTGAGGCCTGGGTACGAAAACACGACCGCAAAGCATGCATGGACTGTTTGGCTGGACAAAAATCAAAGATGGCGTCTAGCGAAACCTCTGAATTAAATACAAAGAAAGAAACTGTTTTATTAGTCGAAAAAGATATTCCTGGTGCCTGCTTACCTCACGAAAACATTGAAGAATGCAGTGTAGTTGTTTTAAAACGATGGTTGAGTTGTAGGGGAGCGAAAGTCAGTGGAAAAAAGAGTGCTTTAGTAACCAGGTATGTGTTCGTAAACTATCACTAGCAACTTCGATTACTGTTACTAAATCAACTTCTTTGATATAAAGATAAATAAATATTTATGTGTTGAATAAGTTAAATAGTTTTTCAATCAATTTTACTTATTGGAATTGCTTTCTCTTTAGGGTAAAACACTACATAGACTATGGACTCGACAAAAAATATCTTAGAGATCCTGATGGCGGCGTCCATCTCATGAAGAAGAAAGCCAGTCTTGGTTTAGTCGATCAAGCCGAACCAAAACTCAATGAAAGTTTCCCAAAGGAAGGTTATACTTCAGATTTAAGTGCCCTGCCTAAAGTTTCGTTCGGGACAATCTGGAGGTACATGATAGACGCTGTTGACTCCAAAAAACAGCTGTCAACAGCCAAGCCATTAGTGAAAGGGTTCAACTTTTACAAGTCTGGCAATGTTCTTGGCATATATATGTTAAAGGCAAACGGGAAAACCTACATTAAAAGTCAAGTAATGCCATCCATGAAAAAGAACATGGTATATCAATGCAACATTGTGCTTTCAAGCATTGGGGGTGTAGTAAAAGCCTACTGTGGTTGTCCAGCAGGTGTAGATGGACGGTGCAACCATGTATCAGCCACATTATTTGCACTGGATAGTTATTGTAAAGAGAGACAGAATAATGTGGAATCATGCACATCAAAGCCATGTAAATGGAATATCCCAAGAAAAAGAAAAGGCCCTGTGACACCGATTGTAGAGATGTCTTTTGAAAAGCACGACTACAATAAGCAAAACAAAGTCAAGAGACGGTCCAATATAAAACCTACTCAAGATGTAAGAGCGGTCCACCAGAGAGAATGGGCTCCAGAAAAGGTCAATAATATGCTTGTCAAAATCAAGGCATACCAGTCAAAAACTGGAAATGTAGTTGGCTGGAGCCATATTATATCACAAGAGGTTAAATAACCTAAAGATGCACCAATACAAAAAAGAGACTGCATTGTATCTCCTTTGAAAGTGTTACCACCATCTTTGCAGGACATTCAACATCAATGTGATGAAATAAAGAACAAACTTAACCTTGGCGAAGAAGAGATAAAGAATATAGAACAACAAACAAGAGGCCAATCCAAAGATGAACTATGGAATTTTCATAGACGCTGTAGAATTACTGCTTCAAAATGCCATCGCATTGCCTCTATGAAGCCAACAACCTCGCCTACAAAAGCACTAAGTGAATTATTACATTACAACAAGCCATTTCAGACCAAACAAATGAAAGAAGGACTACTTAAAGAAAGCGAAATCGAAAAACTATATGTAAAATCAATGAGGCAAACTGGACATTTGAGTCTCACTGTTGCACCAAATGGACTTTGTATAAGTAAATCACATGGTTTTTTGGCCGCCACACCTGATGGCTTTGTTTTTGATCCACATGTAGAACCACCACTCGGTCTGCTTGAAATGAAGTATGTTCAAGTTAATGATGATGAAAACTTTGTTGAAGCGCTCATACGTAAAAGAATTTGCATTCTAAGTAGTGAAAACAACTCTCTAAAGATGAACACAAACCACAAATATTATTACCAAATCAATCACCAGATGTTTGTCACACAGCGCCAGTGGACAGATTTTGTAGTCAAAGGATCTTCTGGTGATGGTTTATTTATTGAAAGAGTAAGCTTTGCTTGTAAATTTTGGGAAAATGTACTGCCAAAACTCTGTAGTTTTTTTGATAGATACACTTTACCAGAATTGTCTTACCCTAGGGTTAAGTATGGGCTAACAAGATTTAATTTAAGAAATGAATAACTGTATAGAAAAAAGTATACCTTCATTAACCTGTGAAACAAAGTGTAATAGTCAAATAACAACAAAAGAACATAATAGAATTTAGGTGTATTAAAGAATAATACACTAAAGTTTCACGAGTTAATGAAACCCACTCTATTATATTCATTTGAATGGTTATTCTTAATTATTTAATATTATTAATATATATCCTTCATATTTGTGTACATTAATCACAACAACAATAAATCTACTCAATCTTTACAAAATTTGTGAGCTTTTAATTAAATAATACACACTATAAATATATGTTTGTAGTATAGTAAGGGTATGTTAAAGTTATTGAGGCAGTTTTGTAATAAAATGTTTTCTCTGGAAGCTTCAGTTTTGAATTCATTCATTGCATGAAAAATTAAAATGGATTTAAATTTGCTTGTGAAAGAAAAATTATATATAGTTTCTAGAAAATAAAAAACAGAAGAATAAGTGAGAGTATAGTACCATTTCATTAAGTGAATGAAGCTTTATTACCAAAAATTAAACAATTATAATATAACAAGTATAAATAATTGATTAATACAAAATATACACAATAAAATTACATTTATTAACAAAATTGATTGCAATTCAATAATAATTCATTAAGTTACTCAGACTAGAGTCTACACTAATCAAGCTGAGTAACTATACTATTACAATTTATACAAAGTGAAGAAAAAGCTTAATAAATACAAAATCACACATGTATCAATGTATGTATATCAAGGTATATTGTATTATATTTACAGTATATATGGTACAATGATTATTCTTGCACAATCAAATTGAAAGTACTCCAACCTAATTTATTAAAGGTGGATGGAAATTTGATAAACCAGCTATTACAATTAACATGTCAGAAGCTATTGGAGCTAACGAGATTGGTATTTTGTGATCAAAAATATGCCAATTTTTAAGTCTTTCCATTAATCGTTCTACATGCACTCGCAAACTTGCAATAGTTTTATTATGCTCTGTTTCCTTTGTTGAAAATTGACTTTTTGCTTTGAGAAAACAGGGAGTTACTAATAGTGCACCAACAGATGCTAATTCGTCTTGACAGTTGAATCCTTTGTCTGCCATCACCTCATCTCCTCTTTTCAGTTTATCCAGAAATCCACTTTGCACTGTTATTTCCTTGTCTGATGTACTACCAGGGAAAAGTTCACTTACAAAGGATACTACACCACTTGGTGTGATACCTAATAAAGCCTTCATAGTGTTTGTACTCTTGTATGAAGAATAACAAGCTGATTGAGCATCAAGTGACGATGGCTTTTCCATTTGAAACTCTGTACAATCGACAATCACAACAGTGTTTGGGCATACCTGTTTGAAAACTTTTGGCATATGTAGTTTCAACACTTCTGATGGTGGGGTTTGTATCAGTGGTTCAAACTCTGCCCTCAAAAATCTTATCCAAGAGCGTGTGATACGTGACACAGTCATGATAGAAACATTAAATCGATGTGCCAGATCTCTCTCAAATAGGCCCACTCTCAGTCTCATCATTACCATAGTAAATTCTTGGAAAGTGTTTAGAGCTCGAGGTCTACCAGGTTGATTTATAGTCTCCAGGTCACTGTATACTCGTTCGTGATTGTAGCTTATATTCTTTGCTGAGTCTTTCACTAGATTGTAGCACAAAAGAAACAGTTCATAATCTGGAAATCCCGTGTAGAATGTAATGTCTTCAGGTTTGTCTTTGTATTTCTCAATGTTAAAAACAGCAGATTTATTTAATAAATCTTTAAGTTGTTTGATTTCCTTCGCTGATTCCTCAGATTTTTCTTTTAATTCTTTGTTTTCTTGTCGTAGAAATTGCAGTTCTTGAATCATCTCTTTCATTGTTGTAAAGTTTATATCAGTTTGTGTGTCTGTGGTTTGAATGCCAGATGTTGTTGTTGAATCTTCGATGCTAGTTTCATTGAGGTGTTCTTCGTGTTGGTCATCAAGCTCTACAGCTTCAGAGTTGGATTCACCTTTGTTCTTCTTCGTCTTTGGCTCATCCTGATGTCTTACTATTTCTCTTCTTTGATTGGGGTTTTTTGTCCATGGAAATACACTGGGAAGATGATGTCTACTAAGTTTTTCACCTCCTTCGAAGTGCACAGAACAAACTCGAGTTTGACTTGAGTCGAGTTTTAGAGTCGAGTTTCTAAGGATTACTTTGTATGTTTTCCTAAGCTTTTCGCATTTTGGAATCCTATAGTAGTGGAGATTCGGATTATTCCTAAAGTTATTCGTGCAACCCGGCACACAACAGTTAAAATGATGAGGCATATTACTTAATGTTAACGATTGATACTAGACGCCATCTTTGATTTTTGTCCAGCCAAACAGTCCATGCATGCTTTGCGGTCGTGTTTTCGTACCCAGGCCTCAAGTGATTTGTTACCGGCGAATATCTATAATGATCATGATAGTGATGATGATGATGATAATAGTAATGCTTTAGTGTTTTTAGAGCGCTTGTTAATTAACTTACAGTCTTCAGTTGTTTGATCAATAGTGGTCCACAATCATCTGGAAGGTCTGGCAGCTCATCAGCAGAGAGCGGCACAGTCAACTGAAACAAGAAACAACCAAGTCAAGACAGTTACACTGGCAACTTACATGAAAACTGCAATTATAATAATTATTATGATAACAATCAACATGATGACAATAATTGTAGGAATGATGATGATGAATGATAAAAGTGATGATTATGATGATAAAGGTATGATAGGAATCTTGCTGATAAAATTATGATAAACAGGTTCCCATTTGAATCTGTACTTTCCCATTTAAATCTGTACTTATGCAAATTTTGTTGATGTGTGCTAAACACACAGATCAACCAATCAGAGAAGTTCACTTCAGAAATAATATACTCTGATTGGTTGATCTGTGTGTTTAGCACACATCAACACAATTTGCATAAGACAGTACAGATTTAAATGGGAACCTGTTCATAATAATGTTTAATGATATGATACTTATGATAATAATGATAGTGATAACAATGATGATAATATTCCATATACCTTATTTGAGTCCAAGTCCACAAGCCAGACATCAGGAGGAAGAGCGAACCCATTACACTTGTAACGAAAAAAGCTGGCAGGAACACCAATAACATACGGTGTAGGAGCCATGAGTAATTGTTCAGCATTGTTCATGCATGTCGGCAGTAAAGGTATAATAGGGAACATGTATTCTAATGGATATAGTAATGACGTCAGGGCCATAACGCTCATCGTGAGAGCATTATAGTCTCTTGATTGGATGACAACCTGGAATTAAGTTTAAAATAAATCATTGTTTTCACTTTAATTTATATTGTTTAATGCAGATCTGATTTCTCTGGGCAAGAACATTTAAGAACCGTATTTACTCGAATAAGCACCACCCATTGAAAATTATAAGCGCCATACTTTAATGCTATGTTACTCTAGAACAGCATTAGAAATAAATTGTTATCAAAAGTTATATTCTTCAGTTCAAAGTAATTATATTTTACAGCTCGCCCAATATTCGTAGTTCTGATCAAGAAGGGGACAGTGAGATCGAAAACAATTTAATAAGTGTGGTGCTTATTTGAGTAAATATGCTAATCAAAACATTTTCAATAATATATCAAGCTAACTGTCAAGTCTAGCCTCTGGCTATTATAGTTAGCTACTACTATTGAATCTGTTTCAATTAACTATTGTTAAATATAATTGTAAAAATATGTAGTGAATAAAGATGAATTGAATTGAATTGAGAAATAAATTATAATGCAACAGTAAGCTTGAATATTTATAGATGAAAAAGGATTTACATACTAGTAAGTAATTATAGAAAACACGCTAATTGATTTGAGATCTTCAGATTATGTTTTGATTATCATGACCTACAGTGTCTTTGCACCATCAGACATACGGAAAGATAATAGCTTTTATTTCTTGAAATAATTACCTGACTTGTTTGACTGTAGTTATACTGTCTCAAACAATTATTCTCTTCAGACTCGATAACATTGGTTAATAATATTTAATTGCCTCAACTTTGTCTAGGTTATAGTTTAACCGCTAGTTATCATAGACTTTTACTCCAGCTGTCTGGCATGTCTGCCATGCAAAACACACTAGTTTAACTGCTAGTTATCATACATTTTCACTCAGATCGTTTCCTTAGAAACAGGAACAAGACAGACTAATCACTAATTTTGCTTCAATAGGTAAGTGTAGTGTTTACAAGTGTTGGTATTGTGATGCTAATTTGCCAACCATTTTCACAATATATTTATTAATTTTCTTTGTTCTAATAACAATGGTTGGTTGGTAAAACCATAACAAAATACGTCACTGTAGGTCCACCTATAGGTGAGCGTAGTGTTTACAAGTGTTGGTATTGTGATGCTAATTTGCCAACCATTTTCACAATATATTTATTAATTTTCTTTGTTCTAATAATAATGATTGGCTGGCAAAACCATAACAAAATACATCACTGTAAGTCCAGCTATTATTTCCCTACAAAAACACTGATAAATGCGATATATCGTAATAAAAGTAACAATTTGTTATTGCAAGAAAAAAAGAAGAAAATATAGTTACTTAAAAAATTATTAGACTGACATTCTAATCATAAATGTTTAGATTTTTGGTACAACCATACAACCACGCAATCCACTATCAATTAAATTATTAGTACAGATTAATCATACGTTTTAAGGATTTACCAGAAGACGACAAACTTTGATTGGTACTAGTAACCCAATATCGATAACAAATCATGCAGGGAAATATAATTACAACAATTAAAATAGCAGCAGAATTCGACCTATATTTAGGTTGCAGAATAGCCGAATCGAAGGATACAGAAAATGTTAAATTTACTGTTCCAGTTCCGGAGATTAATGTACAAATGGAACTGTTGATTCGATTAGGTGAATAGAAATGAATCAAATTTCCATATTCGCTCGATCGCTTGTTCTCGAACAACTGATCAAACGCTATGTATATTTCATATTCATATGGTATTTAAATGGTTCTACTCGAACGAATGCGATCTTATAGACTTGGAAGTTTATAATGCTATAATATGAGCTTTAACGAAAATATTTTAAGCTAGACAGTTGAGTGAAATAATATTTAGATCGCTTGTTCTCGAACGACTGATCAAACATGCATTTCCTGTGACATGTTTTTGCTCACGATATTTTTAGGCATTCAAAAACATCAAAATATTAGGTCAGCAATTTTATAATAGAAGCAAAATTCTAAAGCTGCTGATCCAGTAAAATTATAACCCGATGGTTTATTCCAGAACAACTGATCAAACAGTATAAATGTATATTTTATACAGAAACTTTACATGTAAACATTAATTTTACGGTACATACCTTATGCTCCATCAGAATACAAGTCAGAACTTTCAAACACGTCTCGACTCCGAGTAATTCAAGCGGAATGTGAACAGGGAAATCTATCAAAGGAAAACGACTATGCTCTGGCGTTGAAAATATTAAACTGGGATAAGTCTCAGGACATAGTAATTCCATGTTGACTTTCGTCCGTCCTTGCACTGGTGCGGGAGCGAGTAGGAGTCGTTGTATCCAAATCTCTATCTCAGACATTTCCTCCTTTAAATGGCTCAGTTTCGGATCCTCAGTGCATGTAAAAACTGACCAACTTTCTAGGCCAGGGACTACATTCTCGTTTTTATCGTTTATGCCATCCCCAACGCGAGAATCCAACATTTTACGAAGCACAAATAGACACTCCCTGAACGTCGAAAAGAATGGATGATGTGAGATTAGGCAGATTGATGTCAATGTCATACAAATATCTTTCTTGCTTTTAGATCTTGAGCGTCTTCGACTAGTAACATTATTTCCATCCCTATGCTTTATCTCTGTGGATTCCTTGAATAAAAACTGCGAGCAAGGACGGTAGATGTTCATGCAAACTCCGTACCGAACTCTATTCGTATCCTTGTCGGTCAGAGTGAAAATAAACGAGTTCGCTTCTCGAAGTGAAAACTTTTTTGACACTGTACTGCAACCTTCGGGTTGACAGAAGAATATTACGTCCGGAGGAAGGCAAAAATCGTCGTGGTCTTTCTGTGGAAAGCGTCGTAGTAGTTGCGGAGTTTCTGTAGAGTCCAGAGTCGGTTTACGAACGCCAACGACAATAACATAGTCTAGGAGTCTTTTGTGTGGGAAATGATACTTTTCGTCTCCCATTTTATATCCAAAGTCTTGCTGGATATTCAATTGAAGTTTCTATTTGTTAAATTCAAGGTGAATTCATAGTTTTATGTGAGAAATTGCTGAGTTTGTTCAAGCATCGTCCTCATCGCGTCCGCCATCTTGAATCTGTATATTTATATTGAGCATAGCTCGAACTTGTAAACGCGAATTTCACGATATAGATATCACGCGGAATATCGGAGTATGACGTCATCTCTCAGCTTGGTCTCTCGTATGCAATTTTTTAAATTTCAAGTTATCAAATAAGAATGTAAAACATCTCAATTTATTCATAAAACTACTGCAAAATTTATTTTTATTGAACAGTAACTTTTTCTTAGAAAAAGATGTTTTTTTAGTACATGCAACCGCGTAAATTATGATAATTTGGCCGGGGTATTTACAGTGCGAATCACAAAACCGTGGGCACCTAGAAATGTTTTAGAAATCGTTTTTTGTTCGTTGAACAACTCAGAAACAACGATATCACCGCAAGAAGTTTGACTGATGTGTAGTATGATTAACTTTTTGTAGTTAGAGTTGTTTTTGAGTTGTTCAACGAACAATAAATGATTCTAAAATATGTCTGGGTGCCCACGGTTTTGTGATTCGCACTGTAACGAAAATTATAACTTGCAGGTATCGATTGCTTTTTATTTGATAGGGTTTTTGTAAGCGAGTTGTCTATGCTAGCTGGGATAAGGGAATTGAGGGGGGGGGGGGGGTAGGGGGCATTATTGCGAGATTCCCCCACATATATCGTGATAAAAAAGTTATTTAGTTGATTATAATTACAGTGAGGACACTCGAACCGTGAACATTATTTCGTTCCTTTTATTTTAACCCACATCCCTTGAGCGGAATAAATTACAAATAACATTTACTTATGAACACTTGTATTTGAACTCACTATAGTGAAGCAGTAGAAGGTTCAGAAAATATTAACATGAAAAAAGTCAAGTGTTCACGGTTCGAGTATCCTCACTTTAAATGGAGACTAGCAAGTAAACTAGTATAGACTGCGTCGGTATTTGATATAAACGATAGGTAATAGAAGAAAATTTGTAACACCGTAAAAAAATAAAATAGAAACTAGCGGGTAAACTAGTATAGGCTGCGTCGGTGTTTAATATAAACGATAGGTAATAGAAGGAAATTTGTAACACCGTAAAAAAATAAAATAGAAACTAGCGAGTAAACTAGTATAGGCTGCGTCGGTGTTTGATATAAACGATAGGTAATAGAATGAAAGTTGTAACACCGTAAACTTTACTGACGTGTCGAGCTTTAGCCCTTCGTCAAGGGAGAGGGCCCTGGGAACGAGGTTAGCCCTTCGTCGGAGCAAAAGTATTATCTTACTAATATTATATCACTTTTTTCAGTATCACTCACATGGTCATTATCATTACGATTATTATGATCATCATTACTATTATCATTATAAATGAATGAAATTTCCACTGATTTGTCAAGAAAACTTCGAACGATAAATCATCATTATTGTCATCAGCATCATTATGATCACCACCGACCATCATTATCATCGTCAATAATGAACCTCTTTGCGGGAAACTATACACACCTATTTCAAAAAAGTTTGTCATCGACAAAAGCGATATAGGCGATAGACGATAGGTCATTCCAAGACCCAAGTGCACTATGGGTATCATCCTAAGTCGTGAAATTTTCAATCATGCCAGCTCCACTAAACAACGATCTCCGCTGGAGAGTTATATGGCTTGTCGAAGAACCGAAAATGGGCCCAGAAGACACAGCTTTTCTGCTTTTCTGTGGATACTTTAGATCATACCCATAGTGCACTTGGGTCTTGGAATGACCTATCGCCTTTGGCGATGACAACCTTTTTTGAAATAGGTGTATATAAAATCATAGTGCGATAGCTTTTGGCATTATCATTATCATCAATTAACATTAATCAGTCATCAGCATTATGTTATTTATTTATTTAATTCATTATTTATACAGCTTTTACCATGCTATTCAAAGGCGAAAAATCAACTAACAGGAAAAGACATGTTACAACAGACCCTTATTAGCGCTCGCGGGAGACGTTTCGAGCGCTAACAAGGGTCTGCAGTTTACGCAGGCTAAACAGAGCATGGCTCAAAATAAAGTGTGCATGGCCTTTATCATGATGATTATCACCACCACCATTATATATTAGCACCATATATTGTCGATCCGGCCAAATTAATTATTGAACTAAATCAAAATTCGGAAATATCGTGTACTTTTATAGTACTATACATTGTTCCTAATTATTTCTTAGTTCTTCTTCTTTTATTGCACTCCATTGTTCTCATAAATGGCTCTACGTAAACATTCTTCCATTTTCTCCGCCATTTGTAAACCAAGCTCCTTGTTGCGACAGTCTAAGTCGTCAAGACATCCCAGTTCAACTTGTCCATCTTTCTCCAGTATTCCGAGTAAACTTTCTGATTGTGGATTCATATTGACAGATTTGTTCGTATCAATTTTGTCACAGATGTAATCTCTTTGCACTAATTTTCTTCTTTTCTTATCTGACTCAATGCCACTAGTACTGTCAACTTCTCCACCATCCTGCAGTATTCCGCTTAATCCTTCTGAATGCGCTTCCAAATTGACAGTTTTGTTCGTATCATTTTCGTCAAAAATATCTGTTTGAGCTACATATACCCTTCTTCTTTTCTTGTCAATGTCATTGTGAACCTCTCCACCGGCACCGTTCTGCAGTATTCCGATTAAGCCTTCTGATTGCGCTTGGAAATTGACAGCTTTGCAGTTGGTATTCTTTTTGTCACAGATATCTGTTTGAACTACCTTTCTTCTTTTCTTGTCATTGCCACAGTCAACGTCTACATCATTCTGCAGCATTCCGATTAATCCTTCTGATTGCACATGCATATTGACAGCTTTGTTCGTATTGTCAATGCCACTGTCAATTGCAACCTCTCCATCATTGTGAAGCATTCCGATTAATCCTTCTGATTGCACATGCAATTTGACAGCTTTGTTCGTAGTGTCAATGCCACTTTCAACTTCTCCATCATTCTGCCATATTCCGATTAATCTTTCTGATTGTGCATTTAATTTGACATCGTTTTCGTCGTTACTGATCTTGTCTCTTTCCTCAAGCACTGTTATTTTCTTGTCTTGGGTGCCTTTCATAATCTCCCCGTGTCTAGTGATAACGGCCTCGAGTTCAAGCATTGGATAATTGTCGTCTACGTTTACGTGAAGTGTCCCGTGTTTTGTACATTTATCTAAAACTTTGCTGTGATTATCAGTTGCGAGTCTACTTTCGTTCTGTAGTTTTCTAATTGTAATTCTTTGTAACAGTTTTAAGCCCTCAATCAATTCAAGGTCTACGATGTCGTAGTCTTCATCTTCTAGTTCATTATGATTATCATTATTTTCATTGTTATCGTTATCGTTTTCATTAATGTTATCCTTATCATTGTCGCAATTATCATTTTCATAAGTGTTATCATTATGGCTACCGTTTTCGTTATTATTATCGCTATCATTATCATTTTCGTTATCATTATCATTATCGTTATCGTTATCATTATCGTTATCATTATCGTTGTCATTATCGTTGTCATTATCGTTATCGTTATCATTATCGTTATCGTTATCATTATCGTTATCGTTATCATTATCGTTATCATTATCGTTATCATTATCGTTATCATTATCGTTATCATTATCGTTATCATTATCATTATCGTTATCATCATCGTTATCATCATCGTTATCATTATCGTTATCATTATCGTTATCATTATCGTTATCATTATCGTTATCATTATCGTTATCATTATCGTTGTCATTATCGTTATCATTATCGTTATCGTTATCATCATCGTTATCATCATCGTTATCATTATCGTTATCATTATCGTTATCATTATCGTTATCATTATCGTTATCATTATGGCTATCGTTAACGTTTTTATCATGATTATCGTTATCATTACCGTTACTATTATTGTAATCATTATCGTTATTATTATTGTAATCATTATCGTTATTATTATTGTTATCATTATCGTTATTATTATTGTAATCATTATCGTTACTATTATTGTTATCATTATCTTTAACGTTATCATTACCATTATCATTATTGTTATCATTATGGCTATCGTTATTGTTATCATTATCGTTATCATTATTATTATTAGTACTATTATTGTTGATATTATCATTATCATTATCATTATCGTTATCATTATCGTTATCATTATGGCTATCATTATCGTTATCATTATCGTTATCATTATGGCTATCGTTAATATTGTTATCATTATCGTTGTCATTATTATTAGTACTATTATTGTTGATATTATCATTGTCGTTATCATTTATGTCACTGTCACTGTCACTGTCACTGTCACTGTCACTGTCACTGTCACTGTCACTGTCACTGCCACTGTCAGTGTTACTGTCACTGTCACTGTCACTGTCACTGTCACTGTCACTGTCACTGTCACTGTCACTGTCACTGTCACTGTCACTGTCACTGTCACTGTCACTGTCACTGTCACTGTCACTGTCACTGTCACTGTCACTGTCACTGTCACTGTCACTGTCACTGTCACTGTCACTGTCATTGTTATTGTCACTGCCACTGTCACTGTCAGTGTTACTGTCACTGTCATTGTTATTGTCACTATTACTGTCACATTTACTGTCATTGTCACTGCCACAGTCACTGCCACTATTACTTTCCCTTTTACTGGCGTCGTTGTCACTGTTTGTGTCACTCTCACTGACACTATCCATATCGTCGTCCTCGTCGTCGGGGTTGTAATCAATATCTTTATCATTATCATTATCATTATCATTATCATTATCGTTATCATTATCATTATCATTATCCTTATCGTTATCATTATCGTTATCATTATCGTTATCCTTATCGTTATCATTATCGTTATCATTATCGTTGTCATTATCATTATCATTATCATTATCATTATCGTTATCATTATCGCTATCATTATCATTGTCGTTATCATTATCGTTATTGTTATCGTTATCATTATCGTTAGTGCTATCGTTATCGTTATCATTATCGTTATCATTATCGTTATTGTTATCGTTATCATTATCGTTAGTGCTATCGTTATCGTTATCTATAGTGTTATCGTTATCATTGTCGCTATCATTATCTTGATCGTTATTATTATCGTTAGTGCTATCGTTATCGTTATCTATAGTGTTATCGTTATCATTGTCGCTATCATTATCTTGATCGTTATTATTATCGTTATCATCATCTTCGTTTTCATCAACATCTTGTAGAAGCATTATCCTTTCAGTCATCTTCTTTTTCAATCTGTCCGCAAGTTCGACATAAGTTTTCAACAGCGATTCCTCGAACTTGTCTTCCAAATTCTTTTTACTCTGTAAACTTTCATGTTTGAAGTCTTGATCGCCTTTTAAGATTTCCTCAATTCTATTTATACCATCCACAGATCTCTCATCCTGCTTGAGGTTGTCTTTACTTGGTAACGTAGCCATCGACTAATACACTTTATGAACTGATAATGTGAAGAAGACACCGGCTGTTTATAAATTGAACAAAGCTTTGAAAAGACCTTTGAAAAGCTTTGTCTTCTTTAACAACACAATGACGAAATATGACAGATCAAGGTATTTCTTTATAAATTTCAATCATTTTTATTTGCAAATAGTACGTAATTCAGCCTGTGGCTGCAAATTCTGAACTACCTATCAACTATTTCTTTGTCTTTAGTATTGAAAACTATCCATGTTGCATTTAAAAATGATTCACTAGCCAGTATTTGTAACAACATGCACAATAACGAAATATGACAGATCAAGGTATTTCTTTATAAATTTCAATCTTTTTATTTGTAAATAGTACGTAATTAATTCAGCCTGTGGCTGCAAAGTCTAAACTATCTATCAACGTACTATTTTATTCAAAACTATATCAATGTTGCATTTAAAAATGATTCACTAGCCAGCATTTGTGCCTGATATAGTATGAAAACTTTAAAAAGACTTTTGAAATTCACAATTATAGCTTTGTCTTCAAAAAACACAATGACGAAATATGACAGATCAATGTATTTATTTGTCTTTTATTCAAAAGTATATCAATATGTTGCATTTAAAAATGATTCACTAAACAGCATTTGTGCTTGATATAGTATGAAAACTTTGAAAATACTTTTGAAATTCACAATAGCTTTGTTACTTCTTCTTTAACAACACAATGACGAAATATGACAGATCAAGGTATTTCTTTGTCTTTTATTCAAAACTATATCAATGTTGCATTTAAAAATGATTCACTAGCCAGCGTTTGTGCTTGATATAGTATGAAAACTTTGAAAATACTTTTAAAATTCACAATAGCTTTATGACTTCCTGTTTGACGAAACAATATTTGAGACTCGACTGAGTTCAATGTGTCACCTGTACCCCCCAAACACCCTATATGACAGTTTGAAATAAGGACACCCAATTTAATTATATTTATAGATCCACAATTTGCTTGAGTAGGCCCACTGGAATATAGAATGTCCGACAAACATCCGTAGATTTCAGAAAGATTTACTTCATTTACTGTGTTTTCCTAACGTACTCTTAGAATACATAAATTCCAAGACAGACTTATAAAGTACCCTAAAAGGTACGCATAAATTAACTCAAATACTGATTTCAGACCCTAAAAGGTACGACCACATTTAACATTGTTTAAATTTAAAATTGATGTATATCTGTAAAATCTTAAGGACGTTCGCGGGCAAATGAATTAACCATAGATTTATCTTCAAACTTCGCATGTTGAAGTACGATCATCATACAAGTTTAATGAGCAAATAAAAAAGGGGGTCACCGTACTCGTTTAGGAGTAAGATAATCTCAACGTGCAGCCTTTTTCTTGAAAAATCGCTTGCGCGCAATACGAACAATTGGAGCAAAAAAGTCATTTGCTGATAGAAAAAACGAATGGATTGCCATGCAAACATTTCTTGAGACAAACGTCTAACAACCTACAGATAACTGTTATGTATAAATATTTGTGAATAAATACAACCAACCCTTTGTTTTTGGCTCAAATTCGCCGCCATCGTGCAACATTCGGTGACGCTTTCGACCGAAGAAGATTGAAGTTTTCATGCAAATACGCGTATTATTCAATATTTAACCATAACTTTTTCATTAAACTTTGAACACATACAACTTTTGTAATTCTTCATAAATTTTTAAAATAAAAAATGAGGGTCACCGTATTCGTTTTCAAGATATGATCAGATATTATGCTGCAAACTCCGAAAAATCATATCCATTTTGTACGGGAGTCCCCTCCCCGGGCACGAATAATTAATCGAGGTGCTTACAATCAATATTCTATTGTTCTTGTCAAGAATGTTGTGGTTATTGTTGAGATATTGACATACATCTAAACACGAATAATCGAGGTGCTTAAGGCCCGGGCAAACGGCTTCAACATTTTCTTCAACATTCTTTTGATTTTGTTGAATTGCAATGCTGAAACCGTTTGCCAGCCCTTTCAACATTGTTGAAACGTGTTAAATCGATGCATCGACATATGTTGAGTTGATGTTGAAAGAGTTTGCAATTCAACAAAATCGAACGGATGTTAAAGCAAATGTTGAAGCCGTTTGCCCTGGCCTTTACAATCTTATTCTGGTCAAGCGGAACATTGTGGTTATTGTTGAGATATTGTGGACATACATCTAATCACAAATAATTGATGTGCTTACAATCATTATTCTTGTCTAGAACATGCAGGTTATTATTACAGACTGTCTATTCAGTGTGGTTTCTAGTCAATGATGATATCACTCAATAACACATTGGTTATAATATATTATCCCACAATTCCTTTCAATCTTGAAACGATCATTCACTTTGGACAACTTCTTTGAAACGGTGTACACCCGGAAAACTTTATCTAAAGAATTACGTCATGGTAGAAGTATGTAGTCTATCACGTGACGCAGCCAGCACCCATATTCAGAAGTTTAGCGAAGTAGGACTCGGCAGCTGGCAACTTGGCCAAAACGTTGACTAAAATCAAATTTTATCAAAATAATGACCACGAAAGGCTATTTCGTAATTCAAGCTGACTCGAGTTAAGGTATGTTTGATATTTAGATCGAAATAAGTAAACTGTGAGTTTATTTCAAGTAATAACATGTAATATTCATTACAAGAACTATATTTTCCCAATATCGCAGGATCCCAACTACTTACTGTTATCCTGCCAGTTCCTGATCTGTAAAAATCATCCAGATTTGCTTTAGATGCCTTTTGAAGAAAACTACCTTATTATAGGAAATTAACGCTCGGGCATATTAACATAATTTAATTTCACGCGACTTTAATTAACGCGATTCAGAAGGGAAAATGATCTCAAATGAAGAAAATTGACGCCAAAGGGGCTGAAAATGTTTGAAAGGAAAAAAACCCCAAAGCGATCGAGCCAAATAACAAATCAAAACAAAACTTTCTTAACAGCTGCAAATTTCTTTGACGTGGCATAATAATACGGTATGTTATTTAAAATGTTATAATTGAACGACACAGCAAACAATAAGTATGTATCAATTGGATATTGCACAGGAACCATAAGTTGTAGAGAATGGCTAACTTGGTTAGAAATTTATCATAACAATTTAATCGATTTGTTATAGAAATGTAAATCCTCTACGAAGTTCTACGAAGTTTCAAGATGAAGAAAAAGCGCCCTTTTTTAGAACAGCCAAGTGCGGATAAACGTTTATATTCTGTGTTTAGTGCTGGTGTTACTCCTTTAATGAACGCTATAATCAAAGATAACAATGAACGTTCACTGGAACTTATTGCAAGTGGTGTAGATATCAATGCTAGAGCCGGAGGACACACAGCATTAACAGTAGCCGTGGTGAGAAACAATGTAGATATTATAAGAGCACTAGTACAAGCAGGTGCTGATGTATCTGGTAGCTACGGAAACACTGCTTTATGTCAGGCCGCTTTAAACAACAGTGAGGAAGTAGTATTATTGTTGATGAATTCGGGGATTGATGTGAACAGTGTAGATAACCATGGTCAAACGGCTTTGGTTGCTGCTGTTAAGAAGCGTTGGACATTTGGCGGCGAAACCATGCCGATAGATGATCAACTGATCACTAGTACTAGTAGAAGACAGAACATGCACATCATTTGTGCATTGGCTCAAGCTTGTAATGTTAACATAAAAGATGTTAAAGGAAAAACGGCTTTGTTCTATGCAATAAAACAAAACGAGGAACCGTTGGCACGCATACTTGTTGATGCTGGTGCGGATGTTAACATAAAATATAAAGGAAAAACGGCTTTGTTTTATGCAATAGAACAAAAGGAGGAGCCGTTGGTACGCATGCTTGTTGATGCTAAGGCAGATGTTGACATAAAATGTCTTAAAGGAAAAACGGCTTTATTCTATGCAATAGAACAAAACGAGGAACCGTTGGTACGCATACTTGTTGATGCTGGTGTGGATGTTAACATAAAAGAATATGTTAAAGGAAAAACGGCTTTGTTCTATGCAATAGAACAAAACGAGGAACCGTTGGTACACATAATTGTTGATGCTGGTGCCGATGTTAACATAAAAGATTTTGAAGAGAAAACGGCTTTGTTCTATGCAATAGAACTAAACGACGAACCGCTGGTACGCATACTTGTTGAAAATGGTGCCGATATTAATATAAAGAATAATGACGGACAAACATCGATGTTTTATGCGGTCAAATCTGGTATACATAGTACCTCTATGGTACGCTACTTAATTGATGCTGGTGCTGATGTGAGTACGCGTACAAGAGACATTAACCAAGAAACCGTCCTGTTCAATGCTGTAAGGTATAACAATACGGAGGTGATTGAATTGTTAGTTGATGACAATAACGCCGAGGTTAATGTAAGGAATGTTTTCGGCAGAACACCATTGTTTTATGCAGTTACTTCAGAATTGCCATTACAAACTGCTCGTCTACTTCTTGCTAAAGGGGCGAAATTGAATGATACAGATAGCTGTGATTTTAGCGTGCTGTCATTATATATTGAACATCAACGTAATCACCATGTAAGTAGAAACGAATTTGAAATACTTGAGTTATTCACAGAAAATGGAATACAGAAGAACGAAGTATTTACTTCTACAATCAATCTATTGTACAGTATATTTCCAAGTTTTGTCGCCGTCTTTCTTTCACGAATAATTATGACACATTTTGTACCAGTAGCGTTAATAATCGCAAGAAAATATGCTCACAACAAGAAGCAAAAGAGAATGCTGGAAAGCTTAAACAGTTTTCTTACAGGTGAACCGTTTCTAGTAGCTGATGAGCTTCCAAGGGTTCTTGATATCTTGAAACAGCTAGGTGCAAAGCCCAACAGTGTTGATTCAGACGGAAACACTGCACTTCATTATACCTTAAAATTTCCTTTCTTTGGCGTTTCAGAAGAGTTAACAAAGAAAATCTTGTCACAGCTAGAACATCACGGAGCGCGATTTGACATCAGAAACCACCAGAAGCAAACACCATTGCTGTTTTGCCTTTCCCCTCCGATATTTGGCGGCATTGAAAACTTCACTCTAGACGGTAAAGCACTCAAGACGGTAAAGGACATTTGTAAACATTTGCTGAAATGTGATCTATATATCTTGAGTGAAACGGCAAGAAATGGAGAGTCTTTGTTTCATGTATTGATAAACCTCTTCGATCGAGTGCTTGTTATAGGTAATAAACAAACTCGGGAGATAGCTGTACAAGAAATGGTTGAGCTTTTGAAACTATTCTGTCTACCAGACATTGTTGAAAGAGCAACCGTCAACAAGACGAATGACGAACTACAATCCCCTCTTCATCTTTGGGCTTCGCTTTCTCGTGCAATCAAATGTGATTATACCAAAAGCATATCTGGGGAACAAACTTTTGAAAAATTGATGAAAACAGTTTTCGATATTCTTCATGATTGTGGGGTGATGCTCAACGCAAGAGACACAAAAGACCAAACACCTCTTCACTACTGCAGAACATGGAGCGCCGTTAAGTGTTTAGTAGAAGCTGGAGCAAAGCGAAATGATCATGACTCGGAGGGAAGACCTCCTCTTTTAGCTGCTGCACACGACAAAGTCTTCATGAGAAATCCAGGACATTTCTTTCCAGATACCACAGACGACCCTAAATCGTTTTTCACAGGATGTGTTGAGTTGGATCTTGATCTGTGGGCTTGTGATAATGAACGTGAATCTGTCTTCAGCTTACTACTGGCAGCAGAAAGCTTTGAGCTTGCTAAAGCCCTAGTCGAAGTTGCTTGCGAATTCAAGACATCAGTTTTGTGGCGACTATTGATGATTATTTGTGAAGATAAGTCTACGCACACTTTCTTCAAGAGTCCTTTGGTTGAATTGATGTTAACGTGCCCAACACGACCGCAGATGGATCTTAACTCTGCATTACGAAGTTGCTGTCTTAATATCAAGAGTTTACATGAACACGTAAAATTGGAGAAGAAAAAAGAAGATGAGGAACAACAAACGGCACATGCATCTGTCCATTTAGACATAGCCAGACATCTGCGGTTGCATGGAGCCGATGGTGAATCTTGCACAGATTTGAGTGCAGACTTCCCCCAACTTCACACATTTCTAACCGAGAAAATTGATTTGTCTCAAATCCCAGTGAGCATTCCATGGACATCTTACTCTAAGAATCACAAAGCCAAGCTTGTAACTGTTGCACGGCGACAGAATTTTGAACAAATGGGTACTTGCTGGTTTCACCAAGAACCCATTGGTAGCGGATCATCTGGTCATGTGTTTGCTGGAATCAACGAGAAAGACGGAAGGGAGATTGCCATCAAGAAAATTCAAAAGTTACGTATGGACCGACCAGAAGACAAGCGAGAGATTAGGAATCTCACAGCTTTGGCAGACTGTCAGCAAGTCGTTACCTACTTCTACTTTGATGATAGCGATAGGGACTTTGCGTACATTGTTTTAGAATTGATGGAAGGACATATTGATGATTATTTTACCTGCTCTCCCTCGGATCCAAGCCGTAATTCTTCACTTTGTAAAGATGTGGTTATGGGGCTAACGTTTTTGCACGATCACAAACCAAAGCCTATCCTGCATCGTGATCTCAAACCAGGCAACATTCTTTACAAGGTTCATCCCAACGGCAAGTTTTGTCTGAAGATCGCCGACTTTGGCCTAAGCAGCCCCCTGACTGGTACTGGGACTACTGTCCTTGGAACTCACGTTGGTACACGATGTTGGATTGCACCTGAGGTGCTCCGTTCAGAAAAATATCAGCACTCGATGGCATCTGACAACTATTCTTGTGGACTTCTACTCCACTATATTTTGTCATTGCAAAAGCATCCATTCAGCCCAACCGATTGTTCGAATAAAACAAGAGAAATCATCGACCATGAAACCCAACACAATATGCTGAACAACACAATGGACAGTTGGGAAGATAAGCTTTCTTCAGAGGCCACACACCTCATTAAAGATCTTTTGTCAAGCAATGTAGCTGAGCGACCGTCTGCTGCTGAATCATTATCACATCCATTGTTTTGGACCAACAAGAAAAAGCTGGCACTTTTAACTGCTGTTGGAAACCAACCAGAAATCGAATGTCCACGTCCAACCTTTGGTCCTTTGCGTGCAGTCGAATCGGATTTAGAGGCTGAATTCTCAAGAATAGTACAACGACATTCCACATGGGTTGATGCTAGATTCACGTACATGCCTAATATATACGCCGAAATGACGAAGCCTATCGTAAAAGGAACAGCTCCTCCACGAAAACCAAGACTGTACAAAACTGGATCGGTGGTAGAGTTAATTCGCTTTATCAGGAACTCCATCGCTCACGTATCTGATTCTCAAAGAACAAGTAATGTCAAAAAACAAATCCTTGAAGATGCTGTGTTCCTGGTCGAGTTCCCTCACCTTGTCATAGAAGTCTTTAAAGTCGTCAACAAACACGGATGGGATACAAGGGAAGAAATCAAGCATGCAATATATGACAAGAAAATAGACGAATGTGAGTAATCTCAATGTTTTATTCATTCAATTATTTATCAATCATTTCATTGATTGATTCATTTATTTATCTATTCTTTCATTTATTTATTCTTTTGTTCACTTATAATTCCTTCATCCATTATTTATTTAGGGACCGGTCATTATTTATCGCCTTTGGAAGGGGGGCGGGGAGGATTTAAGGGGCAACAGTCAATTTTCGGGAGTTCTAAAGGGGGGGATAAAAAATAAGAATAAAAAATAAATCACTTTTTTAACGTCTCAATGTATTTAGCCAGTGGCTAATTGGGGAGACTCAGACACACACTCACTACCTCTACGTTAATTATTTTGCACACAACGCAGCTCACATGTTCATTTTTGTGGAGGGAGGAAAACCGGATAACCCGGAGAAGAACCCTCGTAGCATAGGAGAGAAGAACACATCAAACAAACTCAACTCGCATATAATCCATGCCCGAACCGGGACTCGAACCTGGACCACAGCGGTGAGAGGCCAGCGATCTAACCGCTAGGCCACCCATGCCACCCAAGAGGATTTTAGGGGGCAACAGTCAATTTTCGGTAGTACTAAAGGGGGGATTAGTCGTAAACTACTCAAACAACAAACAAACAAAAAACCCTGAAAAACAGCCACGTGTACAATAAAGAACCCTAAACTTCGACAGAAGGATTGATAAAAGACTTGAACTAAGAAAAAGTGATGAAAAAAGTGAGCTATGATATAAAGAAGTACAGATGGAGCTTCAGCGTGCTCATTTTTACGATGTAGCCGTGAATACAACCATATTGACAACTGAACATAGACTGTAAGTACTGTATCAAAGTAATTAAGTTATCAAAAATATAGGTACTTAGGGGCCGACCATTTAACTTTTGACCATTTAACATTTAATTAACCCTGGCAGACGCACGGAATTTATTTGATAGAAATGCAAAGATTTCATTGGCGATTTTGGCTTCGATTTTGGCTTCGGCCGTGCAGGAAATTTATTTTAAAAATCACCCACCACCCCCTCAAAAGTTATATGGTCGGCCCTTTATCTAGGAGGGGGGATCTCTGAAATTATCCGTAGGTAGGAGGGTCGATCACTGCAATGTATATACTGATGAAGGGGGATCTGCTAAGTTTCACTGTGTCCGAACTAAAATCCTCCGACTCCTCCCCCCCCCCCCCCCCCCACCTCCCCCTCCACCCAGGCGATAAATAATGACCGGTCCCTTATGCCAAGAGAATAGTTGAATGTGAATAGTCTTATTTTTTATTTATTCATTCATTAATTCATGCATTCATTCATTCATTCATTCATTCATCCATTCATTCATTCATTCATTCATTCATTCATTCATTCATTCATTCATTCATCCATCCATCCATCCATCCATTCATCCATTCATTTATCCATTCATTCATTCATTCATTCATTCGTGTTTTCTCCTACCTGGATGGGATGCTAATTCTATTCATTCATTCATTCATTCATTCATCCATTCATTCAACCATCCATCCATTCATTCATTCATTTATTCATTCATTCATTCATTCATTGTTTCATTCATTCATTCATTCATTCATTCATTCATTCATTCATTCATTCATTCATTCATTCATTCTTTCATTCATTCATTCAGTGTTATTTGTATGTGTAGGAAGGCACAATACCTGGATGGGATGCTTACTCTCCTGGATGGTACTACAGTCAATCAACAATTCAGAAGAACATATTAAAAAAGTCGTACATGTGATATGAAAACATTATAATAGCTAAGACAAACATCACATGTCATATGAAAACATCTTATAAGCCAAGTTAACCGATGTACAATCTCAATATTCTACAAATTGATAACCGATAATAGAGGGAGTTCCATGGCAGCCATTTTTGTGGGCAAGTACTAAATAACGTTTTTGAATCGCAAAGGATTTCAGATCCCTTCAAATTAAAGCTCCATTGTTTTGACCACAAACATGGCGGCCATGAAATCCCTCTATATCAATATTATACAGTGTACTCTAATAATTGATAACAAATGTAACCAAAGTTTAGTGTAGACAATCAATTGAAAAAACGGTTGCAGGTTCTAGATTATAGAACATAGAAGAAAAGACCACAAGGATACCTGGGAAAGCATTACATTATTCAAAAAATATCGTATATTTTTGATGTATTTCCTGAATATTTGTAGTGTGAAATTAGAGATATTTTTTGTTTGGATAAAATTCCATGTGTTTTCTCTGACTACATAAACCTGATTTACCACTTACCCATAGATCCTAGTGGTCGTGTATGTTCTATGACTTCTAACGATAATGATTCTTCAATTTGGTGTAAAAGTGTATATAATTTTGAGCATAGCCGACATATAATGAATGTTTTTTGCATTTCTTGATATAGTTATTACTGTATAGTATAAGTACAATGTTTTTTAAATATCAATTTTATTAATTGAGTTAAGGACAACATAGTCAATAGAGTCAAACAGTTAAAACAGTTAGTATGTGAATGAAGACGATCATTTTATATCAATAATACAACTTTTATATTATATTTACAAAAATATTTCGTAAATTATAGTTTTACACATGTGATGTATATATATCAATGAAGGCAAGTTAACAATCTTGTCATTTAATATCAATATAATACAACTACATTAAGGGTTTGTATTGTGACTAATCTCTCGTAAATTATAGTTTAACGCATGTAATGTATATATATATTAATGAAGGCAAGTTGCTAATCTTGTCATGTAATATCAATATAATACAACTACATTAAATGTGTCGATGGTTTGTATTGTGACTTATCTCTCGTAAATTCTAGTTTTGCGCATGTAGTATTTCTATATTAATTTCTATAATGATATTAATTAGTATTCTATAAAGACACACGTATCTCGACATATGTGTATTTATATACACCTATTTCAATAATCGTTGTCGCAATCAAAGCTACAGTCCACACTCCGAAGCCTGCAAAGGATGCTGGTATTTCTACTCTTGCTATCGATATATTCAAAGTATATTTTGGCTGTTCGTGTTTGTGTTATATGAACATAACAAGTTTTGCAGTGATAGACGATAAAACAAATATTTTTTTAAAAAGCGCGTATTAAATCACACATTCAGTTTACATTACCGACATCCTTTGCAGGCTTCAGAGTGTGGATTGTAGCTTTGATTGCGACAACGATTATTGAAATAGGTGTATAATGAAATACTTTATCAGGTATAAAGTCAATCATGTGACTTCCAGCAATCCAATTGATTGGTCCACAATGGACGAGAGAGGCTCTTCTTACTGACAATTACAAGTCCTGTCTCAAATGTGGGAAGTATATTAGTGAATCTTGCGCATGATCAGAAGGTTATGAGCGGTTCATAATCAAATATTTGTGTATTTTTCAATTTAATGTTTTATTTTAAATTTTTTGTTTTATATTGATGTATTTTTTTAAACATTCAAAAAACTCGCAGTACGGCTTCGCCTCGTGTTTTTATACTTGATCAATAATAATACATAATCAACGTGCTTACACTCATAATAATTTGATTGGCTTAGAGGAGTGCAGTTCAAGTGTAACACAGTGCAGAAAAGTGTAACACAGTGCAAATTACAAAAACAAATCGCCTTATGATAGGATTTATTCCTAAATCATTTTAGCTTTAAAATGATGTATAGTTTATTAGTATTTACTTTAATGTGACGCCAAAAAGCAAAAGTACTGTTCCATTAGGCACAGATTGCAGCGAAGTGAAGGTATATGAAAAAGTTATGTACCAAATGTCCCCTGTGTACGTGATAAAAAGATTATGGGCTCCTGACATTACACATTGGCTTGAAGATATGAATTTTATTTATTCGTGTTTAAAACAACATGAGATCCGGGAGGACTATTGAAAGAAAGTGTGGGATGCTCGCCGAAAATTTTTAAAATGGACCCTAAAAGGGACCTGTGTTGTCAGTTTATGGGCGTGGTAGCTATAAAATCCTACCCCTAAGAGGGACCAAGTAAAAACATATCCAAGGCTGGGTTTCTCGATCTCGTTTATTTAGATCAAACGCCTTCTACTCGTTAGAGTAAGCCTGCAGAGCAGGCGTTCTTTTGGCCTTTTGGAGAATTTAGGATATTGGGCTTCCTGTGTTAATTTTTTGACCGCTTAGCCACCCGTTCAACACAGGAGGCCCAAAACCCGATTTTCCCCCAAAACCCGAAAGAACGCCTGTTTTGCAGGCTACGTAAGAGTTTATGACGAGGTCGTCGTATACAAATCGTTAACCGCTTTTATAACATATTTTGAATAAATTGTAAAATAAACAGTCGTTGAAAAGAAGCATTGTTAATGTTATTTATTGTCAAAACCCTAAACGGGACCACAAAACACAGCTGGTGGGTATTCTCGTTCATTAACACCCTAAGTTGGACCGAAGCCTCGATTTCAACACCTAAAATGGACGCTGATAATCCCCGTCCCTTAATCCTCCTCCCCCCTCCCCCCAGAAAAATGGAAAATTCAGATCATTAGTAACAGATTATATTTTTATTCAGTGTGGTTTCTAGTTAATAACTGATATCATTCAATAACACATTGATTATAATATATTACCCCACAATTCCTTTCAATCTTGAAATTATCATTCGCTTTGGACAACTTCTTTGAAACTGTGTACACCCGGAAAACTTTATCTGAAAGAATTACGTCATGGTAGAAGTATGTAGTCTATCACGTGACGCAGTCAGCACCCATATTCAGACGTTTAGAGAAGTAGGAAGCTGCAGCTGGCAACTTGGCGAAAACGTTGTCTAGAATCAAATTATATCAAAGATAATGCCTACGAAAGGCAGTTTCATAATGCAAGCTGACTCGAGTTAAGGTATGTTTGATATTTAGATCGAAATATGTAAGCTGTGAGTTTGTTTTAAGTATTAACATACAAAGTTATTATGTCTAGATTCCATAATTAATACGTAATACATAATTAATAGTGGTATTTATGAAATACACTTTAGTTTACTGATTTAGCACTGTTACGCTGTAGTCTGTTATTATAATAAGTTGTAGAAATATATTATATAAATCTGTGAGACACTGCAGATTCTTTTCATCATTTGCTGACTTTACTCACTTGATTCTGTTAACAATTCTATTATGGACTGAATCGAAATATGGCGACCTGCTATTGTTCTTGAATGACTAGCCTCGTGTTCATGATGGAATCATACAATGGAGTTTTCACATGAATGAGAGGCTAGTGAGTCAAGAACAATAGTTATTCAAATTGGTCGCCATATTTCGATTCAGTGTATTGTTTCGTATAAACCCTTCTCATAATGCAGGACGCCATTTTGAATTAATTAGTTGTGACGTCAAACGCTGAAAGGTCTGCCCATGGCATGTACATTTCACTGTACTTTTCGCTCAGAGCTTCAGGTCCTGCAGGTGTATATATACGATATTTAATAAAGAGTTTGAAAAATTATTTAGATTGGATCGTTAACTTTAATTTGTCTATGTTCCAAATTTTAACACGTATTTTTAAAACGCCATGGACTGAGACAAAGGCCTTACTCGGACAAACAAACTTTTATTTAACTTTCAGCAGACTATTTTCAATGCCGATCGAATTCGAAACAAATCTTTGTTTAATCACGTTGTTATTCTAATTTCAGCAGGAAATGGTAAGATCGTTTCATATATTGCTCAACACGGAAAAACTGAACACAATGTTTGTCGGAATGTTTGTCTTGGATCTTTTTAGCATTCATGAGCTGCGCCCTTTTCTTGAGCTAATATGCGAAGATATCCCGGGCTCAGTGCTAGCTCATTGTAGCAAAGCTGAAAAATACAAGACAATCGAGCTATGTTTACGTACTGTAAAAATGTCGAGGGATGAAGAAAAATTCCCTTTGAAACTATAAGAACTTATTTAGGAAACCCAGTGAACAGTGGGAATATATTTCAAGCTAAACATACGTTGAATTTTAGCTAATGAGTAAGAAACATAATTTTTGAAGAAATCATAAGGACTGAATATCGACATAATTCCAATGCTATTCTTTCAAAGTACACGTTTTTACACTGATTGCAAAACAAAAAGATGCAAAACTCTCATTAATGCAATAAGTTAGAATAAAAATCTAGGGTGATATTTCAGTGCCCGTGAGCTTAATACTACTTATTGCTGCGAGCCCCAGCGAGCAGCGAAACTAATCCCGACGAAAGGCTCGATTTGTGAGACAATGTTTATGAACTCATTATACAACCAGCTGATAACAATCATCCTGGGCTCGACATCAGGAAGCCCAAGCAAATTAATTCGCCATCTTGGATTTGAAGCCGAATTTATTTGGATTTCTCGTACGTACTTCTACATCGATTTACTCTTCCAAATCAGCGTTGGCTTTGGGTATATGCTTTGCTCAAGACAATATACAACTTCTAGCTGTTATTTTCTAACGTTTTTACGGAAAGACTTTTTCTAAAACATGTCATTATCAGACCGTTTATAAGCTTATACTCGAGCCTTTATAGTACTCGATAATCGAATTCCCACAAAGCAGATTCATCAGCCAAGTAGATAAGAACAACGACATGAAAGCTGTATTATTCCAATACAAACTGCCATCAAAGCAAAGCAACAAGTAACTAATATAATTATACGTTTTTTGATAACTATCAATATTTTCAAAACATAATTCATCTTTTTCATAGTTTATAATCTCCAGATAATCTACATGTACAATAGGCCTTCTCCGGTTCATAAGATCGCCCAGAACGCCTTAAATCGCCTAACGTCGCCTAAGAATTTAAGAGCTTTTTGCTAAAATCGCCTTAGATCGCCTAAAATTACGGCGATTTTAGTGCCCGGAATAGGCCTTACCATTAAGATTTATACATATCATATTGTTATTTAATAATATCTTACGTTAATTATAGAAAGTTTAGAATTACATCAATTTCAAATATATTATAAACAAAGTTTTATTTGTTTGAAATCAATGCCTTGTCTTTTCAATATGCTAACATTCATTATTTTCATTTAGTATAAATACAAAGGTGATTATACAAAATCGCGCGCTCTGATTGGTTTGCTATCTCGGATTATCAGCCGATAATCACCTTTTCAGACAAAATGGTTGCCAGAAGTTGTTTTGTCACTGTTAGCGAAGATGAAATTGAAAACTTTAAAGAGAATGCTGTCCCAAAATCGACAAAAGAAGCTACTAAGCTATTTAAAGGTATCATAGTAAATTTTCACGGTTTTTTTTTGTCATTATATGCGAGACAAAGTGTACAACGTTTACGCGTAACGGTCGCGCTTTTAAAAAATAAAATATTTTCACTTTCAATGCTGTTTCCTTCTTCTTTTTTTTTGAAATAATGACCTTTGTATTTATACTAAAACGATTATTCACCTCAGGCGAATTGATTATCGGTGAATATTTACCTCGCAGCTCGAAGACTCACCGCTCGGTAAATATTCATCGATAATCACTTCGCCTTCGGCGAATAATTGTTAAATAATAGCGGAGCTCCGCGCGGGCCGAAGGCCCGCGCAAGCGGAGCACCATACTTAAGAAAAAATGGTAACCCATCGAGTTGATTTTTCATGGACACCACATAGGATCGCGGGCGCGTACGTCCGTACAACGTCCGTGCCCATCGCGATACTGATTGGCTGTTACATTTCGGCGGGAAAGTGATGCGCGCGCGCGCCGAATAGCAGAGCTAGCCCGAATCGAAAGCAGGTTGTTCTTTTATCGACAAAAAAAGTCAAACAAACAACAACAAAATACAATACTTAAAATATCAACTGAGAAATATGAACATCGAAGAATCAAATTAAGATAGTTTTGGCCGAAGAAGAAAATAAACTTGGGCCGGATACAAAAATGAAGAAATTGAACAGTAGAACTGAAAGGCCAAGAAAACGTGTCTGTAGATAAAACTTCTTTGAAGAATAAAGACTACCAAAGAAAAAAATAAACTTGAAGGAGACAAAAATGAAGAAATTTATCTCAAGAAAAGGAAAAGATTGAAAGGCCAAGAACACTTGTCTGTAGATAAAACTTCGTAGAAGAATAAAGACTACAACAACGTAAAAGAATTGAAAAAGAAGCGACTTTATTCGTTATGAAAACTATCTTCAAAATGCTTCCTTCAGTATAGTTTATTTATGGATTTTCAAGCTTGGCAGTTTAACTATGACCATGTTTAATTCATCAAAACTGATTCAAGTATATTCATGTATTCGTCAAAATATTATCGATGTCATTGAGAAGAAGAAAACCTTTGGAAAATAATCACCGATAAAGTAAGTTCAACGGATTATTTATTTCAAGTTTTTTGAGAAAAAACTGTTTGCTAACCAGCGTGAAAAAACACGGCCTAAAAACTTGAAATAATTATTAAGCTACAAAAAGGAAGAATCTGTTCTCTGATTTATTATAGAAAGAAAAAAGAAAACGTTTATCTCCATTTGATTTACTTTTTGAGATACAAACCGTACATAACACGATGTTTACAAGTGTGTAAATTGTACTTTTTGTGGTATTTGGTCGATTCAAAAAGGGATTTATTTATGTGCTTTTCACAAACTCATCAACGGAAAACATTAAAGATGAATTAGAATACAAACATAATTCAAAACTGGTTGAATAACATCTGTTTATTTAGCAATATTGACTATTTTATGTTTACTAAACGAACATTTTTATTATAGTTTCTATTTCAAAGTTGTTAAAGTTTTTTACAGAACAAAATGATGTTTTACACAAACTTTTTCATAATAAAATACCTTGTTTTAACATCCTTGTCTTTTCAAATCGTTCCTGTGTTGGTAGAACTGATACTTGAGGTCTTTAATTCCACTTCAAAAGAACCGTTTCAGGTCGTTTTTGTTTTGTTTGAATTTTGAAGATTTGCCATGACTTTATTTAACTGTAAATTTCATTCGATGAAAAGGTTTTTTTTATAAAGAAATGTTATAGAATTCCCTTTTTTCCTTTAAATACATAGTTACCATCCTATTAAGTACTTGTTCAAGTAACGTTTTTGTCAATTTGAAGCTCAAAATCTTGATTTTTCTCAGCGTTTTGTCTATGGGACTTTATCATGCACGCTGTGTCGTGCGTGACACAATTCACGCTGTCACGAATTTTTGTACGATTTGATCTCAAAAAGTAAAATCTAAAAATTCATATCTTTTTCAAAAATGCGTGGATACCCCTAATTTTGTTTCTCTAGAAACGTTATAGTGATATCGAAGTTTTTTTCTAGGTTCATATTTTAAAAATAAAAATGGGTTGGGTTGGATTTTTTAGTTAATAATTCATTATGCACACAAAATACCTTTTTCATAATTTGAGCATAAAATTATTGAAAAATATAGTACGCTGAATGCGTGATAAATACGATTTTTGAATTTTTATCGAAAATATATATATCGCAGATTATTATTTGCTCATAAAGTAAATAAAATTAAAAGTCCGTTCCACCTATATCTATGATTTTGTAGTTGTCTTTTGCGGTTACATAACTAAAATAATTACAGTTTAGATTAGGCATAGCCCATGCACAAAAACTATTTACATGCACATATTGATGCTGTAAGAACAATTTTAACTGGAGCTCCGCTATTAGGTATTACCTAATTTGTATATTAGCGGAGCTCCGCGCGGGCCGAATGCCCGCGCAAGCGGAGCACCATACTTAAGAAAAAATGGTAACCCATCGAGTTGATTTTTCATGGACACCACATAGAATCGCGGGCGCGTACGTCCGTACAACGTCCGTGCCCATCGCGATACTGATTGGCTGTTACATTTCGGCGGGAAAGTGATGCGCGCGCGCGCCGAATAGCAGAGCCCGAATCGAAAGCAGGTTGTTCTTTTATCGACAAAAAAAGTCAAACAAACAACAACAAAATACAATACTTAAAATATCAACTGAGAAATATGAATATCGAAGAATCAAATTAAGATAGTTTTGGCCGAAGAAGGAAATAAACTTGGGCCGGATACAAAAATGAAGAAATTGAACAGTAGAACTGAAAGGCCAAGAAAACGTGTCTGTAAATAAAACTTCTTTGAAGAATAAAGACTACCAAAGAAGAAAATAAACTTGAAGGAGACAAAAATGAAGAAATTCATCTCAAGAAAAGGAAAAGATTGAAAGGCCAAGAACACTTGTCTGTAGATAAAACTTCGTAGAAGAATAAAGACTACAGCAACGTAAAAAAAAAATGAAAAAGAAGCGACTTTATTCGTTATGAAAACTATCTTCAAAATGCTTCCTTCAGTATAGTTTATTTATGGATTTTCAAGCTTGGCAGTTTAACTATGACCATGTTTAATTCATCAAAACTGATTCAAGTATATTCATGTATTCGTCAACATATTATCGATGTCATTGAGAAGAAGAAAACCTTTGGAAAATAATCACCGATAAAGTAAGTTCAACGGATTATTTATTTCAAGTTTTTTGAGAAAAAAATGTTTGATAACGAGCGCGAAAAAACACGGCCTTAAAACTTGAAATAATTATTAAGCTACAAAAAGGAAGAATCTGTTCTCTGATTTATTATAGAAAGAAAAAAGAAAACGTTTATCTCCATTTGATTTACTTTTTGAGATACAAACCGTACATAACACGATGTTTACAAGTGTGTAAATTGTACTTTTTGTGGTATTTGGTCGATTCAAAAAGGGGTTTATTTATGTGCTTTTCACAAACTCATCAACGGAAAACATTAAAGATGAATTAGAATACAAACATAATTGAAAACTAGTTGAATAACATCTGTTTATTTAGCAATATTGACTATTTTATGTTTACTAAACGAACATTTTTATTATAGTTTCTATTTCAAAGTTGTTAAAGTTTTTTTACAGAACAAAATGATGTTTTACACAAACTTTTTCATAATAAAATACCTTGTTTTAACATCCTTATTTTTTCAAATCGTTCCTGTGTTGGTAGAACTGATACTTGAGGTCTTTAATTCCACTTCAAAAGAACCGTTTCAGGTCGTTTTTGTTTTGTTTGAATTTTGAAGATTTGCCATGACTACTTTTTTTAATTGTAAATTTAATTCGATGAGAAGGTTTTTTTTTATAAAGAAATGTTATAGAATTCCCTTTTTCCTTTAAATACATAGTTACCATCCTATTAAGTACTTGTTCAAGTAACGTTTTTTTCAATTTGAAGCTCAAAATCTTAATTTTTCTCAGCTTTTTGTCTATGGGACTTTATCATGCACGCTGTGTCGTGCGTGACACAATTCACGCTGTCACGAATTTTTGTACGATTTGATCTCAAAAAGTAAAATCTAAAAATTCATATCTTTTTCAAAAATGCGTGGATACCCCTAATTTTGTTTCTCTAGAAACGTTATAGTGATATCGAAGTTTTTTTCTAGGTTCATATTTTAAAAATAAAAATGGGTTGGGTTGGATTTTTTAGTTAATAATTCATTATGCACACAAAATACCTTTTTCATAATTTGAGCATAAAATTATTGAAAAATATAGTACGCTGTATGCGTGATAAATAAGATTTTTGAATTTTTATCGACAATATATATATCGCAGATTATTATTTGCTGTTAATAAAATTAAAAGTCCGTTCCACCTATATCTATGATTTTGTAGTTGTCTTTTGCGGTTACATAACTAAAATAATTACAGTTTAGATTAGGCATGGCCCATGCACAAAAACTATTTACATGCACATATTGATGTTGTAAGAACAATTTAAACTGGAGCTCCGCTATTAGGTATTACCTAATTTGTATATTATTCTGAGATTTTTTAAATATTAATATTAACCTACAAAGTCAACATTAAAAGTGGTCTAAACTCTAAGTGCTTTCAAAATGTTCGCCATTGGGCGCCTACTTTGATATGTTTTCTTGCAATCATGAAAAATTTATAAATTTAAGAAATAACTTTTCATTTGACTTTATAAGCAATGCTAGTAGTCCAGACCTAGGACAATTTGAACTGATCACCGAGTTAGCCATAGAGTGCCTTTGATCTATCTATTGTAAGCATTCTGTTATGTTCGTTGATGAACTGTTAAAAGTTTATTACCTTTTAAATACTTATATATTCATGAGTTGTTATCACGTATGTTTTGAAAGTTTCCAATAAAAAAAACTTTCAATGTAAATTGTTATAATATTTGTTTCTACTATATAGAATGCATGCCAAAAAATTTAATGTGTGAAGCAATTCCTAACTATTTAGCGCTTTTAATTATGGCCGATTTAGCCATCAACTATGTTTGATTATTGATGTACTTTCATTTCCATGTTATATTATGTGTCCAGACAACTGCATGTAGGAAGCCAGGCTGATCAACCTAACTGAATAATAAACCAATTCAATAACACTAAAAATTTGCAATATTTTGCACTTATATCAGTACTAAATATTATAACACAAAACAAAACAAACACGACCTCACTCTAAAACATCCAGTTTAAATGACTCGCAGCATCTCACTTTCTATTAGAAACAGCTAGTTTATTTATTTAATTAATTAATCAATGTGTTGAGGTTCCTTGATATCACTGCAAAACCAGATTTAGAGTCGCTTGACATCATACTCAATGAAAATAAAAAATTACACTTCGAGAGAGTAGCGAAATAATATAAAATGTGCGTCTCGGGTGATGATTACTCGAAAAATTGCTGTCGGTGATTCAGATGTCATCGATAGAATAGTTTACACCAAAATATCTAATATACTGACTAATCAATACTGATAAAAAGATAGCTCGATTGGCTTGTACTTTTCTGGCTTTACTATAATATGCATTGAGTCAGGAATATCATTGCTTAGCTCAAGGAAAAAAAACCCAGTCATTATATTTAGAGACTGACAGCTTTCAAATAACCTTCACATGTCAGCAAATTCTACAAAATCGTCTTCTTTGCGGCCGATTCATGGCGTTATAAAAATACGTATTAGATTTTAGAACTTAAACAATTTAAAGTTAAACGTCTAATCTAAAGAATTTCTTCAAAATCTTCTTTAAATATCGTATATATACACCTGCAAGACCTTTCAGCGTTTGACGTCACAAGTAATTAATTCAAAATGGCGTCCCGCATTATGGGAAGGGTGTATATGGTTGAATGGTTCTTTTACAAAGAGGTCGCTAGCTACAACACTCTATCTAAGGTTCTGTTAGGTTTATAACAAGTTAACAAACGGCAAACATCGCACAGAATCCTATTGTCTTTTTGGACATTTACTTACGGCCCGTAAATTATTCAAAATAGACATAATTCGAATAAATTATCGACATTGATAGTTCTGATTGGTTGTTTAAACGACTGATTAGATGAAGTTCTGAACGGTTTACAAAATAATCATTTCATTTGTCCGACTTAAGCCGATTTATTACCGAGAACATTGGGAGTAGGATTACTTAATTAGAGTTATTACAAATTGCTGCTTAACTTATTACACCGCATAACTTAAAGAGGCACATTGGGATTCGAACGTCAGTCGCAAGAGCCTTAGATAGATAGATAGATAGATAGATCGTTTATTTAAATAACTACACCTAGCAGCCAAAAGCTGAATTACGTGGTAAAATACAATATCATATATATATATATATACACTAACTATAATAACTATAATTTATAAAATTTCGATAAATATATTGCATCTATATTGCATCTATGATCTAGTATTGAATATACTATTTACAATAAATTTTGAAAATTATGGGCTACTAAAACGTTCCATTGAATGACTGAGTATAAAAGAATTTTTAAATCGATTCGTCCTACAATGGGGAATGTCAAATTGTCTCATCCTCCGTAGTTTTCTGTTGTTGGAGGCCTTCGGCGGGAGAAGTGAAGCCAGCTTGTGGTCTGAATCATTGGCTATCATCTCGAATAAGTCGTTGGACAATATATCACGCCTGGCAGACAGGGTTGTTAATTCAGCTGCCTGAAGTGCCTCTGAGTAGTTGAGCTCTGGGTAAATCGTTCTCATTGCGCGCCTCTGTATTGCCTCAATCTGGGTAGATAGGTAGTCAGGGAGGCTGCGATGGAATACCTGGCACGCATATTCTAGTACTGATCTTATCACAGCACAGTAAAACTTCACTAGGTCAGAAGAGTTTATCCCAGCACGCTTGAGCTGTCGTAGAAGGTATAAACGCTTTGCAGCCTTGGATGTTATTTCATCAACGTGAGTATTCCATTTCAGATTGTTTTGGATCGTCAGACCTAACACTTTCACAGATGAAACTTGGTCGAATTGTATCCCGTCAATCTCCATGGGCATGTGATTGACGGGGTTTCTCTTGAAGGTAGTGAAGATCTCCTTACACTTGGTTGGATTAATTTGAAGTAAATTCTCGTTGGACCAGCTACTGATGTGGTTAACGGCTTGCTGCAGTATGCTGTGGCTAGATGGCGGGATTGCTTCGGAAACGGTAGTATCATCGGCAAACTTCCACATAAGTGTAGAGGCATTGGGTGTCTCCAGATCATTGATCATGTCCAAAAATAGCCAAGGACCAAGACGTGTCCCCTGAGGAACCCCAGCAGGAACACTTTGCCAGTCAGAGTAGCTAAGTCCACCAAGCTTTACCCTTTGCTGTCTGTCTCTCAAAAAGTCAATAATCCAATTCAAGGTAGTAGGTTTTACGCCAAGACTAGAGAGCTTGGCCACTAGCGTCTGGTGGTCAACCAGGTCAAAGGCCTTGCGGAAATCGACTAAGGCAGTTCTTACAGACCATCCAGTTCTGTCGGTGGTGCTGAGCCAATGGTGGAGCATGGAGATAAGTGCGAGGGTCGTGGACGAGCCAGGAATGAAGCCATACTGGTTGGGATCGATAGATGATAACATAGTAGGTTTTAAGGACTTTTCAATGACAAAGGATTCAGCAATCTTAGACAGCGTGGACGTGAGTGAGATTGGTCTTAGGTCCTTGTTAAAGTCGCGTACTGTAGTAGCCTTGGGAAGTGGTGGGACGTCGGCAAGCTTCCAGACTCGAGGAACTTTACATTCAGCAAAAGAAGAGTTAAGGATGTCAGCGACTGGTGTAGCCAAAATGTCAGCAAATTCCTTCAGCACCCAGTTGGGAAGATTGTCAGGGCCACATGCTCTGGAAGTACTCACAGCTCGAAGTTTTATACCAACTGAATACTCGTTGACGGATATTGGTTGATCGTCATATCTAGGAAAGTAGGCACTATCTGGTAGAGGCACATAGTCTTTCATCACGCTAACGAACGCATCGTTGATCTTTCCCGCCAAAACAGAATCATCACAAGCTAGGTCAGCGTGGAGTATAGATGATAGATCACGCCCAGTTCGTTTGGCCGTACCGCAAAGCTGTTTTACTTCCCGCCACCAATCACGAGGCTTAGTGTCGCCCAAGTTCTTAACTTTAGTTTCGTAGTAAGCTTTGCGACATCGCTTACGTTCCCGGTTCACTTTATTTCGTAGGATCTTGTAGAGAGAGTCATTATTAGAGGCGAGGATACTGAGCTCAAATATTCAGTTTAAAAAAGAGAAGCTTATAAAAAGGTTTTTGTAGAAGTAAAGAGTGCAAAATGTTGCTTGGATTACGATGTTAATTTTGCACCCCCTACCTAAGTTTAACCTGTTATTAAACTGCCCACAAATTACAGTTGGAATATTGGCTCCCCACAAAAAATGCCGATTTTTGACAAATTTGAGCTCAAAATAGAGAAGCTTAGTTATTGACATTATTAAACATTTGATAGTGCAAACGTTTAGTCAACATTTCATCTTTGATTTGCACCCCCTACCTAACTGAGATCACCTTTTAAAAACTTTTAAAATGTATTTTATTACACGAAGTTGAGCAATTTTGGCCTGTTTTCTTTGTAAATTACCTCATTAAGAGACTGTCTCTGTAAGAACCTCATGACCCCCGGAGATTGAAAAATAGAATTCTTTCAAACTTTGTGTGTAGAATGCCTTTCATATGGGTACTTTGAAAAACGGTTCATAATGAGTCTCGTTAAATTTTCGCTTAGTTTCAGGGGGGTCAAGTTGAAGGCCAAAATTAGGCTTTTGGCCACTTCTCGTTATTGAAATTTGACTGATGTTTGAACCTCTGTATCTCTATGAACATTTCGTTTAAAACTTATTCCTTTCAGATATTAATAGATGTATATCTCGCCAATAATGGGGCACTCTCAAAATTTTGAAAACATTTATTTAATTAGAAAAAAAATAACTTTACGACACGCAAAAAATGAGGTTTGGCAGTTAGCTAAAATATGATCAAATATAAAAAATCACAACTCAAAAGTAGATCATCGCACGGCTATAAAATTATTATGGTAGAAAGATGAAAGATTGGTCTTTCATGAAATACAAAAACATTTTGCGGCCAGCAGGTTTTTGGCATACTATAGGTCGACGAAAATTTCATATTTTCGAGTTTTGATATATTAAGTCAAAATACGAATGTCGACATTTCGGTATAAATTTTGCATGAAATGGTCATTATTTCATAGTTTAACTTGACTCTGGACAGTCTAAGACTTTATTTTCACTTTAAATGCTATCTAGCATGTTTTTGAGAAGAGTTTAGTAATCTCACACGCATGCTGTTAAAGATCGAATTGTCAATCGATGATCAGTAGAAATACAACAATCCGTTCGCTCACTATACATCATGATAGACTAATTTTAGCAAGTAAAAACATCATTTTATGGGTAAGTTACTCTAGATGCATTTAATTGGATGATGTTATGTTTTTCCGAACAAAATAAACTAAAGAAAACTGACCTTTGTGTTGACTCACTGAACTGATAGCCGTCAGCAAAACGTGCATGATTTCGTCAATATTCTTTGGTTTAAGTCTATAGTTTTTCTCCTATTATAGGCTTTGAACAGTATTTTATGGTAGAAAGTCATTCTTGCTCATTCACGTAGGGTAAGTTCAATAAAAAGCAACAATATTTGCTCGAAGAATGTCTCGGTCAGTTATATTTTAACATCAAAAGCCGCTGACCAGCTAAACAATGATTCCGGGCGAAATTTCGTTGACGCTGAAATCCCAACCTTAGAACAGAAAAAAAAACTACCACTGTGGTTCAGCAAATTGCAAGGCCTTTTGCTAGGTTTCCACAATTCGCCAAGACTGTGTCTATGTCGAGGACAAACCCACCAACTTGAAACATCCTCCGATACATTAAACTTTCCTGTCCTAGCCAAGTTCAGCTGATATTCCGAATAACTCTTCCCATGAAAGATGGAAGGTTAGCAGATGGCTTTTTATGTCATCTGTACATATTAGTAGTTTAAGCCCAAAAGATGATTTCCACAATTCTCGTCGGCATGAAAACTAACAGCGTTCAAAGCCGACATTTTGCACGTGTGTTTGACAGCTCAATTTGTTTTGATGGTCAGCGGCTTTTGGTGTTAGAATATATACTGTACGAGACATTCGTGGAGCAAATAATGTTGCTTTTTATTGAGCTGGTCCTAAATACATTTACAAAAGTGACCTTTTACCATAAAACACCGTTCAAAGCCTATAATAGGAGAAAAACTATAGACTGAAACCAAAGAATATTGACGAAACGATGCACTTTTTGCTGACGGCTGACAGTTCAGTAAGTCAACACAAAGGTCAGTTTTCTTTAGTTTATTTTGTTCGGAAAAACATAACATCATTCAAATGAATGCTTCTAGAGTAACTTACCCATAAAATGATGTTTTTACTTGCTAAAATTAGTCTATCATGATGTATAGTGAGCGAACGGATTGTTGTATTTTTACTGATCATCGAGTGACAATTCGATCTTTAACAGCATGCGTGTGAGATTGCTAAACTCTTCTCAAAAACATGCTAGATAGCATTTAAAGTGAAAATAAAGTCTTAGACTGTCCAGAGTCAAGTTAAACTATGAAATAATGACCATTTCATGCAAAATTTATACCGAAATGTCGACATTCGTATTTTGACTTAATATATCAAAACTCGAAAATATGAAATTTTCGTCGACCTATAGTATGCCAAAAACCTGCTGGCCGCAAAATGTTTTTGTATTTCATGAAAGACCAATCTTTCATCTTTCTACCATAATAATTTTATAGCCGTGCGATGATCTACTTTTGAGTTGTGATTTTTTATATTTGATCATATTTTAGCTAACTGCCAAACCTCATTTTTTGCGTGTCGTAAAGTTATTTTTTTTCTAATTAAATAAATGTTTTCAAAATTTTGAGAGTGCCCCATTATTGGCGAGATATACATCTATTAATATCTGAAAGGAATAAGTTTTAAACGAAAAGTTCATAGAGATACAGGGTTCAAACATCAGTCAAATTTCAATAACGAGAAGTGGCCAAAAGCCTAATTTTGGCCTTCAACTTGACCCCCCTGAAACTAAGCGAAAATTTAACGAGACTCATTATGAACCCGTTTTTCAAAGTACCCATATGAAAGGCATTCTACACACAAAGTTTGAAAGAATTCTATTTTTCAATCTCCGGGGGTCATGAGGTTCTTACAGAGACAGTCTCTTAAAGTAGGTTCTGTTTAATCAATTCTTAATTTCCTTATTTTCAAATGCTTATTATAGATTTTCTATTTCCACAGTCAAATTTAAATGTAAATCTTCTACGAGGTTCTACGAAGTTTCAAGATGGAGACAAACCGCATTTCTTTAGAACAGCAAAGTGCGGATGAACGTTTATATTCTCTGTTAGGTCTTGGTGTTACTCCTTTAATGGACGCAATAATCAAAGGTAACAATGAACTTTCATTGGAACTTATTGCTAGTGGTGTAGATATCAATGCTCAAGTCGGAGAAGAAACAGCATTAATAGTAGCCGTTGAGAGGAACAATGTAGATATTATAAGAGTACTTGTACAAGCAGGTGCTGATGTATCTGGTAAATACGGATACACTGCTTTGAGTTGGGCTACTGAACAAAACAACACAGAGATAGCAAAACTGGTGATTGAAAAAGGTGCTGATCTCAATGAGTTTGATGAATTCGGAAGGACTGCTTTGTTTCAGGCCGCTTTAAATAACAGTGAGGAAGTATTACTATTGTTGCTGAATTCGGGGATTAATGTCAACAGTGTAGACAACCATGGTCAAACGGCTTTGGTTGCTGCTGTTAAGAAACGTCGGACATTTGAAGGCGAAACCATGCCGATAGATGATCAACTGACCACTAGTACTAGTAGAAGACAGAGCATCATTCGTGCATTGGCTCAAGCTTGTAATGTTAACATAAAAGATAATAAAGGAAAACCGGCTTTGTTCTTTGCAATAGAACAACACGAGGAAACGTTGGTACGCATGCTTGTTGATGCTGGTGCGGATGTTAATATAAAATATGGGCGAAAAACGGCTTTGTTCTGTGCAATCGAACAACACGAGGAAACGTTTGTACGCATACTTGTTGATGCTGGTGCGGATGTTGACATAAAATATTTTGAAGGAAAAACGGCTTTGTTCTTTGCAATAGAACAAAACCAGGAAACGTTGGTACGCATACTTGTTGATGCTGGGGCAGATGTTAACATAATTGCATATATTAACGGAAAAACGGCTTTGTTCTATGCAATAGAACAAAACGAGGAACCGTTGGTACGCATACTTGTTGATGCTGGTGCGGATGTTAACATAATAGAATTTGTTAAAGGAAAAACGGCTTTGTTCTATGCAATAGAACAAAACGAGGAACCGTTGGTACGCACACTTGTTGATGCTGGTGCGGATGTTAACATAATTGCATATATTAACGGAAAAACGGCTTTGTTCTATGCAATAGAACAAAACGAAGTAGCGTTGGTACGCATACTTGTTGATGCTGGTGCGGATGTTAATATAAAAGAATATGTTAACGACAAAACGGCATTGTTCTATGCAATAGAACAACACGAGGAACCGTTGGTACGCAAGCTTGTAGATGCTGGTGCGGATGTTAACATAATTGAACATTTTAAAGGAAAAACGGCTTTGTTTTATGCAATAGAACAAAGCGAGGAACCGTTGGTACGCATACTTGTTGATGCTGGTGCGGATGTTAACATAAAAGATGATAAAGGAAAAACAGCTTTGTTTTATGCAATAGAACAAAACGAGGAACCGTTGGTACGCATGCTTGTTGATGCTGAGGCCGATGTTAACATAAAAGATTTTCAAAGAAAAACGGCTTTATTCTATGCAATAGAACAAAACGAGGAACCGTTGGTACGCATGCTTGTTGATGCTGAGGCCGATGTTAACATAAAAGATGATAAAGGAAAAACGGCTTTGTTTTATGCAATAGAACAAAACGAGGAGCCGTTGGTACGCATGCTTGTTGATGCTGGTATGGATGTTAACATAAAAGATGATAAAGGAAAAACAGCTTTGTTTTATGCAATAAAACAAAACGAGGAACCGTTGTTACGCATACTTGTTGATGCTGGTGCGGATGTTAACATAATTGCATATATTAACGGAAAAACGGCTTTGTTCTATGCAATAGAACAAAACGAAGAAGCGTTGGTACGCATACTTGTTGATGCTGAGGCCGATGTTAACATAAAAGATGATAAAGGAAAAACGGCTTTGTTTTATGCAATAGAACAAAACGAGGAGCCGTTGGTACGCATGCTTGTTGATGCTGGTATGGATGTTAACATAAAAGATGATAAAGGAAAAACAGCTTTGTTTTATGCAATAAAGCAAAACGAGGAACCGTTGTTACGCATACTTGTTGATGCTGAGGCCGATGTTAACATAAAACATAAAGGAAAAACGGCTTTGTTCTGTGCAAAAACGGCTTTGTTTTATGCAATAGAACAACACGAGGAACCGTTGGTACGCAAGCTTGTAGATGCTGAGGCCGATGTTAACATAAAAGATTTTCAAAGAAAAACGGCTTTATTCTATGCAATAGAGCAACGCGAGGAGCCGTTGGTACGCATGCTTGTTGATGCTGGTACGGATGTTAACATAAAAGGTGATAAAGGAAAAACAGCTTTGTTTTATGCAATAGAACAAAACGAGGAACCGTTGGTACGCATGCTTGTTGATGCTGAGGCCGATGTTAACATAAAAGATGATAAAGGAAAAACGGCTTTGTTTTATGCAATAGAACAAAACGAGGAGCCGTTGGTACGCATGCTTGTTGATGCTGGTATGGATGTTAACATAAAAGATGATAAAGGAAAAACAGCTTTGTTTTATGCAATAAAACAAAACGAGGAACCGTTGTTACGCATACTTGTTGATGCTGGTGCGGATGTTAACATAATTGCATATATTAACGGAAAAACGGCTTTGTTCTATGCAATAGAACAAAACGAAGAAGCGTTGGTACGCATACTTGTTGATGCTGAGGCCGATGTTAACATAAAAGATGATAAAGGAAAAACGGCTTTGTTTTATGCAATAGAACAAAACGAGGAGCCGTTGGTACGCATGCTTGTTGATGCTGGTATGGATGTTAACATAAAAGATGATAAAGGAAAAACAGCTTTGTTTTATGCAATAAAGCAAAACGAGGAACCGTTGTTACGCATACTTGTTGATGCTGAGGCCGATGTTAACATAAAACATAAAGGAAAAACGGCTTTGTTCTGTGCAGTCGAACAACACGAGGAGCGGTTGGTACGCATGCTTGTTGATACTGGTATGGATGTTAACATAAAAGATGATAAAGGAAAAACAGCTTTGTTTTATGCAATAAAACAAAACGAGGAACCGTTGGTACGCATACTTGTTGATGCTGGTGCCGATGTTAACATAAAAGATAATAAAGGAAAAACGGCTTTGTTCTGTGCAGTCGAACAACACGAGGAACCGTTGGTACGCATACTTGTTGATGCTGGTGGCGATATTAATATAAAGAATAATGACGGACAAACATCGATGTTTTATGCGGTCAAATCTGGTATACACAGTACCTCTATGGTACGCTACTTGATTGATGCTGGTGCTGATGTGAGTACGAGAGACACTAACCAAGAAACCGTCCTGTTCAATGCTGCAAGGTATAACAATACGGAGGTGATTGAATTGTTAGTTGATCACAATAACGCCGACGTTAATGTAAGGAACGTTTTCGGCAGAACACCATTGTTTTATGCAGTTACTTCAAAATTGCCATTACAAACTGCTCGTCTACTTCTTGATAAAGAGGCGAAATTGAATGATACAGATAGCTGTGGTTTTAGCGTGTTGTCATTTTATATTGAGCATCAATGTAATCACCAAGTTAGTGAAAACGAATTTAAAATACTTGAGTTTTTCATAGAAAATGGAATACAGATGGACGAAGTATTTACATCTACAATCAAACTATTGTACAGTAAATTTCTCTTCCCCTTTTCACAATTTACTTTACGTTTTGTATCAGTTGCGTTAACAATCGCAAGAAAATATGCTCACAAAAAGAAGCAAAAGAGAATGCTGAAAAGCTTAAACAGTTTTTTTACAGGTGAACCTCTAGTAGGAGATAAGCTTCCAAGGGTGCTTGATATCTTGGAACAGCTAGGTGCAAATCCTAACAGTGTTGATTCAGACGGGAACACTGCAGTTCATTATACCTTAAAACTACCTTTCTATGGCGTTTCAGAAGAGTTAACAAAGGAAATCTTGTTACAGCTAGAACACCACGGAGCAAGATTTGACTTCAGAAACCACCAGAAGCAAACACCACTGCTGTTTTGCCTGTCCCCGCCTTCGTTATTTGACGAGATTGGCTACAGGATTGAAGACAGTAAAGTATTCAAGGCGGTAAAGAACATTTGTAGACATTTTTTGGAATGTCATGATCTATATATCTTAAATGAAACGGCAAGAAATGGAGAGTCCGTGTTTCATGTATTGATAAACTTCTTCCAACGAGTGCTCTTCAGAGGTAATGAACAAACTCGGGAGATAGTTTTACAAGAAATGGTTGAGCTTTTGAAACTATTCTGCCCACCAGTCATTGTTGAAAGAGTAACCGTCAACAAGACGAATGAAGAATTACAATCTCCTCTTCATCTTTGGGCTGCGCTTGCACCAGCTGATGATGTTTATGCAAACAGCGCTAGCCCATCAAGACAACTAACTTTTGAAAAATTGATGAAAACAATTTTCAACATTCTTCTTGATTGTGGGGTGATGCTCAACGCAAGAGACACAAAAGACAAAACACCTCTTCACTGTTGCTGGACATGGAGCGCCGTTAAGTGTTTAGTAGAAGCTGGAGCGAAGCGAAATGATCATGACTCGAGGGGTAGACCTCCTCTTTTAGCTGCTGCACACAAACAAGTCTTCATCATAAATCCAGGACATTTCTTTCAAGATGTCACAGACGACCCTAAATCGTTTTTCACAACATGTGTTGAGTTGGATTTTGATCTGTGGGCTTGTGATAATGAAGGTGAATCTGTCTTCAGGTTACTACTGGCAGCAGGAAGCGTTGAGCTTGCTAAAGCCCTAGTCGAAGTTGCTTGCGAATTCAAGCCATCAGTTTTGTGGCGACTAATGATGAGTATTTGTGAAGATAAGTCTACGCACACCTTCTTCAAGAGTCCTTTGGTTGAATTGATGTTAACGTGCAAAACACGACCGCAGATGGATCTCAACTCTGCATTACGAAGTTGCTGTCTCAATATCAAGATTTTACATGAAAACTTAAAATTGGAGAAGAAAAAAGAAGATGAGGAACAACAAACGGCACATGCATCTGTTCATTTAGACATAGCTAGACATCTGCGGTTACATGGAGCCGATGGTGAATCTTGCACAGATTTGAGTGCAGGCTTCCCCCGACTTCACACATTTCTAACCGAGAAAATTGATTTGTCTCAAATCCCAGTGAGCATTCCATGGATATCGTACTCTACGAATCACGAAGCCAAGCTTGGAACTGTTGCACGGCGACAGAATTTTGAACAAATCGGTACTTACTGGTTTCATCAAGAACCCATTGGTAGCGGATCATTTGGTCATGTGTTTGCTGGAATCAACGAGAAAGACGGAAGGGAGATTGCCATCAAGAAAATTGAAAAGTTACGTATGGTACGACCAGAAGACAAGCGAGAGATTAGGAATCTCACAGCTTTGGCAGACTGTCAGCAAGTCGTTACCTACATCTACTTTGATGATAGCGATAAGAATTTTGCGTACATTGTTTTAGAACTGATGGAAGGACATCTTGATGAATATCTTACCAGCCCTTCCTTCGATCCACGCCATAGTTCTTCACTTTGCAAAGATGTGGTAATGGGGCTAACGTTTTTGCACGATCACAAACCAAAGCCTATCCTTCATCGTGATCTCAAACCAGGCAACATTCTTTACAAGGTTCATCCCAAGTTTTGTCTGAAGATCGCCGACTTTGGCCTAAGCAGCCCCCTGACTGCTACTGGGACTACTGTCCGTGGAACTACCGTTGGTACGCGATGTTGGATTGCACCTGAGGTGATCCGTTCACATACATATCAGCACTCGATGGCATCTGACAACTATTCTTGTGGACTTCTACTCCACTATATTTTGTCATTGCAAAAGCATCCATTCAGCCCAGCAGATTGTTCCAATAAAACAAGAGAAATTATCGATCATGACACGCAAACCAATATACTGAACAACACAACGGACGGTTGGGATAATAACCTTTCTCCAGAGGCTACATACCTCATTAAAGGTCTTTTGTCAAGCAATGCAGCTGAGCGACCGTCTGCTGCTGAATCATTGTCTCATCCCTTGTTTTGGACCAAGAAGAAAAAGTTGTCACTTCTAACTGCTGTTGGAAACCAACCAGATTTCGGACGTCCACTTGGAGCCTATGGTCCTATGGATGAAGTCGAATCGGATTTAGAGGATAAAGTGTCAATAATAGTACAACATCCCACATGGATTGATGCTAGCTACTCGTACATGCCTAGCTTATACGTCGAAATGTCAAGGCGAAGACCATACAACACAGGGTCGGTGGTAGAGCTAGTTCGCTTTATTAGGAATGCCAGAGGTCACGGATCTGATAGTGACAAACCAAGTTATTTCGCAAAACAAATCTTTGAAGATGCTGTGTTCCTGGTCGACTTCCCTCACCTTGCCATAGAAGTTTTTAAGTTCGTCACCAAACACAAATGGGATACAAGAAAAGAAATCATGGAAGCAATGTCAAGTGAATAGATGAATGTAAGTTGTCTGTTTACACTCATATATTTATTCAATTAGCCATCCATCCATCCATCCATCCATGCATCCATCCATCCACCCATCCATCCATCCATTTGTTCATTCATCTATTAATACGTCCATTTATTCTTGTATTTTTGAGTGATTGATTAAGTAACTGTTTTAGTGACCCATTGCTTTATCCATTCATTCATTTGTTTCTAATGATTTAGCGAATCACTTCCTCATTCATTTATTTGCCCATTCATTCATCTATTAATTCCTTAGGAGGGCCACAGGTTCATCCTTGTAGCTATTTATGTATTCCTTCACCCATCCCTCCCTCCCTCCCTCCCTCCATCCATCCATCCATCCATCCATCCATCCATCCATCCATCCATCCATCCATCCATCCGTCCGTCCATCCATCCATCCATCCATCCATCCATCCATCCATCCATCCATCCATCCAACCATCCGTCCGTCCGTCCGTCCGTCCATCCATCCATCCATCCATCTATCCATCCATCCATCCATCCATTTATTCATTCACCCATTCGTTTCGATCCTTCATTAATTCACCCATCAATTCACTCACTCATATATTTATTCAATATTGTATTCATTCATTCGTGTTTTCTCCTATTCTCTCATCCATTGTGACTGTATTCCTTGATGTATTCATTCAGTGTTATTTGTATGTGTAGGAAGACACAATACCTGGATGGGATGCTTACTCTCCTGGATGGTACTACAGTCCATCAACAGTTCAGAAGAACATATTAATAAAGTCATAAATGTCATATGAAAACATTATAATAGCTGAGACAAACAACACATGTCATATATGGAAACATCTTATAAGCCAAGTTAACCGATGTATAATCTCAATATTCTACAAATTGATAACCGATAAATAATAGAGGGATTTCCATGGCAGCCATTTTTGTGGGTATGTACAAAATAACGTTTTTGAATCGCAAAGGATTTCAGATCCCTTCAAATTAAAGCTCCATTGTTTTGACCACAAACATGGCGGCCATGAAATCCCTCTATATCAATATTATACTCTAATAATTGATAACAAATGTAACCAAAGTTTAGTGTAGACAATCAATTAAAGAATAGGTTGCAGGTTCTAGATTATAGAACATAGAAGAAAAGACCACAAGGATACCTGGGAAAGCATTACATTATTCAAAAAATAACGTATATTTTTGATGTATTTCCTGAATATTTGTAGTGTGAAATGAGAGAGATTTTTTGTTTGGATAAACTTCCATGTGTTTTCTCTGACTACATAAACCTGATTTACCACTGACCCATAGATCCTAGCGGTCTTGTATGTTCTAAGACTTCTAACGATTCTTCAATTCGGTGTAAAAGTGTATATAAGTTTGAGCATGGCTGACATATAATGAATGGTTTTTGCATGTTTTTGATATAGTTATTACTGTATAGTAATAAATTACCTTTTTCATTGTAATCATATTAATTTTTTTAAAGCGCTTAGAACAGATTTGTATAAGCACTATACAGGCCATATTATATTATTAGTATTATATTAGTATAAATATAATCTTTTGTAAATATAATTGTTTTTAATTGAGTGAAGGACAAAATAGTCAATAGAGTCAAACAGGTAAAAAACACGTTTGTAAATTTAATATCAATAATACAACTAGACAACATGAAGGTGACAAATTACCCATAGGTCCTTGCGGTCTTGTATGTTCTAAGACTTCTAACGATAATGATTCTTCAATTCGGTGTACAAGTGTATATAATTTTGAGCATAGCTGACATATAATGAATGTATTTTGCATTTCTTGATATAGTTATTACTGTATAGTATAAGTATAATGTTTTGTAAATATCAATTTTATTAATTGAGTTAAGGACAACATAGTCAATAAAATCAAACAGTTAAAACAGTTAGTATGTGAATGAAGACGATCATTTTATATCAATATAATACAACTACATTAAGGGTTTGTATTGTGACTAATCTCTCGTAAATTATAGTTTAACACATGTAATATATATATATATATATTAATGAAGGCAAGTTAACAATGTTGTCATTTAATACCAATAATACATGCTACATTAAGAGTTTGTATTGTGACTAATCTCTTGAAGAAATAGAAAACGAGGCAGCGTGCTCTGTTGAGTTATAGAGCACGCGGGGATTTTAAGACCTAAGTGCTCTATTTACGGGTTAGAGACTGATACGAGTGTTTTGTGCACAAATACACGCACGAGCTGACTGTAGAATGAACGAGAAATTTTCAATACCGCACGAAGCGAAGCTGAGTGCGGTCACAGGGACCCCTAATCAATCAATAATTATTAATAAATAGACGAAAAACGCGCGCGCATGCAATTGTTCTTCGTTTGGGTTTCCTGTGTCGACTACTGCTCGTGATATCTGTTGGGCTTCCTGTGGCCGCCGTTGCTTGGTGACGAATGGCTGACGAATGGCAAAATTCAAAAACTTTTCTCGCGTAGCTTTTCTCCGCAAATCTCTCTAGTTTAGTAATATGTGACAAGGGATGAAACTCTCAAATACTCTAAATATGTGCAGTGCAACGTGGAGGTACCGGAAGTGATTATTTTTTTCTGTCAAATGTGAACAAGATGATGTCCGATGGACAATATAAACAACTTTGAAGACATCAAACGGTAAGTCTTGCTAAATCCGACACACCGCTGGAGCAAAGTCACCTTTCCGAAATAGTTGTGAAGACATTTGATAATGTTTCACTATCTAAAACCTGACTTCCGGTACCTCCACGTTGCACTGCAGTTCGTAAAATTGATATTTCGGAAAAAAAAATGTTTTCATGAAATGTATTTTATAAAAAGTTAATAAATGGTATGTTTTTCCCTCTTTCAACATGTATGTGTCGTTTTATATCCACTAGAAGCAATATTTCGACTTGAAATAAGCGGTTTTATAGAAATTCGTAATGGGAGTTTCATCCCTTGTAACATATATATTATCACAAGGGGTGGACAAGTTACCAAGCAACGGCTGCCACAGGAAGCCCAACAGATATAACGAGCAGTAGTCGACACAGGAAGCCCAAGCGATGAACAATTGCATGCGCGCGCGTTTTTCATCTATTTTATCCATAATTTTTGATTGATTAGGGGTCCCTGTGGTGCGGTATTGAAAATTTCGAGTTCATTCTACAGTCTGCAAGTGCGTGTATTTGTGCACAAAACACGAGTTTTAAGTCTCTAACCCTTTTAATATTCAATCTGAGTTCACTGGATAAATAGCATAGCGTATCAAGTGAAGTTACAACTAAAACGTCGTGCGAAGGAATTCAGTTTATTCGTAAAAAACTTCAAAAGTAAATAAGTGAGCTTAAAAGAGTATTTATTTAATTATTTATAGCAAAACAAATACAAGTTTATAATCTTTTTGTGTACGATTAAAAAAGTACAATATTATTAGCAAAATACAGCTTAAAATACAGCTTAATCTTTCTTATAATTAATAGCAAAATTGCAATTCAAAAATGTAGCGTTTGCAAAGTCAACAAATTTTGGGGAATTTGTCGCTGAAAACATAGATGTGTTTTGGGAACTGACCTCATGAATAGGACTTCTGTTTACACTGTTTTCATCTCGCATGCTTATGGTCGATGATACAGGGGTGTGTGATGATTGAAAACGTTTTCCCGATCTTTTCGGAGGTCAAGTAACGGTTTATTCCAGCTCTAATAGACACATGAGCAGAACGACTGTAATCCTTGTTGTCTGCTTGCTTCAGTTCTTGATAAAACCTTGCCAGTCGCTCGGCTAAAATTTCTTTGCTTAGCGTTTCCAATTCCTCGCTTTGAAACCTCAACTGCAACCATTCTAGATTTAAAGAGAGAAAATTATTTAATTTAATTGAAGTTTAATTCAATAAAAGCTTATTTTTTGCCTAACGTCCAGGTTAACTAAACGGACTAAAAATGACAAAGCTACAACTTGTGAGTTTCAAACGAACCTGTTTGAATGAAAACCTTACCTTTGAAGATTCCTACACTCCAGGACGTCTGTTTTTTAGTATTCCTGGGTATTGATTCATCAATAATAGTACTTATTTCTTCATCATCAATGCAATCGTACGAACGGCCTGAAAAACTGGTAGAAGCCGAAGAAGCCATTGTATACCGTAGTATACAACGCTCAATGGACGGTGACGGCAGATATACACAAATCACGTGATCAATTTCAGCCAATTATGCGCGCGAATTTTGTACAGTGAATGAAGATTGAATATTAAAACTCGATAGAGTACTGCTGCCGAGTTTTCTATTTCTTTTATAAAATATTCAGTAGTTAAAATCAAACAAATCGACGCTCCGTGCACTGTTGAGTTATAGAGAACGCTTCTCAGCCAATCAGAGTGCGCGATTTAAATCAAATATTTTATAACGTAAATTATAGTTTAAGAAATGTAATGTATATATATTAATGAAGACAAGTTGCCAATCTTGTCATTTAATATCAATAATACAACTACATTAAGGGTTTGTATTGTGACTAATCTCTTGTAAATTATAGTTTAACACATGTAATGTATATATATATATAAATGAAGACAAATTACGTACAAATCTTGTCATTTTATATCATGCAACGATCAATTTTATTCTATTCTGTTCTGTTCTGTTCTGTTCTGTTCTGTTCTGTTCTGTTCTGTTCTGTTCTGTTCTGTTCTGTTCTGTTCTGTTCTGTTCTGTTCTGTTCTGTTCTGTTCTGTTCTGTTCTGTTCTGTTCTGTTCTGTTCTGTTCTGTTCTGTTCTGTTCTGTTCTGTTCTGTTCTGTTCTGTTCTGTTCTGTTCTGTTCTGTTCTGTTCTGTTCTGTTCTGTTCTGTTCTGTTCTGTTCTGTTCTGTTCTGTTCTGTTCTGTTCTGTTCTGTTCTGTTCTGTTCTGTTCTGTTCTGTTCTGTTCTGTTCTGTTCTGTTCTGTTCTGTTCTGTTCTGTTCTGTTCTGTTCTGTTCTGTTCTGTTCTGTTCTGTTCTGTTCTGTTCTGTTCTGTTCTGTTCTGTTCTGTTCTGTTCTGTTCTGTTCTGTTCTGTTCTGTTCTGTTCTGTTCTGTTCTGTTCTGTTCTGTTCTGTTCTGTTCTGTTCTGTTCTGTTCTGTTCTGTTCTGTTCTGTTCTGTTCTGTTCTGTTCTGTTCTGTTCTGTTCTGTTCTGTTCTGTTCTGTTCTGTTCTGTTCTGTTCTGTTCTGTTCTGTTCTGTTCTGTTCTGTTCTGTTCTGTTCTGTTCTGTTCTGTTCTGTTCTGTTCTGTTCTGTTCTGTTCTGTTCTGTTCTGTTCTGTTCTGTTCTGTTCTGTTCTGTTCTGTTCTGTTCTGTTCTGTTCTGTTCTGTTCTGTTCTGTTCTGTTCTGTTCTGTTCTGTTCTGTTCTGTTCTGTTCTGTTCTGTTCTGTTCTGTTCTGTTCTGTTCTGTTCTGTTCTGTTCTGTTCTGTTCTGTTCTGTTCTGTTCTGTTCTGTTCTGTTCTGTTCTGTTCTGTTCTGTTCTGTTCTGTTCTGTTCTGTTCTGTTCTGTTCTGTTCTGTTCTGTTCTGTTCTGTTCTGTTCTGTTCTGTTCTGTTCTGTTCTGTTCTGTTCTGTTCTGTTCTGTTCTGTTCTGTTCTGTTCTGTTCTGTTCTGTTCTGTTCTGTTCTGTTCTGTTCTGTTCTGTTCTGTTCTGTTCTGTTCTGTTCTGTTCTGTTCTGTTCTGTTCTGTTCTGTTCTGTTCTGGTTTGTTTTGTTCTGTTCTATTCTGTTCAACTACATTAAGGGTTTGTATTGTGTCTTATCTCTCGTAAATTCTAGTTTTGCTCATGTAGTATTTCTATATTAATTCATATAATTATATTAATTAGTATTCTATAAAGACACAAATATGAAACAAATATTTATTTAAAAAGCACGTAAAAATTCACACATTCAGTTCACATTACCGACATCCTTTGCAGTCATCAAAGTGTGGACTGTAGTTTTGATTGCGACAAAGATTTTTGAAATAGGTGTATAATGAAATACTTTATCAGGTATAAAGTCAATCGTGTGACTTCCAGCAATCCAATTGATTGGTCCAAAATGGCCGAGAGAGACTCTTCTTACTGACAATTACAAGTCCTGTTTTAAATGTGGGAAGTATATTAGAGAATCTTGGACATGATTTGAAAGTTACAAATCGTCATTTTAGGTCATTTTTGAGCATTTTGCATGTGCTATAGTCGATCAACAATCGTCATTTTAGGTTATTTTTGCGCATTTTGCATGGGCTATAGTCGATCAACAATTGTCAATTTGGTCATTGTTAAGCATTTTGCACGGGCTATAGTCGATCAAAAATCGTCATTTCAGGTTATTTTGCGCATTTTGCACTGGCTATAGTCGATCAAAAATCATCATTTCAGGTCATTTTTGCGCATTTTGCATGGGCTAGAGTCTATCAAAAATTGTCATTTTTGAGCATTTTGCATGGGCTATAGTCTATCAAAAATTGTCATTTTTGCGCATTTTGCACGGGCTATAGTCGATCAAAAATCGTCATTTTAGGTCATTTTTCGCATTTTGCATGGGCTATAGTTTATCAAAAGTCGTCAGTTTTGCGCATTTTGCACGGGCTAGAGGCTATCAAAAATTGTCATTTTAGGTCATTTTTGCACATTTTGCACGGGCTATAGTTTATGAAAAGTCGTCATTTTTGGTCATTTTGATGGACTCTAGCCCTTGTATAAAATTAATAATAAAGTTAATAATCAACTGAGCAGGATGATATATTGCAAGTTTTATTGTTTAACTTTTTCTTGAGTTTGGGCTTCCTGTGGAACGCTATGACGTCGGTCACTTCGTGCACACTGCGCATGTCAGCTCATATCCTTGAATGTATGGTTTACATGGCAACGAACCACAGGTGCCTTGGGTGAAGTAGAACAATGCACCGTCGAGATTGGCTTGTGTACCGGGTAATGCTCCGGCATTTGCATCAACGCAAACAAAATCCCGTGGATGTGGATGTCCGTAATGCTCAGTCATCAAGTACCCGTAGTACTCGCGGGACCATCCTGCGGGACATTCGTAAGTCCCGGGTATCATCAGCTTGCTGGTTCGTGTTTTCACGTGACAGACTGCACACTGCGGTTCGTGATCGTGAAGGCTGTTGGGAAGGA